>CM071927.1:51994617-52500348 GCA_016081115.2 Rehmannia glutinosa
TAATTGAATTATTTACAAAACTAAAAATGGTAACAAATATTTGATTGTTTGAAAGTTGTACATATCCCTTTCATATCTTGATATGAGATTAATAAAACTAATCAAATTGATGTTAAATAATTGTCATGATCAATTAATACTACAATTGTCTTATAAAATCAATCATATAATTACTTAATTGGTATCTGTAATCAATTCGTATTTATTATTTTTTATAGTTTATTAACTGTAACTCTAGAAAACAATCGTAGATATGTTGGTGTTTTACTTTGGTAAATCAATAAATCAATATTGGAAGATGAAATAATCAATAGCTACAAATGTATATTTTGGAGTTATCTAAAATTGATGGTGTTTTGCTTTGGTAAGTCAATATAAGGTTTTTTGTAACAAAAATAATGTGTTGTTAACTCAATATATGATAATTAATAATTATATTGTCAACCAATGTCATTAAATAAATTGCTGTAAAATAAATTATATAATCTTTTATATAGGATTAATCGATTGATGTTACATTTTAAAATAAATTTTCCATTTAACATTTTTTGGATTATCAAACTTATTCTATCATTTCTTTTGATTGATGAGTGATTCACATGAATCCATTATTGATCAAAATGAGAAAACTCATGGGGTTTACATATATCTATTGAAAATAAATGTCAAAGAATGAATATTGATATCAATTGTACTATATCTATACCCCTTGTTTCGATTATTTCATGTTTATGTTCGTAAGTTTTTTGAGTGGATTACTATGATATTGCTATAAAATTTATGTTAATACTACTAACGTTTATATCAATGACATAATAGTTTCTTTTAAATTTTATTCATGATTTTTTCTACCATATTATTTTTGAATAATATCTCAATTTACATTTTTATTAACAATGTGAAGTATTCATTTTTTCAACAAAGATACAAGTACAATATAGAAATACATGTCTCATAAATTATATATAATTATTTATAGAGAGGTGTGTAAGAAAGGAATGGATACATAAAACAATAATTTAGAGACATGCATAAATTGAGGGATAATTCGAACGAGTTGCATTAGACATTTAAGTTTATAGTTAAAAATATAAAATTGATAGATAAATTTTTGTTTTTAATAAACTTATACGAATATTACTATTAAAATAAAGTCATAAATATCAGTTCATGTTAATATATATTATAAAATAATAATATTAAAATAAAAATATACGTGCAACGCACGGGTGAATTACTAGTATATATATAATAAGCAAGCCAATTATAAATAGTAGGCTTAATTTTTCCCGCCTAAACTCAATGCCTAAAAATAGGAATAACAACTTTGCTATAATTGTTTTTTCACTTGTTAAATTGCTTCCGTTTTATTACCCGATTTTTGCATAAATTGTAATTACATTGACTTTAGAATAAGCATTATATGGAATGTTTGAAATTCTGATTTGCAAAAAAAAATTCTTCAATTACAAGACTTTTATTTATGTCCAGATTCTTCACCTTTTTTAATGAATATTCTGGCGAATGAAATTACAATGGAAAGTCAGTGTTTATTTATGTAAAACGTGATTATCGTAAATCAGATTTGATACAAAAAAATATAATCACAATTTTTTGATTTGTTTTATTTATGACAGGCGAATAATCTAATTAAGAAAAGTAAATTAGAAAGGCAAAGCTGAAATAAAATTGAAATCTATAATTATTGATATGTTACAAAGAAAAGGAAAAAAAATCCCGTATCCCTAAAATCTACTACATAATATGGCAATCATTGCTATACTCGAATTTTAATAATCATATTTTCTTTAATTATTTATTTCGCAGGCTATAAATAATCGTAGCAACTTTCATTCCATCTTCACCATTCTTCGAGCTCTCTTGCAAAAAAATATTGTTGTTGCTTTGCTGATAATATATACAAGGAAAAAAATGGCACCATTGATATCTTTTATCAAAGATCTTAACATGAGAAAATCGAATTCGAATTGGGCTATGAAACTACGCCTGGTGCGTATGTATGAAAAGCCGGCTTTCAATAACAAGATGACGATAAATAGTCTGGAATGTGTGTTCCACGACTCTGAGGTACTTTCTTTGAAATTTTGAAGTTTATTATTAAAACACTTTTCTTAATAAAAACTAATTTTTTGTGTATTATTTTATGCAGGGCGGTCGAGTACATTGCAGCATAAGAAAAGTTAATCTCGCCCAGTTCAAACGTATTCTGGGCGAGGGCAACTTATATGCTATAAAGGATTTTGTTGTTTCGAATAACACAGACAAATATAAAGCATCAACAACAAAATACAAAATCATTTTTCATGGCAAGACCAATGTTGTTGAAGTTTTTGATGAAACATTTCCAAAACTAATATTTAATTTTTGGAATTTTGTGGACCTATCTAATGTGGAAACTGTTGATGAAAGCGAGCTTTTCGGTACAATATTGTTTCTTCAAGTATATTATTCTGATTTGTGCTTTTGAACTTATTAAATTTTGATTTTAATATTTTTTTGCAGATATCATCGGGAGAGTGGTTGCAATGCAGAATGCCCAGACAAAGGAATTTGGTGGCAAAATTACCCGTTTCATGGAAATAACATTAGAAGATTTGGAGTAAATAGTTTGAAAATATTATTTTTTTGTTTTCGTCAATTAACATTTACTAATTATTAAAATCAAATTTTTTACACAGAAATAATCACATTTCATGTACGTTGTGGGAGGAGTACGTTGATTTAATATTGCCATATATGGAAAATCATACTTTTGAACCCATAATTGTTATTCTGCAAATGTGTCGGGCTAAAGTTTTTAGAGGTAAATGTTGCTTATTCGATATTGTGCTTTTTTCGAAATTTATGCAAATTTTATATAGACTGATTATTGTTCTTCAAAAATTCAGATGAGGTTAAAGTTTCCAACAACTTCTATGTTACGAAGATGATCGTAAATGGGGATGTTCAAGAGATTGAGGAATTTCGATCGAGGTTTTATTCAATTTTATTATTTTTTATTCAATTTTATTATTTATATATTTAAATATTTACAGTTACCAAGATTAATTTTATTATAAAATTTTTTTAAGAGGTTTCAAATTCTTTTGCAGGATGGGTACAATGAGCAACCCAACGAATTCTATTAGTCATGTTTCTTATCCAATCGCTATGTCAATTGATGAAGATTTGGCCTCTGATGATTCACCTTTTCGTTTAATTGATCAACTTTATACAAATGAAGAGGTAATTTATTTTAATTTATCTGCTTTTTATTTTATATTTTTATAGTTGATAATAATTAACTTATTTTATTGAAATTAATGTAGGTGGGCAGCTTTTGGATTAGTGCCACAATTTTTAATGTTATTGGAGATTGGTGGTACTTGGCTTGCAAGCGATGCCCTAAGAAACTCACAAAAACCGGGAAAAAGTTCTACTGTGAACGTTGTGATAAGTTCTACCAAAATGGAAATTTCAGGTAATCAATAGTATAAACTTCTAGGTATGTATATCAGACCAAAGATTGTAACTAACTCATTTTCCAATTCCTAATTAAAGGTACCGAATTCAGTTGGAGGTTGGTGATGACACTGCAAATATCCAGCTTTTAGTTTGGGACAGGATTGTGAGACATTAATTGGTACACCATGTTAGGTTTTGAAATGCTAATTGGCTGAGGTATATATTATCTTATTAAACTTTGATTTTGTTGCAAAGACGTTTAATTTGACTTTAAATCATAATAATAATTTTAAAATATTTTGTTATAAAATTAGAGAGAAGGCTGGGAAGATTTGCCAGATGAGTTAGCAGCTTTAACCGATAGGAAGGTTATGTTCAAGGTGCAAGTAAGGGCTGATCAGATCCATAATTTTGCTAGTTGTTTCTCTGTGATGAGATTGACCACGGACATTAATTTGCTGAAAAAATATGCTACATTTTTTATTGAAAGCCATGTATATTTCTTTGGTTAGTTTTTATATAAATTAACTATAACTTCGGTGAATGATATCTTATTTTTATTTTTATTGCAGGAGTCCGATTTCATGTCCAAACTTCAAGGAGAGGAACAAGATTTTGACAAGGTAAATAACTTAAATTTTAATTATTTTAAAGGAGTTCTGTATAGAATATGTTTCAAAATTATTGTAATTTCATTCAACAGTCATCAAATTCGGGCGACGAAGTGAGTACCCCAGATAAAATGAAAAAGAAGATTGATGCAGTGGAAGAGAAGGTCTCCCTTAAAAGAATGTTGTTTGACGAATCTACCTCCAAAAGCAAGAAGCTCAAGAGGGCGATTAAGTTGGAAGATGAATCTAAGATTTAAATTGTTCGTGGGATAGATTTCTACAGAATGAGAATTTTTGTTGAATTAAAACTCTTTTTTTTCCGTTTTGTTTTGGATTTGGGAATTGTTTCCCTTTTGAAGACTAACATTGGTTTGGGATTTTTTTCCCAATTGAATATTTTGATCGTTTTTAATATTTATTATTTGTTATTTTGGGGTTTTTCATTCCTAGATACATGTTAGATAATATTTTTCCTGTTTTTTATCTTTTCTTATTCAGCTCATTTTTAGCTAATTTTTTATATTAGTCATCTAAATTGATTATCAGTTTCTAACGGATTTTTCTGCTTAATATTATTATTTTTTTCCTTCATTTTATTTTTAGGATTGTTCGTGTTGGTTATGGTTTAAAATTTGAAGATATGGAACATGTTTTGCAACCTCAAATCATTATGTTTGAAGAATCACTCGAAGTATCAGAATATTGAAGATGTGGACTTTTTGTGGGAGGAGTTAGCATATATAACGAAATAGATAGTTGTTAGGAAACAACAGTGTTGGAGAATAAAGACACTTATAGTATTTTTTTGTTTTCGTTTTTATTTCCATTTGAACGATATGTTATTTTTGCTTTGTTTTGATGAATAATATTCTAATATTTTAGTAAAATATTTCTTTATTTTTATGTATTTTTATTCCCCATATGTATTTCTTTTGTCTTCATTATTAAATTTTTATATTTAGTTCAGTTTTTTTTATATTTTATATTGAATTTTGATTTTTCTGTGTTACAGGATTTTTCTTGTGGAGTTGGCTTCAAGACTTGAAGATATGGGAAATTTTAGCTTGGATGATATAGGCACAATACAATAATTATAGAATGACATAAAAGAATCGTGTACAAATTATTGTAGATTAGAATACAACAAATTGTCAATGGATTCCATGTGTATTTTTATTGATACATTTGTATACAGAGTTGTACATTTTTTGTTGATGAATAAAATCTTTGAATTTATTAAGTTACTTTTACCTTAATGCTTTCGTTATCTTTCATCTTTAATGTCAAACACTTATATGTCACATTAAAAAATTATAATTATAATCTGACAAAAATAATTCAGTTTTGATAATTTAATTATTAAAAAATATTTATTTATTATTTAATTACTGTATTTTAGTTTTGACAAGTTAATTATATGATATGATAAAAAAATTTAAAAATTATTCATTTACTCCATATATAAGTTTATTTTATATAAGTATTAATTATAGTTTTTTTTATAAGGACAAAATCTATTAAAATTATTTATTTTACTGCATATATTCTTTTATTTTAAGAAGATTATTTCTACAGAACTCTAAATCTATTAAACAATTATTTATACAAACATATAAGATTATGATGCAATATATATTACCATTGGGATATATATTTTAAAAAATATTAGTTGATAAAATACATATACATATCTAATGAATAAAAGGATCTCCCTCGCACCAACAGGATTCCAATACACTCTTGGTGTACGGTCAAGCGGTTTTTTAGCTCGGGATCTCCAAATTAAATTAAATAATATAAAAACAGAAAAATAATCCGAATAAATTGCAGCCAATTTTCGTTAAAAATATATTATAATTTATATATCCCAATGGTATTTCAATTTACATACAGATGTAATGTGAAGCCCTCGATTTTTATTCAATAATGTATTTGTTTCACGTATCGTTCTTGTATTCTTTTGACTATTTTACCGCGTCACTTTGACGGGTGAATATTAATGATAAATATATTTCGCATTTAATTTTTTTTCTTTTTATTTGTTACTTGTGATCATAAGCATTTATTACTTCTACTTCGCATTAATGGTCACTCGATCGATCATCATTATTAATATTTGTGTACTCATTAGTCACCTTAGAATTTTGGAGACTATTTATTTTAGAGATTTATACCTTGCTGAACTTAAGAATTCGATTTAGATTAAGTGATCATTAGACTTATAAGTGATCAAGGAAATCACTAATTATTTTGGAGATTGATATTATTCACCCATTATCATCAATTTTGGGACATAAAAACAAAATATGTAAATGCCACAAATACCCTTTAAGGGACGGCCATGATGGGTATTTTTAGTGTAGAAATATCTCACAACTCTTGTACACATACACCTTGTGTATTCATCTTGTGTATTAATACACCATTAATTCAAATCTTATACACAATACCTTATACACCAATTCTTTATTATAAACTTACCCAACATGTTGGAGGCTTCCCAACATTCCATGCCAACATCCTCCTCAATCCCTTCAATTTCATCCTCACATGCAAGACCACACTTTGACCAAGGCCTTTGTCCCCATGCTAGAGACAAGTTGGAAGACATAGAATTTGATCAAAAAATTTGTCTCCTCCCCCTCTCCACCTCAATTTTCGTCCATAACACCTTGAGGATCAAAAACATTTGATCAAAATATCATTTTCATCCAACACATTCATAATTCAAGCATTTTCTCTAACTTCTCTCTAAAATCTCCAACATCTCTCTAAGTATATCTTCATCCACTCCTTCATATCTTCAAGAACACTTCTTCATATCTTCAAATCTTCAAACACCATATCTTCAAATCTTCAAACACCATTCCTTCACATCTTCAAATCTTCAAACACCATATCTTCAAATCTTCAAACACCATTCCTTCACATCTTCAAACCTTCAAACAACATATCTTCATATATTCAAATCTTCAAACACAATTCCTTCACATCTTCAAACATCCTTCACAACTTCAAGAACATCTACTTCATATCATCAAACACTTCTTCTTTCTTCAAACAACTAAACAAAAACAAACATTCTTCCTACTTAAATCATAAAATTCAACCATCACTACCAAGGTAAGGAAAATGTCTTTTCAACCCATTTTTGATATCACCTAACTCATCTCTTTCACCTTCTAATTTAAGTTTGATTTTTGATTTTGAGGTATACCTAGAAGACCTTTGAAGTTGTTAAGAGACTTGTCATCTTGAAGAAAATTGTGAAGAAGTTGGACTATAAGGTAAGAAATGGAATTTTTGGTACCTTTTTTTCTTCTCTTTTTATTTTCCAAACTTTGACACTCCATTTTCCTTTTTGGAGTTTTAGGGGCTGACTTTGGAGGTTAACATCAAGGGTGACCAAAATCTTGCACTTGGAAGCCATTACTAGTCACACTTTATTCACTACACAAGGTAAGTGTAGTAATTCCAATTTTCTCACTATCTTCTTCTCCCCCTTAAATTTTAACCACATTATTCTAACTCCTATATTTTTTTTGATATTCCTTGACTTAGGGGCTGACCTAAGTCACTCCTTCATCGAGAGAGATTTATTTCATTTTTTCCCAACAAACCGAACTTTAAGGTGGGTGGAGAAATCCTTTCAACTTCTAGGTGTTTTAATTCATAAAAATGCATGTAGTATTTTGTTATTGAGCATTTGAGATATATATTATGTATTGCATGCTATTTTCTTGTATCAAGTTGGAAAATTTCTCAAGTGTTGCTCAAAATGCGATTTATCGAAAATTAGGACATACATGTACACTTTATTGTCATATTTGATAAATTCTTATATGAGATGGTTATGTATGTGTATGACTCTTGAAATATATGTTTTGTATGACATATAACCTGGAAAAGTCGAGCATAATTGATTAAAATTCGATTTTGGACTTAAAATGCAAAAAATGGAAAGTTGGTGGACTTAATTGCAAGAAAATAAAACTTAATGGACCCCTCTGTAATTTTCGACTTTTGGGACTGAACTCAGGTTCAAAAATTATGTTTTGACATTTTAATAAAGTCTTAAGAGTTTTTAGATAAATAAAATCAACCCTTAAAAGCCCAAGGACTAGATTGTAAAATTTGAGAAGTTTAAGGGCTATTTTGCAAATTTCGAAACTGTACCAGACCCTAATTTTAAAATTTGAAATTTTAACTCTTAAGGGACTGAAAATAACATATTTTAAGTGTATTCCAAAAATCCAAGTGTTTAGAGCTTGGAAAGTAATTTTATAAAAATTGAGAGACCAAATTGTAAAAGATTAAACTTGAGGACCCAAATGAAATCTCCAGGACTTATACAGCCCATGTACTTGGAAATACTAATTTACCTATAACATAATTATATTTTGGACCCAAGGTTCAAATTTCATAACAATTGGACCCCTAAAAGCCTTAAAGGCCATTATTTCAAAATGGGACAAAAATGAGATTTTCAAAAGTTAAGGGACCTATACTTATGACGTTTTAAAACTGTTTTTGTCCCAATATTCCACTAACCTTAGTGACATTTTCCAACTGAAATCACATTAAAATTCCTCCCGGTTTGTGAGTTCGATTATTTTAAACTTAAGGCCCGAAATGATAATTTTAACAAATTTGGGGCCAATGTGAGAATTTTATAAAACTCGACCTCAAAACTTTAAAAACCTGAATCTCTGAACAATTTAGAGATTTTAGGAACTGACCTCATAATTTTTCAAGGTCGGGATATTTATTTATTCAATTTTTAACCCCAAAGGTATTGGTTTTACAAAACGGGGCTAATTGTAAATTTTCTTTTTATCAAGGACCTAACTTAAATTATTTTCCATTTACTAAAACAGCCCTGGTGTGAAGCCCTCGATTTTTATTCGAACATGTACTTATATCACGTATCGTCTTTGTACTATTTGACAATTCTACTACCGTCGCTTTGACGGGTAAATATTAATGATAAATATATTTCGTCTTTAATTTCCCTTATTTATTTCTTGTGATCATAATCATTTATTAATTTTATTTCACAATTATGATCACTCGATCGATCATCATTATTATTATTTGTGTACTCATTAGTCACCTTAGAATCTTTAGAGATTATTAATTTTAGAGGTTTAAACCTTATAGAATTAAGAATTCGATTTAGATTAAGTGATCATGAGACTTATAAGTGATCAAGGAAATCACTAATTATTTTGGAGATTGATATTATTCACCTATTATCATCAATTTTGGGACATAAAAATAAAATATGGAATTACCACAAATACCCTCTTAAGGGACGGTCATGAGGTGAATTTTGGTGTAGAAATATCTCCCATCTCTTGTACATGTACACCTTGTGTATTCATCTTGTGTATTTTTACACCATTAATTCAAATCTTATACACAATATCTTTTACACCAATTCTTTATTATTAAATCATCCAACATGTTGGAGGCTTCCCAACACCCCATGCCAACATTCCTCTCTATCCTTGCAATTCCAACCTCCCATGCAAGACCTCATCTTGACCAAGTCCTTGTCCCTCATGCAAGCTACACCTTTCAAGCCATAGAACAAAACAAAAGTTGTCTCCTCCCCTCTCTCATTGTGAACGGCCAAGGGCCATTTTGATGATAAAAATTGTTCAAAATATCATTTTTATCCAACTCATTCATCATTCAAGCATTTTCTCCAACATCTCTCTAACTTCTCTCTAAAAATCATTCACATCTTCAAATCTTCAAACACCAACTCTTCACATCTTCAAATCTTCAAACATAAGTTCTTCATATCTTCAAACATACCTTTTTCTTCATATCTCCCAAACACTTAACCAAAATTTCAAGAACCCCTCTTCTACCTACAAAAATTCGAACACCCCCTTCAACAAGGTAAGAAATGGGATTTTTGGTACCATCTTCTTCTTCCCTATTAATTTGAATTTTAACACCAAAATTATAATTTTGAGATGATTAGGGCTGACCTTGGAGCTTTGTTTAAGTGGTGATCAAGTTCTTAAGAGACCATCAATTTGTGTCTACAACTTTCAACTACACAAGGTAAGTGTGGTACCTTTGGCCTATTCCTTCTCTTTTTCCCTCCTTAGTTCAAATCTTCATTTTCTAACTCAACTCCTTGTATTATTGGACTTAGGGGCTGCCTTAAGTGAGGGTTATAATCCTCAAGGTCTTGTGACACCATTTTTCACCAATCAACCGAACAAACAAGGTGGGTGGAAAAATCCTTTCAACTTCTAGGTGTTTTAATTCATAAAAATGCATGTAGTATTTTGTTATCGAGCATTTGAGATATATATTATGTATTGCATGTTATTTTCTTGTATCAAGTTGGAAAAATTTCTCAAGTGTTGCTCAAAAATGCGATTTACCGAAAATTAGGACATACATGTACACTTTATTGTCATATTTGATAAATTCTTGTATGAGATGGAAATGTATGTTTATGACTCTTGAAATATATGTTTTGTATGACATATAACCTGGAAAAGTCGAGCATAATTGATTAAAATTCGATTTTGGACTTAAAATGCAAAAATGGAAAGTTGGTGGACTTAATTGCAAGAAAATAAAACTTAAGGGACCCCTCTGAAATTTTCGATTTTTGGGACTGAACTCAGGTTCAAAAATTATGTTTTGACATTTTATTAAAGTTTTAAGAGTTTTTAGATAAATAAAATCAACCCTTAAAAGCCCAAGGACTAGATTGTAAAATTTGAGAAGTTTAAGGGCTATTTTGCAAATTTCGAAACTGTACCAGACCCTAATTTTAAAATTTGAAATTTTAACTCTTAAGGGACTGAAAATAACATATTTTAAGTGTATTCCAAAAATCCAAGTGTTTAGAGCTTGGAAAGTAATTTTATAAAAATTGAGAGACCAAATTGTAAAAGATTAAACTTGAGGACCCAAATGAAATCTCCAGGACTTATACAGCCCATGTACTTGGAAATACTAATTTACCTATAACATAATTATATTTTGGACCCAAGGTTCAAATTTCATAACAATTGGACCCCTAAAAGCCTTAAAGGCAATTATTTCAAAATGGGACAAAAATGAGATTTTCAAAAGTTAAGGGACCTATACTTATGACGTTTTAAAACTGTTTTTGTCCCAATATTCCACTAACCTTAGTGACATTTTCCAACTGAAATCACATTAAAATTCCTCCCGGTTTGTGAGTTCCGATTATTTTAAACTTAAGGCCCGAAATGATAATTTTAACAAATTTGGGGCCAATGTGAGAATTTTATAAAAACTCGACCTCAAAACTTTAAAAACCTGAATCTCTGAACAATTTAGAGATTTTAGGAACTGACCTCATAATTTTTCAAGGTTGGGATATTTATTTATTCAATTTTTAACCCCAAAGGTATTGGTTTTTACAAAACGGGGCTAATTGTAAATTTTCTTTTTATCAAGGACCTAACTTAAATTATTTTCCATTTACTAAAACAGCCCTGGTGTGAAGCCCTCGATTTCTATTCGAACATGTACTTATATCACGTATCGTCTTTGTACTATTTGACAATTCTACCGCGTCGCTTTGACGGGTAAATATTAATGATAAATATATTTCGTCTTTAATTTCCTTATTTATTTCTTGTGATCATAATCATTTATTAATTTTATTTCACAATTATGATCACTCGATCGATCATCATTATTATTATTTGTGTACTCATTAGTCACCTTAGAATCTTTAGAGATTATTTATTTTAGAGGTTTAAACCTTATAGAATTAAGAATTCGATTTAGATTAAGTGATCATGAGACTTATAAGTGATCAAGGAAATCACTAATTATTTTGGAGATTGATATTATTCACCTATTATCATCAATTTTGGGACATAAAAATAAAATATGGAATTACCACAAATACCCTCTTAAGGGACGGTCATGAGGTGAATTTTGGTGTAGAAATATCTCCCATCTCTTGTACATGTACACCTTGTGTATTCATCTTGTGTATTTTTACACCATTAATTCAAATCTTATACACAATATCTTTTACACCAATTCTTTATTATTAAATCATCCAACATGTTGGAGGCTTCCCAACACCCCATGCCAACATTCCTCTCTATCCTTTGCATTCCAATTCCAACCTCCCATGCAAGACCTCATCTTGACCAAGGTCCTTGTCCCTCATGCAAGCTACACCTTTCAAGCCATAGAACAAAACAAAAGTTGTCTCCCTCCCCCTCTCATTGTGAACGGCCAAGGGCCATTTTGATGATAAAAAATTGTTCAAAATATCATTTTTATCCAACTCATTCATCATTCAAGCATTTTCTCCAACATCTCTCTAACTTCTCTCTAAAAATCATTCACATCTTCAAATCTTCAAACACCAACTCTTCACATCTTCAAATCTTCAAACATAAGTTCTTCATATCTTCAAACATACCTTTTTCTTCATATCTCCCAAACACTTAACCAAAATTTCAAGAACCCCCTCTTCTACCTACAAAAATTCGAACACCCCCCTTCAACAAGGTAAGAAATGGGATTTTTGGTACCATCTTCTTCTTCCCTATTAATTTCGAATTTTAACACCAAAATTATAATTTTGAGATGATTAGGGGCTGACCTTGGAGCTTTGTTTAAGTGGTGATCAAGTTCTTAAGAGACCATCAATTTGTGTCTACAACTTTCAACTACACAAGGTAAGTGTGGTACCTTTGGCCTATTCCTTCTCTTTTTCCCTCCTTAGTTCAAATCTTCATTTTCTAACTCAACTCCTTGTATTATTGGACTTAGGGGCTGCCTTAAGTGAGGGTTATAATCCTCAAGGTCTTGTGACACCATTTTTCACCAATCAACCGAACAAACAAGGTGGGTGGAAAAATCCTTTCAACTTCTAGGTGTTTTAATTCATAAAAATGCATGTAGTATTTTGTTATCGAGCATTTGAGATATATATTATGTATTGCATGTTATTTTCTTGTATCAAGTTGGAAAAATTTCTCAAGTGTTGCTCAAAAATGCGATTTACCGAAAATTAGGACATACATGTACACTTTATTGTCATATTTGATAAATTCTTGTATGAGATGGAAATGTATGTTTATGACTCTTGAAATATATGTTTTGTATGACATATAACCTGGAAAAGTCGAGCATAATTGATTAAAATTCGATTTTGGACTTAAAATGCAAAAATGGAAAGTTGGTGGACTTAATTGCAAGAAAATAAAACTTAAGGGACCCCTCTGAAATTTTCGATTTTTGGGACTGAACTCAGGTTCAAAAATTATGTTTTGACATTTTATTAAAGTTTTAAGAGTTTTTAGATAAATAAAATCAACCCTTAAAAGCCCAAGGACTAGATTGTAAAATTTGAGAAGTTTAAGGGCTATTTTGCAAATTTCGAAACTGTACCAGACCCTAATTTTAAAATTTGAAATTTTAACTCTTAAGGGACTGAAAATAACATATTTTAAGTGTATTCCAAAAATCCAAGTGTTTAGAGCTTGGAAAGTAATTTTATAAAAATTGAGAGACCAAATTGTAAAAGATTAAACTTGAGGACCCAAATGAAATCTCCAGGACTTATACAGCCCATGTACTTGGAAATACTAATTTACCTATAACATAATTATATTTTGGACCCAAGGTTCAAATTTCATAACAATTGGACCCCTAAAAGCCTTAAAGGCAATTATTTCAAAATGGGACAAAAATGAGATTTTCAAAAGTTAAGGGACCTATACTTATGACATTTTAAAACTGTTTTTGTCCCAATATTCCACTAACCTTAGTGACATTTTCCAACTGAAATCACATTAAAATTCCTCCCGGTTTGTGAGTTCCGATTATTTTAAACTTAAGGCCTGAAATGATAATTTTAACAAATTTGGGGCCAATGTGAGAATTTTATAAAAACTCGACCTCAAAACTTTAAAAACCTGAATCTCTGAACAATTTAGAAATTTTAGGAACTGACCTCATAATTTTTCAAGGTCGGGATATTTATTTATTCAATTTTTAACCCCAAAGGTATTGGTTTTTACAAAACGGGGCTAATTGTAAATTTTCTTTTTATCAAGGACCTAACTTAAATTATTTTCCATTTACTAAAACAGCCCTGGTGTGAAGCCCTCGATTTTTATTCGAACATGTACTTATATCACGTATCGTCTTTGTACTATTTGACAATTCTACCGTCGCTTTGACGGGTAAATATTAATGATAAATATATTTCGTCTTTAATTTCCCTTATTTATTTCTTGTGATCATAATCATTTATTAATTTTATTTCACAATTATGATCACTCGATCGATCATCATTATTATTATTTGTGTACTCATTAGTCACCTTAGAATCTTTAGAGATTATTTATTTTAGAGGTTTAAACCTTATAGAATTAAGAATTCGATTTAGATTAAGTGATCATGAGACTTATAAGTGATCAAGGAAATCACTAATTATTTTGGAGATTGATATTATTCACCTATTATCATCAATTTTGGGACATAAAAATAAAATATGGAATTACCACAAATACCCTCTTAAGGGACGGTCATGAGGTGAATTTTGGTGTAGAAATATCTCCCATCTCTTGTACATGTACACCTTGTGTATTCATCTTGTGTATTTTTACACCATTAATTCAAATCTTATACACAATATCTTTTACACCAATTCTTTATTATTAAATCATCCAACATGTTGGAGGCTTCCCAACACCCCATGCCAACATTCCTCTCTATCCTTGCAATTCCAACCTCCCATGCAAGACCTCATCTTGACCAAGGTCCTTGTCCCTCATGCAAGCTACACCTTTCAAGCCATAGAACAAAACAAAAGTTGTCTCCCTCCCCCTCTCTCATTGTGAACGGCCAAGGGCCATTTTGATGATAAAAAATTGTTCAAAATATCATTTTTATCCAACTCATTCATCATTCAAGCATTTTCTCCAACATCTCTCTAACTTCTCTCTAAAAATCATTCACATCTTCAAATCTTCAAACACCAACTCTTCACATCTTCAAATCTTCAAACATAAGTTCTTCATATCTTCAAACATACCTTTTTCTTCATATCTCCCAAACACTTAACCAAAATTTCAAGAACCCCTCTTCTACCTACACAAAAATTCGAACACCCCCTTCAACAAGGTAAGAAATGGGATTTTTGGTACCATCTTCTTCTTCCCTATTAATTTCGAATTTTAACACCAAAATTATAATTTTGAGATGATTAGGGGCTGACCTTGGAGCTTTGTTTAAGTGGTGATCAAGTTCTTAAGAGACCATCAATTTGTGTCTACAACTTTCAACTACACAAGGTAAGTGTGGTACCTTTGGCCTATTCCTTCTCTTTTTCCCTCCTTAGTTCAAATCTTCATTTTCTAACTCAACTCCTTGTATTATTGGACTTAGGGGCTGCCTTAAGTGAGGGTTATAATCCTCAAGGTCTTGTGACACCATTTTTCACCAATCAACCGAACAAACAAGGTGGGTGGAAAAATCCTTTCAACTTCTAGGTGTTTTAATTCATAAAAATGCATGTAGTATTTTGTTATCGAGCATTTGAGATATATATTATGTATTGCATGTTATTTTCTTGTATCAAGTTGGAAAAATTTCTCAAGTGTTGCTCAAAAATGCGATTTACCGAAAATTAGGACATACATGTACACTTTATTGTCATATTTGATAAATTCTTGTATGAGATGGAAATGTATGTTTATGACTCTTGAAATATATGTTTTGTATGACATATAACCTGGAAAAGTCGAGCATAATTGATTAAAATTCGATTTTGGACTTAAAATGCAAAAATGGAAAGTTGGTGGACTTAATTGCAAGAAAATAAAACTTAAGGGACCCCTCTGAAATTTTCGATTTTTGGGACTGAACTCAGGTTCAAAAATTATGTTTTGACATTTTATTAAAGTTTTAAGAGTTTTTAGATAAATAAAATCAACCCTTAAAAGCCCAAGGACTAGATTGTAAAATTTGAGAAGTTTAAGGGCTATTTTGCAAATTTCGAAACTGTACCAGACCCTAATTTTAAAATTTGAAATTTTAACTCTTAAGGGACTGAAAATAACATATTTTAAGTGTATTCCAAAAATCCAAGTGTTTAGAGCTTGGAAAGTAATTTTATAAAAATTGAGAGACCAAATTGTAAAAGATTAAACTTGAGGACCCAAATGAAATCTCCAGGACTTATACAGCCCACGTACTTGGAAATACTAATTTACCTATAACATAATTATATTTTGGACCCAAGGTTCAAATTTCATAACAATTGGACCCCTAAAAGCCTTAAAGGCCATTATTTCAAAATGGGACAAAAATGAGATTTTCAAAAGTTAAGGGACCTATACTTATGACGTTTTAAAACTGTTTTTGTCCCAATATTCCACTAACCTTAGTGACATTTTCCAACTGAAATCACATTAAAATTCCTCCCGGTTTGTGAGTTCCGATTATTTTAAACTTAAGGCCGAAATGATAATTTTAACAAATTTGGGGCCAATGTGAGAATTTTATAAAAACTCGACCTCAAAACTTTAAAAACCTGAATCTCTGAACAATTTAGAAATTTTAGGAACTGACCTCATAATTTTTCAAGGTCGGGATATTTATTTATTCAATTTTTAACCCCAAAGGTATTGGTTTTTACAAAACGGGGCTAATTGTAAATTTTCTTTTTATCAATGACCTAACTTAAATTATTTTCCATTTACTAAAACAGCCCTGGTGTGAAGCCCTCGATTTTTATTCGAACATGTACTTATATCACGTATCGTCTTTGTACTATTTGACAATTCTACCGCGTCGCTTTGACGGGTAAATATTAATGATAAATATATTTCGTCTTTAATTTCCCTTATTTATTTCTTGTGATCATAATCATTTATTAATTTTATTTCACAATTATGATCACTCGATCGATCATCATTATTATTATTTGTGTACTCATTAGTCACCTTAGAATCTTTAGAGATTATTTATTTTAGAGGTTTAAACCTTATAGAATTAAGAATTCGATTTAGATTAAGTGATCATGAGACTTATAAGTGATCAAGGAAATCACTAATTATTTTGGAGATTGATATTATTCACCTATTATAATCAATTTTGGGACATAAAAATAAAATATGGAATTACCACAAATACCCTCTTAAGGGACGGTCATGAGGTGAATTTTGGTGTAGAAATATCTCCCATCTCTTGTACATGTACACCTTGTGTATTCATCTTGTGTATTTTTACACCATTAATTCAAATCTTATACACAATATCTTTTACACCAATTCTTTATTATTAAATCATCCAACATGTTGGAGGCTTCCCAACACCCCATGCCAACATTCCTCTCTATCCTTGCAATTCCAACCTCCCATGCAAGACCTCATCTTGACCAAGGTCCTTGTCCCTCATGCAAGCTACACCTTTCAAGCCATAGAACAAAACAAAAGTTGTCTCCCTCCCCTCTCTCATTGTGAACGGCCAAGGGCCATTTTGATGATAAAAATTGTTCAAAATATCATTTTTATCCAACTCATTCATCATTCAAGCATTTTCTCCAACATCTCTCTAACTTCTCTCTAAAAATCATTCACATCTTCAAATCTTCAAACACCAACTCTTCACATCTTCAAATCTTCAAACATAAGTTCTTCATATCTTCAAACATACCTTTTTCTTCATATCTCCCAAACACTTAACCAAAATTTCAAGAACCCCTTTCTACCTACAAAAATTCGAACACCCCCTTCAACAAGGTAAGAAATGGGATTTTTGGTACCATCTTCTTCTTCCCTATTAATTTCGAATTTTAACACCAAAATTATAATTTTGAGATGATTAGGGCTGACCTTGGAGCTTTGTTTAAGTGGTGATCAAGTTCTTAAGAGACCATCAATTTGTGTCTACAACTTTCAACTACACAAGAGTAAGTGTGGTACCTTTGGCCTATTCCTTCTCTTTTTCCCTCCTTAGTTCAAATCTTCATTTTCTAACTCAACTCCTTGTATTATTGGACTTAGGGGCTGCCTTAAGTGAGGGTTATAATCCTCAAGGTCTTGTGACACCATTTTTCACCAATCAACCGAACAAACAAGGTGGGTGGAAAAATCCTTTCAACTTCTAGGTGTTTTAATTCATAAAAATGCATGTAGTATTTTGTTATCGAGCATTTGAGATATATATTATGTATTGCATGTTATTTTCTTGTATCAAGTTGGAAAAATTTCTCAAGTGTTGCTCAAAAATGCGATTTACCGAAAATTAGGACATACATGTACACTTTATTGTCATATTTGATAAATTCTTGTATGAGATGGAAATGTATGTTTATGACTCTTGAAATATATGTTTTGTATGACATATAACCTGGAAAAGTCGAGCATAATTGATTAAAATTCGATTTTGGACTTAAAATGCAAAAATAGAAAGTTGGTGGACTTAATTGCAAGAAAATAAAACTTAAGGGACCCCTCTGAAATTTTCGATTTTTGGGACTGAACTCAGGTTCAAAAATTATGTTTTGACATTTTATTAAAGTTTTAAGAGTTTTTAGATAAATAAAATCAACCCTTAAAAGCCCAAGGACTAGATTGTAAAATTTGAGAAGTTTAAGGGCTATTTTGCAAATTTCGAAACTGTACCAGACCCTAATTTTAAAATTTGAAATTTTAACTCTTAAGGGACTGAAAATAACATATTTTAAGTGTATTCCAAAAATCCAAGTGTTTAGAGCTTGGAAAGTAATTTTATAAAAATTGAGTGACCAAATTGTAAAAGATTAAACTTGAGGACCCAAATGAAATCTCCAGGACTTATACAGCCCACGTGCTTGGAAATACTAATTTACCTATAACATAATTATATTTTGGACCCAAGGTTCAAATTTCATAACAATTGGACCCTAAAAGCCTTAAAGGCCATTATTTCAAAATGGGACAAAAATGAGATTTTCAAAAGTTAAGGGACCAATACTTATGACGTTTTAAAACTGTTTTTGTCCCAATATTCCACTAACCTTAGTGACATTTTCCAACTGAAATCACATTAAAATTCCTCCCGGTTTGTGAGTTCCGATTATTTTAAACTTAGGGCCCGAAATGATAATTTTAACAAATTTGGGGCCAATGTGAGAATTTTATAAAAACTCGACCTCAAGACTTTAAAAACCTGAATCTCTGAACAATTTAGAGAATTTAGGAACTGACCTCATAATTTTTCAAGGTCGGGACATTTATTTATTTAACTTTTAACCCCAAAAGTATTGGTTTGACAAAACGGGGCTAATTGTAAATTTTATTTTTTATAAGGACCTAACTCAAATTATTTTTATTTTCTAAAACAGCCCTGGACCCTCTGACTTCAATTCTTAAGTAAAATATTTTAATTTCTCAAAAACCCTTGACTTATCGGACCGCCTTGACCGATTAATACCCGATCGCGGGCGACTTCCTCGTCTTGCGATTTGAATCTATAACGGGACTTATGTTCCACCTAATCGTTCAAGATATCGAAGATTGCTTATCCTCCCGATAATCATCTTCATCCAAATAACTCCACCAACGCCATAATTACCTTACGCAAATTTTCGAAAACTTTTCATGAACTGCTTCCCGAATCAATAATACTCGACTGCCTGGTTGACTACATGAACTTGTGTTTACTTTCTGCTTGCTGAGTCAACTTGGTGTGTCGAGCTCACGACTCGGAATGGATACGTCGGGGGATGGAACCGGGCAGCTCGGCTGCTATTCCACTCTTCCGCCCCATCGTCCCTAATCCCGCAACGAGGGACGGAGTTTGTCCAAGGGAAGTGGGTCGTAGTACTTGAGGTATAATCATGATTATGACAAATCCGAGCCTTGCTAGCTCACACTGTGGATTTTGTCTTTGCCTACGGAGCGATAAGGTGACAGTCTTGACCATCTTGCTCGGGGAGTTACAAGGAAGAACGAAGGAATCGCTGTCGATCCACACGATTCCGGAGTTAATCGGACCCGTTTGGTTGGCGCTACAAATCCGTGCGCAACCGCTACTTGTATTGCATAGGTTGGCGCTACAAATCCGTGCGCAACCGCTATTTGTCTTGCATAGGATTGGCATTACAAATCCGTCGCAATCCTCCCGTCTGCTTGAACCATAGTGCTGCGTGACCCACGAACTATTTTCTTAAAACTATATAAGTATGTTACTTAAATATTTATCACGACGCTTGTGGACTGTGTGTGAAATCATGCATCATCTCTCACGCGTTTTCATACACTAAATTTCTCGCATTAACTATTTATATCGCCACACTTGCACACGATCACCCCATCCACCGAGATTTTTGTCTCATTCCCTCCCTCGTTTTCTAACCTTTAGATGAAGAGTTCGCTGATGACATCGAATCTACCGCAGATTGAATCCCTATCCGTGATGTGGAGCGACAATTCCTTTTACTTTTATTTGTTGTTGGACTCCTTCATTTATTTTTGTTTGGACTGTAAGTTAATCCAGATAATCTTTTGGGTTGTATTCGGATACCGCCAGACTTTAAGATTGTAATTTGTACTCGTGTTTATTTTAATTCCGCTGCATTAGACTCTATTTCACTTGGAGTTTGGTATCTTTGGTTTAGACTATTGATTTAATTCGGTTTAAGTGATTGATCGTTGTCGCGTCACGTTTGGGGCGTGACAGTTATGGTATCAGAGCTCGGCTTGTAAGATGGAAACTTACACCGAGCTGACCCAGGATAGGACCCTCGGATTATGTTGGGTAGTACCGCGACTTGACTAATTAAGTGTGAAATCGATTTCAATAATGGCATAGAACCGTATTCATCGATGTTTATGTTAAGTCGACTTTATACTTGGAGAACCATAGTCGTATTGATTTGACTTAGTTGACTCTTGACTAACTTTCCTTAGTCATTCTTTTCTTGTTCTTCCTTATCTTTTCCTTACATTCGCCTAATCCGCCTTAGTTTTGTTTGACCAGGGATAGGTTCCTTCCGCTTTGGATTGGGTACCACTACTAGGTGACCTAAGTTGAATCTTGGATGAATATTTGAACTCTTTTGGGCTGTTATAGTGTTAAGATATCCGGATATTCCTCTATTTGGACGTTAGGTGGTTTAGAAAATCATGATTTAGAGATTATAATGCCGATATGGTGAGACTCAAGAAAATGAGGATATCTCTTGAGAAGTATATGATTTGGATGTGATATATTATGGGATCTAGACACCTAATGATATTACTTTGGGAAAATGATAGTAGGGGAATCACTAAGTATATTGATCAATGATAATACCCTTGTGTTATTCATTCTCAAGTACTGCACAAGCTTAAGTAAGGAATTTGACTTGTGGTTCGGTATCACGGATAAGATACATTAAGGATGTGACTATTATATGATCTCGACTAGATGTTACCACTATATATCCCCTCCCGAGGATAGACGAACTATTTGATCAACTTCAAGGAGCGACGGTGTACTCGAAATTTGATTTACAACAAGGATAATATCAACTGAAGATCTGTGAAGAAGACATTTCCAAAACGGCATTTCAGACCAGATATGGACACTACGAGTTTGTAGTAATGCCTTTCGGTCTGACAAACGCACCAACAACTTTTATGGATCTGATGCATCGAGTTTTTCAACCTTATTTGGATCAATTCGTAGTGATATTCATTGATGACATACTCGTATACTCTAAGTCTAGAGAAGAGCATGAACGTCATCTGAAAATTGTTTTGGAGACACTACGGGAGCACAAGTTGTATGCCAAATTCAGCAAGTGCGAATTTTGGCTTAGTGAAGTCGCATTCTTGGGACACATAGTATCCGACACTGGGATCGCCGTAGATCCTTTGAAGATACGAGACAAAGTGGTTGAATGGAAACAACCCGAGTGCAGAATCTGAGATCGAGAAGTTTCTTAGGACTAGCTGGATATTATCGAAGATTTATCCGGATTTCTCCAAGATAGCCGGACCACTCACTCGGCTAACCTGCAAGCAAGTCAAGTTTGAGTGGAATGACAAGTGTGAGACTAGTTTCCAAGAACTAAAGAAACGACTTACTACTGACTCCATTCTTAGCCCTTCCAAAGGGAACATAAAACTTTGTCGTCTACAAAGTGATGCATCAAAGGAAGGACTAGGAGCAATGCTCATGCGGGAAGGAAAGGTCATTGCTTATGTATCACGTAAACTCAAGCCTTATGAAGCCAATTACCCAACGCATGACTTGGAATTGGCGGCAATAGTATTGCGTTAAAGAAATGGAGACACTATCTCTACGAGCAACATTCACGGTTTACACATCATAAGAGCCAAAGTATCTATTCTCTCGATGGAACTCAATTTGAGGCAACGAAGATGGATGGAGTTAATAGAAGATTATCACTTTGATATTCAATACCATCCCGGAAAGCTAACGTAGTAGCCGACGCCTTGAGCGAGGAAAGGCGAGTTTAGCTAGACTAATGATTCGAGAGTGGAGATCATTAGAAGAATTGAGCACTTGGAATCCGATGAGAACCAAAAGATCGAATTTCATGTGCTAATATTTCGATTAAACACGATCTCTTGAACGAGATCAAAGTAACACAGGGGATTGACGTGCAACTTCAAAAACTAAAAGAGAAGATACTCAAAGGAGAAAGATCGGAATTCTCGATCCTAAGATGGAGTCATCGGTTTGGAATAGAATTTGTGTACCGAGTGATGAGCAACTTAGGAATGTAAATCCTTTCGAAGCACACCGTTCGAAATACACTATACATCCTGGAGGAAACAAGATGTATAAGGACTTGAAGCGATATTCTGGTGGGTAAACATGAAGAACCAGGTAGCGAGTTCGTTAAGCGAGATGTTTGACTTGTCAACGAGTAAAAGTGAACACCAACGACCATCCGGTTTATTACAACCGTTGAGAATTCCCGAGTGGAAATGGGAACACATAACGATGGACTTTGTGACGGATCTACCAAGAACCAGACGAGGCGATGACGCTATTTGGGTAGTCGTAGACCGACTCACGAAATCTGCACATTTCTTACCCATGAAGAAAATCGAGAGCTTGCGAAACTTGCGCAAATTTACATCCGAGAGATCATCCGATCGCATGGAGTGCCGGTCGACATAGTGTCGACAGAGACCCGAGGTTTGTCTCCAGATTAAAATGCTTACATGAGGAATTGGGTACCTCGCTAAGTTTCAAAGACAAAGACAGAAAACCGATGGCCAGTCTGAGCGAACGATTCAGACCCTGGAAGACATGTTGCGAGCCTGCACATTGGATTTCCAAGGAAGTTGGGATTCGCACTTACCATTGGCCGAGTTCGCTTATAATAACAGCTTATCGTGGCCACGATTGGGATGGCACCCTACGAAGCTTTGTATGGACGAAAGTGTAGATCCCCTCTACATTTGGGAGATTGATGACCAATGGACTCTGGAAGGAGAAACACAAGTCACCTCGATTCCAAAGGTCGACTTAGTTCGGAGGTCATGGAGAAGGTCAAGTTGATCAAGGAACGAATCCGTACGGCTCGGAGCGCCAAAAGAGTTACGCGGACAAGAGGAGAAAAGACTTGGAATTTGAAGCCGGAGATGAGGTATTTCTCGGACTATTGCCACGAAAAGGATTGATCAATCCAAGGAAAGGGGGCAAATTGAGTCCGAGATATATTGGACCTTACAAAATTTTGCGGAGGATCGGAAAGTTGGCCTACTGAGACTTGAGTTACCGCAAGACAAAGATGCGGGAATGCACGATGTATTCCATGTGTCGAGATTGAAAAAGTATCAACCGGATCCCGAGCATATCATCACTCGTGATGCTCCTCCTCTAATGGAGAATTTATCTTACACCGAGAACCAATAAGAATCATTGACCAAAGAGAATCGTCGGTTGCGTAATGAACAAGAGAAATTCCAATGGTTAAAGTTGTATGGCGACACCACAAACCGAGACGAAGACGCAACATGGGAAATGGAAGAAGACATGAGGAATCAATATCCAGAGTTGTTCTGAAGAGAATTTGGGGACCAAATTCTTTTAAGGAGGGGAGAATGTGAAGCCCTCGATTTTTATTCGAACATGTACTTATATCACGTATCGTCTTTGTACTATTTGACAATTCTACCGCGTCGCTTTGACGGGTAAATATTAATGATAAATATATTTCGTCTTTAATTTCCCTTATTTATTTCTTGTGATCATAATCATTTATTAATTTTATTTCACAATTATGATCACTCGATCGATCATCATTATTATTATTTGTGTACTCATTAGTCACCTTAGAATCTTTAGAGACTATTTATTTTAGAGGTTTAAACCTTATAGAATTAAGAATTCGATTTAGATTAAGTGATCATGAGACTTATAAGTGATCAAGGAAATCACTAATTATTTTGGAGATTGATATTATTCACCTATTATCATCAATTTTGGGACATAAAAATAAAATATGGAATTACCACAAATACCCTCTTAAGGGACGGTCATGAGGTGAATTTTGGTGTAGAAATATCTCCCATCTCTTGTACATGTACACCTTGTGTATTCATCTTGTGTATTTTTACACCATTAATTCAAATCTTATACACAATATCTTTTACACCAATTCTTTATTATTAAATCATCCAACATGTTGGAGGCTTCCCAACACCCCATGCCAACATTCCTCTCTATCCTTGCAATTCCAACCTCCCATGCAAGACCTCATCTTGACCAAGGTCCTTGTCCCTCATGCAAGCTACACCTTTCAAGCCATAGAACAAAACAAAAGTTGTCTCCCTCCCCCTCTCTCATTGTGAACGGCCAAGGGTCATTTTGATGATAAAAAATTGTTCAAAATATCATTTTTATCCAACTCATTCATCATTCAAGCATTTTCTCCAACATCTCTCTAACTTCTCTCTAAAAATCATTCACATCTTCAAATCTTCAAACACCAACTCTTCACATCTTTCAAATCTTCAAACATAAGTTCTTCATATCTTCAAACATACCTTTTCTTCATATCTCCCAAACACTTAACCAAAATTTCAAGAACCCCCTCTTCTACCTACAAAAATTCGAACACCCCTTCAACAAGGTAAGAAATGGGATTTTTGGTACCATCTTCTTCTTCCTATTAATTTCGAATTTTAACACCAAAATTATAATTTTGAGATGATTAGGGGCTGACCTTGGAGCTTTGTTTAAGTGGTGATCAAGTTCTTAAGAGACCATCAATTTGTGTCTACAACTTTCAACTACACAAAGTAAGTGTGGTACCTTTGGCCTATTCCTTCTCTTTTTCCCTCCTTAGTTCAAATCTTCATTTTCTAACTCAACTCCTTGTATTATTGGACTTAGGGGCTGCCTTAAGTGAGGGTTATAATCCTCAAGGTCTTGTGACACCATTTTTCACCAATCAACCGAACAAACAAGGTGGGTGGAAAAATCCTTTCAACTTCTAGGTGTTTTAATTCATAAAAATGCATGTAGTATTTTGTTATCGAGCATTTGAGATATATATTATGTATTGCATGTTATTTTCTTGTATCAAGTTGGAAAAATTTCTCAAGTGTTGCTCAAAAATGCGATTTACCGAAAATTAGGACATACATGTACACTTTATTGTCATATTTGATAAATTCTTGTATGAGATGGAAATGTATGTTTATGACTCTTGAAATATATGTTTTGTATGACATATAACCTGGAAAAGTCGAGCATAATTGATTAAAATTCGATTTTGGACTTAAAATGCAAAAATGGAAAGTTGGTGGACTTAATTGCAAGAAAATAAAACTTAAGGGACCCCTCTGAAATTTTTGATTTTTGGGACTGAACTCAGGTTCAAAAATTATGTTTTGACATTTTATTAAAGTTTTAAGAGTTTTTAGATAAATAAAATCAACCCTTAAAAGCCCAAGGACTAGATTGTAAAATTTGAGAAGTTTAAGGGCTATTTTGCAAATTTCGAAACTGTACCAGACCCTAAATTTAAAATTTGAAATTTTAACTCTTAAGGGACTGGAAATAACATATTTTAAGTGTATTCCAAAAATCCAAGTGTTTAGAGCTTGGAAAGTAATTTTATAAAACTTGAGGGACCAAATTGTAAAAGATTAAACTTGAGGACCCAAATGAAATTTCCAGGACTTATACAGCCCATGTACCTGGAAATACTAATTTACCTATAACATAATTATATTTTGGACCCAAGGTTCAAATTTCATAACAATTGGACCCCTAAAAGCCTTAAAGGCAATTATTTCAAAATGGGACAAAAATGAGATTTTCAAAAGTTGAGGGACCTATACTTATGACGTTTTAAAACTGTTTTTGTCCCAATATTCCACTAACCTTAGTGACATTTTCCAACTGGAATCACATTAGAAGCCCTTCCGGTTTGTGAGTTCCGATTATTTTAAACTTAGGGCCCGAAATGACAATTTTAACAAATTTGGGGCCAATGTGAGAATTTTATAAAAACTCGACCTCAAGACTTTAAAAACCTGAATCTCTGAACAATTTAGAGAATTTAGGAACTGACCTCATAATTTTTCAAGGTCGGGACATTTATTTATTTAACTTTTAACCCCAAAAGTATTGGTTTGACAAAACGGGGCTAATTGTAAATTTTATTTTTTATAAGGACCTAACTCAAATTATTTTTATTTTCTAAAACAGCCCTGGACCCTCTGACTTCAATTCTTAAGTAAAATATTTTAATTTCTCAAAAACCCTTGACTTATCGGACGACGCCTTGACCGATTAATACCCGATCGCGGCGACTTCCTCGTCTTGCGATTTGAATCTATAACGGGACTTATGTTCCACCTAATCGTTCAAGATATCGAAGATTGCTTATCCTCCCGATAATCATCTTCATCCAAATAACTCCACCAACGCCATAATTACCTTACGCAAATTTTCGAAAACTTTTCATGAACCGCTTCCCGAATCAATAATACTCGACTGCCTGGTTGACTACATGAACTTGTGTTTACTTTCCTGCTTGAGTCAACTTGGTGTGTCGAGCTCACAGTCGGAATGGATACGTCGGGGATGGAACCGGGCAGCTCGGCTGCTATTCCACTCTTCCGGCCCCATCGTCCTTATTCCCGCAATGGAGGGAGGAGTTTGTCCAAGGGAAGCGGGTCGTAGTACTTGAGGTATAATCATGATTATGACAAATCCGAGCCTTGCTAGCTCCACTTTGTGGATTTTGTCTTTGCCTACGAGCGATAAGGTGACAGGTCTTGGACCATCTTGCTCGGGGAGTTACAAGGAAGAACGAAGGAATCGCTTGTCGATCCACACGATTCCGAGTTAATCGGACCCGTTTGGTTGGCGCTACAAATCCGTGCGCAACCGCTACTTGTATTGCATAGGTTGGCGCTACAAACCGTGCGCAACCGCTACTTGTCTTGCATAGGATTGGCGTTACAAATCCGTACGCAATCCTCCTGTCTGCTTGAACCATAGTGCCTGCGTGACCACGAACTATTTTCTTAAAACTATATAAGTATGTTACTTAAATATTTATCACGATGCTTGTGGATCGTGTGTGAAATCATGCATCATCTCTCACGCGTTTTCATACACTAAATTTCTCGCATTAACTATTTATATCGCCACACTTGCACACGATCACCCCATCCACTGAGATTTTTGTCTCATTCCCTCCTGTTTTCTAACCTTTAGATGAAGAGTTCGCTGATGACATCGAATCTACCGCAGATTGAATCCCTATCCGTGATGTGGAGCGACAATTCCTTTTACTTTTATTTGTTGTTGGACTCCTTCATTTATTTTTGTTTGGACTGTAAGTTAATCCAGATAATCTTTTGGGTTGTATTCGGATACCGCCAGACTTTAAGATTGTAATTTGTACTCGTGTTTATTTTAATTCCGCTGCATTAGACTCTATTTCACTTGGAGTTTGGTATCTTTGGTTTAGACTATTGATTTAATTCGGTTTAAGTGATTGATCGTTGTCGCGTCACGTTTGGGGCGTGACACTTGGACCCTCTGACTTTAATTATTAATAAAAAATATTTTATTTTCTCAAAATCCCTTGATTTATCGGATCATCTTGACCGATTAATACGCGATCGTGGGACGACTTCCTCGTCTTGCGATTTCGAATCTATAACGGGACTTATGTTCCTCCTAATCCTTAAGATATCGAAGACTATTTATCCTCCCGATAATTATCTTCATCCCAATAACTCCACCAACGCCATAACCATCTTGTGCAAATTTTTGAGAACTTTTCATGAATCGCTTCCCGAATCAATAATACTCATTGCTGGTTGACTACCCGAACGTGTACTTAATTTCTGCTGAGTCAACTTGGTGTGTCGAGCTCACGATCGGAATGGATACGCCTGGATGGAACCGGCAGCTCAATGCTATTCCACTCTCCCCCCATCGTCCTAATCCCGCAATCGAGGGACGGAGTTTGTCCAATGGAAGCGGGTCGTAGTGCTTGAGGTATAATCATGATTATGATGAATCCGAGCCTTGCTAGCTCCAACATGGATTTTGTCTTTGCCTATGGAGCGATAAGGTGACAGGTCTTGGACCATCATGAACGGGGAGTTACAAGGAAGAACGAAGGAAATGTAAAGTGATTTTTTGAAAGAAAACAACATAAAAGGCGTAATTGAGGTTCTTCATATAATTTATTTCAATGTATTAATTAATAATTTTTATTGTTATTAAATATTGTTATTACTATATTATATAACTAATTTTTGATACAAAAATTAATTAGAATAACAATTAGTCACATCAGCACACTCAATAATAAAAAATTGTTTGGAAATATTAAATTTATGATGTTGTGCATGCTCTTAATGATAATAGAATAGAGCATAAATATTGTTAGACACTCAATAGTTCTGATTCTCTATGATGTGATCTGCCATTTATTTGATATATAAATGTGACTATTATTTCAAAATGAATCAATTTATTGACCGTTTTCAATTACAATTGATTAGTCTATTTTGTCTTCATTTCTATTATATAAATAATTAATTTAATCATGGAGAACATGAGACAAATTGGATAATGGTCGAGTGGTAAAGGCTCTCATCCGAGCTAGAGGTGTGAGATTTGATTCCCATCATCCCTCCCTCCCAAGATATGTACTTAAATAAAAAAAAGAGAACATGAATCAAAATATTACGGGAGCTAAGCTTCTAAATACAAAATGGTATTTACTTTCTCATCGTTCTTAATAAGAGAGGCACATGTGATGAATGAAAAACTAAATCTTGTAGTCAAACCGATTTAAAAGATAACACATATTAGAAAATGGAGTAAAAGAAAAATACATCCATACCTCAACCAATCATGTCCGGGCTAAAAGTGCATTAAAAAAATTGCAAAAAAATCTCAAACCTAAGTATGAAGAAGAAGTAGACACTCAAAAAATAACGAGAGATGGATTAATTTAAAACTCGTCTTGAATATATATATATATATATATTTAATTTATATATAGATTACTCATCTGTTTTTTTAATATCCATTGTACTTTGTTGAGCGATAATATCATTTAAGTATCATGTTTTTTAGTTCAAAATATTTTAACCATATTTCACCGACAAATAAGTTTAAATTGCAAATTTTCTTGTAAGATCAAATATATGAATGATATTTATTATAAATACAAATAATATAATAAAAACTGATTCTAATTTATAGATTTAATTTGAATTAAATTAATAAAATTATTTGGTTCATGTGCAACGCACGTTCACCTTATTAGTTGGTATAAAGGTTTAAACAATTTTACAGGAAGATCAAGTAAGAACTGGAAAAAAGAAAAGAAAAAAGAGGTATGTTTATACAGAATAGTTCATTATAACAAGACAAGTAGAACTCTCAGAAGTGTTTATTTTGTAAATTTTAAAAGTCAAACATAGAAGTTGCAATAAATTGAACAAATATAGACGTGGTCTTACATTTCTCAAGGGAGAATGAATTAGCATTTTAACTAGACAACTTATGATGCAAAACTCTTCAAATAGGCCAAGCAACGACATTGGAGTTTAGTGAAGAAAAAACAAAGAAATTTTTTTTTACATCCAAAGGTTATATTCCAAAGACTAGGGCACAACTATAACGCAAAGGTTTCTGAAACTTGTACCTAATTGTCCTGAGATTATAGTAGAATCCTAATCAGGAATAAGATTTTGAATACATCCAAAGACTATATTGCAAAGTTTGTGCTCCACAGCTTTCTTCTCCTGTGTTTGAATTCATGATAGATAAATAGTTTTTAAAGACTATGTTTTTGCTGGTTTCAGTATCACATTTGTTATAATTAATCCATACCAACAAGTACCTCAACTGATCACATCATATTAAAATGTCAAACATCCATTTTCCCAGGTGGAATCAAACATATTCATAGATAACCAGAAATCAAGGTACATTTTACATGCAAACAACAGTTTCGCACATATAATTACATTTTTTTTTGAAGTAAAATCGAAAACTAATATTTAAAAAAGAAAAGGGTCTTGATCACAAGGCGATCAAGTAGCACAATGTTTGGGGCCTCGTTAAAAATCTACCAAGGTAAAACTCACCCTTGTGAGGAAAACTTCTAGTAGGAAAAAGTACCCCGACACGAATGAAAAAGTACCATAGAAACCATAAAAGAGCACAGAACAAAAAATTCTCTAACAAATCTATTTTGTGCTCGTCCAACATAATCATCCGTGAGCAAAAAGATAATGTCCTCCAGAGGGGCGTCACACAAACTAAAACCTCCCGAATACTTACTGAGCTGGTCCGCCACACCATTTCTCTCCCGATAAATGTGAGAAATAACGAAGTTAATCTGGGAAATCATGTATAGAGAGTACTTCCAATGACCAAGAAGACGCCAATGAATGCACTCAACCCTAGATCGAAAAAGATCCACCACAAAAGTAGAATCCGATTCAACCCAAAGATTTGTCCAACCCTTATGAAACACATAGGAGATCGCACGCATCACCGCCAATAATTCCGCCTCAACAGCATAGCCAATGCCACACTGCTTGACAAAACAACCTCGAAAAAAGCCCTTAGCAGTGCAGTAGACACTCGATGCCATAAGTCGCCCTGGAAATCATGCTGCACTGCCATCCGTATTGACTTTTATCCAACCCGGGAGGGGTAAATGCCAAGGGACCAAAATATGCGTGGAGATTTTGGAACACGACCCTTGATCTTAAGACGGTGTAGACAAACTAAATCATCCTAATTATTATTCATGCAGCCCTTGTCTAGATGAGTGGACTCCAAGATCAGCACCCGCAACTGAACAAGAGCCGCTTCCGTAGTCCATTTCTTGTTATTAAAAATCACATAATCCCAAATGTGCCAAATAAGCCTGATGCAGGATATGATCGCCACCTTCCATAAAATGCAATTTGATCATTGGAGTAAAATCCCATCACATGAACAAAGAATTCATTAAAGCAATGGCCACTATGCAAAGCCACAACAAATGACTCAACAATCCAATCCCAAAGAGCCCCTGCAAAATCACAAGAAACAAAAATATGATCAACCGAATCCGAATGTGCATAACAAAGGCCACAGGAGGAAGGCCTAATAAATCCTTGATGTTGGAGAACGTCCAGGACAGCCAGGCATCCAAAGATGGCTCTCCAAACAATGACAGACCGCCTTTCCGGAATGTGAGGTGACCAGATCCAAGAGCCCCATTTAACCATGGGGAAAGAAGATCGTAAAAGAGATCAATAGGCCACTTTAGAAGAAACTGTCCCGTCCCTAGAATGTGTCCACACCCTTTTATCTATGGAGACTGGTGTAATCGGGCAACGAATAATATCCCGAATAATATCCAAATAGGCCTTGTCAAACGAAAGAGTGAAATGCCAAATGTTATCATAAAAAAAGTCTGAGATGCGATTCTGAAAGTGAATCCGATACTCATGAGGTATGCCAATCCGATCTGCAATAACGTAACCACACCAATTATCCATCCAAAAATCAACAGAAGAGTGCGCCCCCGGAATCCAATAAGAATTCGTCCAACAATCCTTCACCAGCGGTCGAAGGCCAGCCCAAATCGATGATGGCAAAAAAGTATTTCGACGATGGCACATATAATTACATTCTAACACATAGAAATTCAACAATCACAATTTGACCAAACATCAGAAGATAAAAATTCTACCAACACCACAAAAAAAAGGATCTGTAGCAACACAAATTTAGTAACTCTTATAGAAAGTGTCATTAAAACTAAAGCTATAACGACGCTTTTTAAAAAGCATTTTTAAGTAACGACACTTTCACGAAAGTGTCATTTTATTTACCAATATGATGACATTTTTTAAAAAGCATTTTTAAGTAATGACACTTTCTCAAAAGTGTCATCTTTTTTACCAATATGATGACGCTTTTTAAAAAGCGTATTTAAGTAATGACACTTTAAAACATTTGTCAGTATTTTTTACCAATATAACGATACTTTTTAAAAAGCGTATTTAAGTAATGACATTTTCACAAAAGTGATGGTATTTTTACCAATATAGACGACACTTTTAGAAAGTGTATTTAAGTAATGACTTTTTCACAAAAGTGCCGTCATTTTTTTTCCAATATAGACAACGCTTTTTTAAAAAGCGTAGTTAAGTAATGAAATTTTCACAAAAGTGTCGGCATATTTACCAGCATAGACGACACTTTTTAAAAGCGTATTTAAGTAATGATTTTTTCACAAAAGTGTCGGCATTTTTAAAAATATAGACAATGCTTTTTTAAAAAGCGTATTTAAGTGATGACATTTTCACAAAAGTGTCGGCATTTTTACCAATATAGATAATGCTTTTTACAAAGCGTATTTAAGTAATGACATTTTCACAAAAGTGTCAGCAATTTCACCAATACAAATGACGCTTTTAGAAAGCGTATTTAGCTAATGACACTTATTTTTTGCGTCAGTAAAATCGTGGCGTTTTCAAAAGCGTCATTAAATTAATGACATTTTCTTAGTAACACTGCAAGTTTAATAAATAACATTGTTTGATATATTTTTTTATCATGACACCAATTTTAATGGCGCTAAACAATGTAATAGTAAAAAATGATAATTTAGCGATGTTTTCTAAAACAGTGTCTTGAAATTATAATAATTGACAACACATAAAAATGCTATTATTATCGTTAATTTATCAAAAAAATTATGAATATGTCATTGTTATTTAAATAAAATCACAAATTTTGATAATTTTACTTGATATTAATTTGCCTAACCATTTTCTCATTTAAAAGGAATGTTGAAAAATTAACAACCCGCGCCCCACAGATGAAAAACCCGCAACCCAACCCCCTTCTGTCTTCCGCCATCTCTGTTCTCTATGTTTCCCCTCCCTCACAACCCCTTTCTCCATCTACCGTTCAAAGTCCCTACCACTGCTGGAATTTGGATTCATATTTGTTATAAAAAAAGGCATAGAAGAAGATATGGATGTAGAAAGATGAAAAGTGATTTAAGAATTCAGAAATAGAGATAGAGAGTCTTCGAAATAACAACGAGGATCCTAATTTGATGGTGTTGGATTTTACTCCACCTACTAGTCGGTTTTTTTACACCGCCGAAGGACTCCTAATTGGATGGTAGAGTAATTCTTTGTCTATTCACAAGTTATCCAATTTTAGGTTCGTGTATTTTTCCCCTATATCATCGGGATTTTCATCTCTTACAGAATTCATTTTTGATATATCATTAAATTTGGTTTGTACTTCAAATTGTTGTTTGGATTCAACAGTTTTTTCTCCTGGGCTGTTACACATTGTGCAATATGTAGTACTTTTGTGATACTTTGTTATGTCTGATTTTGTATTTTGATTTCAAATTTCCCCCAAGATGATTAATGAGTAATAAATCATTTTCTCTATATACTTATAACAAATCATGAGGTTATGCATTGTTATGAATATATGTGTTATTTGAATAGTGTTTTGCTACTGGTGATGTATTAAGTGTGCATAATTTTATTGAACTTTTATGTACAGAAACATAAAAGGTAAGATTCTTATATATTAATAACCATTCATGGCCATTAAATTAACATTCATGGATTCTTCTTAAATCCTAAACTGCCTATCCTTGTGTTAACTGAATCCAAGAAAATATAAATTTGACAAATTGATGGAAGCAATTGATTTGTAAATGTCCAAGTCATTCGGTAGTTATAAACAAAAAACATTATATTTTGTTATGTTTATCAGTTGATAATGTTCTAATTGTAGTAGTATCTTATTCTTCTTCAAAGTAACAATGGATAAAAGTTGGATGCATGAGATTAGATCAACCAAAGCATATATTGACAGGGTATCCATTTTCATCAAATTTGTTGTCGAAAAATCTTCTGTAAATGGAGCAATTTACTGCCCATGTCGTAGATGTTTTAATAGGTTTACACTTGAGTCTGATATTGTTCATGAGCATTTGGTATGGTATGGCTTTCAAGAAGGTTATAATTGTTGGGTGTTTCACGGCTAAAATATTTTTTCTTCATCAGAAGATCAATGCAGCCCTATTGAGCCAGTTACAAGAAATCTGGAAACAATCTTGATCGAGAATATGAAATGAGGGGACTCCTCCAAGATCACTTGGAGTTCCACTTAGACATAGCCTGCAAGATGCATCCAGAGTTTAGTCGAGTAATTTGGATTCATTAAATCAAAGCCACCATTTAGGTGATGAGGGACAACCTATTGGTGGAGATTTCGTCATGAACAATGAAAGGAGTAAATACCAAAATTTAGAGAAATAAAGCGATGAAGAACTTTATTCGGGTTGTTCAAAATTCTCAAAAATATCATTCATACTACGATTGTTCCACCTCAAATATCTATATGGTTCGTCAACAAAGTCCTTTAGTATGCTTATGGAGATATTAATAGATGCATTTCCAGTTGGTGTTTCTCTATCGTCGACTTATTATGAAGCTAAACGAATTATTAGGGAGTTGGGACTTGGATATCAAAAAATCAATTGTTGTCCTAATGATTGTATTTTGTACTGGGGTGATAATGTGAACCATGAAACTTGTAGTGTGTGCTCATCATCAAGGTGAGTAATATACAAAGATGATGGCAGCACAATAAATTTTGAAGAAGATAGGCAAAAAAAGAAAAAGGCAACTAAAGTCTTACGGTACATTCCTTTAATACCCAGACTAAAACGGTTGTACCTATCTTCAAAAACAACATCATCCATGAGATGACACATGGAAGGGCGTACTAAAGACGGAAAATTGAGACACCCAGCAGATGGAAAAGCTTGGAAAGAGTTTGATGCCAGGTTCCCAGAATTTGCTTCTGATCCTCGGAGTGTAAGACTAGCACTAGCTAGTGATGGGTTTAACCCATTTCGAACAATGAGCACGACATATAATATTTGGCTTATTTTATTGATTCCATATAACTTAGAGCCTTGGGTTTGTATGAAACAATCTTCATTGATATTGTCAATGGTGATTCCAGGGGAAAAGTGGCTGGGAAATGATATTGATGTATTCTTGCAGCCATTATAGTTGATGAGTTAAAGCAACTATGGGAGGGTGTGGAAGCATTTGATGCATCAAGTGGTCAGAATTTCAATTTATGAGCAGCTCTATTATGGACCATTAAGGATTTTCCAGCTTATGTTAATTTATCAGGGTGGAGCACCAAGGGTCGTGTTGCTTGTCCTTCTTGTGGGGGAATTAACTCATTCTCGGTGGTTAACCCATGGGAAAAAGTTTCGCTATATGGGGCATCGTAGATGGTTAGATCCGAATCACCAATTCCGCTTCCAAAGAGACAAATTTGATGGCATTGAAGAATATCGGGTATACTTGTGGTTAAGTAAAGTAAAATACCAATCATACCTCGATATTTTGATTCATCAACGACTTGCCTTTTTCATCCTTGTCTAGTTTAATGTTGGTTGCCATTGGAGTAGTGACGGTTGTTCCTTCTTCAATTCCGAACTTCTTTAGAAGTTCTTTTGTATACTTTGATTGTGATATATAAATGTCTTCTTGGCATTGTTTTATTTGGAGTCCAAGAAAGAAATTGAGCTCCCCCATCATGCTCGTCTCAAATTCACCTTGCATTAACTTGGAAAATTTCTTACAAAGAGATTCATTAGTAGCACCAAATATAATATCATCAACATAAATTTGAACTAATAAGCAATCTTGCCCTTTTTCAAAAACAAAGAGAGTAGTATCAACTTTACCGCTTGTAAATCCATTTTGCAAAAGAAAAGAGCCAAGTCCATCATACCATGCTCGGGGTGCTTGTTTTAAACCATATAAGGCCTTTTTAAATTTGTAAACATCATTTGGCCTTGAAAAATTTTCAAACCCCGGAGGTTGTTTTACATAGACTTCTTCTTGAATAAAACCATTTAGAAAAGTGGATTTAACATCCATTTGGTAAGGCTTGAAATTTTTGAAACAAGAATAGGCAAGTAAAATACGAATAGCTTCTAAACGTACTACGGGTGCAAAAGTTTCATCATAGTCAATACCTTCTTCTAGACAATACCCTTGAGCTACTAACCATGCTTTGTTTCGATTCATGTTGCCTTGGTCATTGAGTTTGTTCCGGAATACCAATTTTGTACCAATAATTATTTGTGATGGAGGACAAGGTACCAATTCCCAAACATCATTCCGTTCGAATTGATTCAACTCCTCTTGCATTTCTAAAAACCAATCCTCATCTTCAATTGCTTCCTTTGCGTTTTTTGGCTCTTTTAGGAAAAATAGGAGCATCCTCGGTAATTTCCTTCTAGTCATAACTTTCTCTAGAGGGTCCCCAATTATGAGATCTTTTGGATGAAGGTTATCACCTTTGTGTTCTTGTGGAACATTTGAGGTTGAAGGTTGATCATTTGATGTGAAAGGTTGATTACTTTGAGCATCATTAGGAACAATGGGTTCAATATCATATTTTTCATCAAATTCATCATTGAGTATCCTTTCAACACCAGAGCTTCATTAAATTTGACATGAATAGATTCTTCAACCACCATGCTAGTCTTATTGTAAACCCTATATGCTTTGCTCTTGGTTGAGTACCCCATAAATATATCTTCATCGGCCTTAGGATCAAGTTTATCCAATTGATCATTGGTATTCAATATGAGTAAAATCTTCTTCATTTTTAGGGATAATTACAAAAAGACCCTTGAGATTTTGGCTAATTACAACAAAATCAAAGATGTTTCAAAATTATAAAAAGCTCCTTTAAGTTTGATTGTGTAATTTCAAAAACTTCGTGAGATTTTTGTAATTAGCCCGAACCTGATTTTTTTTTTATAATTATACCTTAATTTTATATACTTAATTCTGTAAATATTTTATAATATTAATTAATTAAATATATTTTACTTACTTGACCTAAATTTTATATTACTTAAGTTTATTATGTTTTAAAATATTAATAAGTCGAAAATGAAACTTCATCCATTGAAAGATATTATTTAAGATATGTCTATTTCCAGAATGCAAAATTACAGTGGTTGCATTAATGTGATTTATATGAATGATATTATAATAAATCTTTTTGATTGACACATCTGTAACTTCTCAAAAATAAAATAGTAGTTGACTTACTCTAAATAAATCTAAATAATCAGACACCAAAATCAGAAACCTACTCAAAATAAAACCAAAAAAAAAGGCGCCAAAATTTTCATTTCCCAGTTATTCTTCTCCACGTTTTATATCACACTTATCCCTCTTCTGCATATATCTCTTTCTATCTCCCTCTCTCTTTTTCTATCTATTTCTTTCTCTCTTGTCTTCTTCAGTAACTGTTGCTGCCCACCAGCAGGTCCATTCTAATGTCTGGAGGTCTTCAGTATGTTTGGAATTCCCAGGAAGGTGTTGAACAAACACCTGAAAATCGGGAAGAAGATTTTGATGACGAGATCCAACACCCGATAGTCTAGATTCCATCAATGAAGCACAAGAGAATGAGAATATTGATGAAGTCTACGAAGATATCGAAATTAGAGGTACTATTGGATTATTGGGATTAATGTAACTTTATTTTGTGTTAGTTTTGTCTCCATTTAACATTTATGGTTGTGTGTTATATTGCATTAATCGAAACTGATATATCCTCCCTCAAAAGAAAATGTGCTTGCCAAAATTCAGATATAATGAATTGGGGAAAATGAAAATTATAAGGCTCTACAGTTTCCATGTTTTATTAGAAAACAAAAATTTATCAAGGTAAAATAAGTTTGTGTCTTATATGGGATTAAACTTTCCAACTTAAATCAACATAGACATGATATCAAGTTTGTGTTTGGAGGTCTTCAGTATGTTTGAAATTTACCTACACATAGGTCTTGTGTCACGAAGATTTTCGTGACATCAAATTTAACAACGCAATTAGTGACACTTTCACAAGCGTAGGTAATATACTTCGTGACGCTAATAAGCGTCTCTAAACGAAAAAAAAAAGTATCACTAAATGTTGTTTTTTCTGTAGTGCAAGAACATTCTAATTTCTAATATAAAAATTTAATTAGGGTGTTAATGTAAAATTCATGACAAATAGAGGAAACCAGAAGAGTCTATGGTGCAGAACCAGAGAAGAAGCGAAAGCGGAAGCCGCAATAATGTGCTGAAACAGAGACAAAGTAGAGAAAAAAGTACCTTCGCTATATGTGGTTGTCGCTGCTAGTTGTCGCCGAGAATTTCGTTTTGTTCCCAGAAAATGCAAGCATGTATCGAGGTTTTGTTTACGACGAGTAGGAATGTCAACGGTAGACTGACAGTTACCGATGGTCAAGGCAGACGGGTAGGATTGTCGACGGCACAAGAGAAGTACTCGTATGTGAGAGAGAAGACACAATTGCTCAATTTAACAACCTAAATAAAAAAATAAAAAGATATATATAAAGTCAGCGGTGGTTAGGAACGTAAGTGTTACTAAAATTTAGCAAATAAATTGGAGTAAGTCTCTTGTAGGACTCCGTAAGACGGATCCACCCGCCCCTAGCCCAGCCGCCCAGCCCACCTGTTATTTAAAAAAAATTCCGCTTCAACAAATGTGGGGAATCGAACCCGCGCCTATGAAGATGTAAGGTTGTATTCTACCACTACACCACTAGTGCTTGTTGTGCAATTTTAGTATAACCATGTATATAAAGTCATTCATAATACGTCTGGTAAATTTAATAAAAAATAAAAACGCCTTTAAATGGAGAGGCTAAGAATTGAACCCAAGTCTATTAAAAAACATGATATATTATCTCAATAAATGGATACTTATAAAAGTGTTACTTTAACTACATCATATTTATTTTTTATTTTTCCACTTTTTTTGTTCCTAGTTTGTCACTGTATTAAGAATTCTGATACTTTATCTCAACAAATGAATACTTTTATTTATAAAAGTGTTACTTTAACTATATCATATTTATTTTTTTATTTTTCCTTCTTTCCTTCATTTCTAATTTGTGACTATATTAAAAAAACATGATACTTTACCTCAAAAAATAGATATTTTAACATATAAAAGTATTACTTTAATCTGTTATATATATATATATATTTATTGTAATATATTCATAATTTGTGACTATATTAAAAAATATGTTACTTTATCTCAAAAAACAAATACTTTTACTTATAAGAGTATTACTTTAACTCTATCATATTTATTATCCATCTTTCTTTGTATTTATTATTAAAAAATGGAATACTTTATTTAAAAAAACAGATATTTTTACTCTTAAAACATGATATTTTATCTCAAAAAAATATATTTTTACTCATAAAGGTGTTACTTTAACTATGATATATTTATTTTACCTTCAATGTAATGTAATCATAATTTGTGACCATATTAAAAAATATGATACTTTATCTAAAATAACCGATACTTTTTCTCATAAAACTGTTACTTTAACTAAGGAAGAAAAACAGAAAAAAAAAAAAAAAAAAAATAAAAGGCAGCAGGTGCTTTGACCCGCGGACCTGGTCAACAGGATCCACCAGATCCGCAGGTCAAATAGGATCCGTCTTACGGATTGAGACCCGTAAGATGTCCTACATGAGTTTTTGCCAATAAATTGTGATTTGAAATAGCCACGACAATTACCACAACCGCTACAACTAAATCGCCGCAAAAGTCTTTTTTCCTGCGGTTTTGTCTAATCGCCGTGTAATAATGCCACAATTTAAACCTTTTAATTTATTCACTTAAGTGCAATGGTTGGTCAAACCACCATCATATACTCGTTTAGCGGCGATTTTAAAGAACCGCCGCTAAATTTATGTCGCTAAATTATTCTTTTTTTGTAGCGAAGAGGTGTACGAATCAATTATTAGAACACGGTCTTGTAGATGATATACGTGGTGTATGTACACTTACTACGATACATGTATCCCACTTGTTATAGATCAATATGAAAACTGAGACACTATTTATTCATCCATGTATCGAGTATACTGCACCTGGTATAGCATAGATAATATTGTTAGAGCACAAGGGGCTCAGAAAAGGACCAAAGGAGGATCTGAAGGCGAGATATCCTTTCATTTGATTTTTTCTTTTTCCAGTTACAAAATATTGATGGAATTTTTTTTTCGAGAAGATGGATTTTTCAAAGTGCCATTGGATATATGAGATAAAAGTTAACCATAAAAGTTGGTATGGTATATGAATGGTAAAATAATAACTAAATATGATTGTTTACTTGAAATCTGTGAGTGAATCGTGGAATTTATGAAAAAAATATGTAATAATGGTAGTTGATTTGATATATTTTTCCCTTAAGAAAAGAAGTAGATATGATTGGTGAATGAAAAAATAGAAGTGAGTAAATATTGAATTTTATAAAAATTAAAAAAATTCTCTAGGTAATGAAAATGAAAATTTTTGGTACGCAGGTGTCCCTGAATTCTCTTTGTTTGGTTATGTTTTTGGATGATTTTTCATTTTAGTATTTCATTGAAATTTACTGATTAATGTGGACATATATGTAATATATTTGATTTAGAAAGAATTTGAGAAGAAATATTGGATTGAGGATGACATATATTTTTTTCTCATTCTTAGGATGGAAACATGTTAAAATATTTGGTGTGTGTTATATTAAAATGAAAAAGTACCCACGAGGTTTGACCTCAAACCACAGGGTACTTTTTGTAAGTTTTAAAGTTAGTCAAACCTGTTACTTTTTGTTAATGTATAATATTATGATATGATATAAAGAAAAGTGAAAAATGAGATAGAATCAAAGTGCAATTGGGTAAAACGAGATAAACAATAGTATAAAGAAATAAAATAATATTCTATAAGAGTACATATGATAGAACGAAATTTACCATTAAATATTACAAACTCAAAGTTAGTAAATCTTGTTGCTATTTAGGCAATTGACCTATTATTCCGACTACAAGAAGGAACAAAATCAAGTATGAAGTGCTTTAGAAGAAGTGTTGAAGGATGGGGAGAGAGAGAGAAAAGAACCCCACCTTGAAGATCCCCAATTCCTCTATTTACACCAAAAAAAAAAAAAAAACGAAAATATTTGTCTATCACAAGATGAAAAGAAACATATATTCACTTATATATATATATTAATATAAAAATAAAAAAAATAAAAAATCATTTTCTATTGCCATCAAAACAAGAAGCAAAGCCGAGAGAGTTAAACATGAGCATAGGATGTATTTGGATAAAAAAACAATTAAGAAAGTTTTGGCAAGTGAAAATTTTTGACTAAAAAATGTGAATGGAAATGAAAAATCTTGGAAAATATATTATTCAGCCATTTTTACTTTTTCTTCCAGTAATCACATCTGCTTAATCTTTTTAACGATAAAATCATCAAATCACCAATCATTACTATATATTTTCCACAAATTCTACTATTCATCAACTCACTAACTTCTAACTACTACTAGTGACATTCAATCATTACTTTTCTACTTCTATATTAAATCAACTTTTCATCTCATATCCAATCGCGTTCTCAAAATTCATTTTTCTTCCGTCAATTTTTTTTCATAATAATAACGCCTCAGTTTAATAACAAACCGGCTAATATATCAGATTAAGTAGAGTGCAACCCCAGAATTATACAAAACGTAAAATCAATGCTTACTTAACAAACTATAACTCTGCATCAAATCTAGATCCAAAATGCGAATACATAACCAACATTATAAAATAACGTCGCAATATCGCAGTGGAAATACATAAGTAACTCGCAATAGATTAGTACATTCTAACAACATACGAAAATACAAAACGTCCAATATGAATGTCTACTAGTCTAAGACATTTGAAAGTTTTATAGGTCCCAACATTCTCAAAATAAAGTATTGCTATAAGTGCCAATAACAATTATACCAACTCGCAATGGATAAATAGAAAACACAGAGATAAAATTTGTCTACAAGTATAAAAATACTTGTAAACGTGCCAGAAGGGCGAAATAATTTACTAGTTGAAATATCGTTTACAGAACTCATTTTGAATGACTCAACTAGTACGATACGTATTAAAACTCCTGTCTATGAGTAGATCTATACTATGTAAAATAACTCGTCCAAAAAGACAGAATATAGACTATTCAGATCCTCTATGAAAACAAACGATGGATGAAAAACAAAGAAAATGAAGACTCTCAATCTTGAAGGTGTTATACTAAAATTGCAGCAACACTTCTTATAACACTTTGATCTGTGCAGACTTTTGATCTTTGTTACTTAGTGCAGAACTCGAACTCTCTCGTGTATACTTGCTCTCTCAATTGTAATTATGCGTAGTTGATTATGTGAGGGATGACCTCCTTATATAGGCACTCCTTCAACACTCCAAGTCCCTACGAAACAAGAAAAGAGATACATAATAGAACTAGGATTCATTATCACATATAAGGTAGGACTCTAGAATCCTTTCTTATCAAGATGGCCTAAAATATCTCGGAATAAGATCTTTTCATATCAAAACAATACTTGAGAGTCAAGTTTTAATAATCCTTTTATATATCAACTTTTCTTATTTAATAAATCATATTATAATAAGTAACCAAGAAAGGCAAAATACTTAAAATTGGAATTTTCAAAAATAAGACAAATTATTAGATGACGTGTAAAAACACAGATCTAACAATCTCATCCTTTTTGCCTTTCCAGACAAAACATAGAAAATCAATCATAGGATTTAGAAAACACGTAAGTAACTCCTCCTTAGTTAAAAATCAGAGTAAAAGAAATTTTCTCCCCCTTAATCAAAATTGCCCTGCTTAAAAAAGTGTTGTTAAAGATGTCAGAACACTTCCTTGAACACTTAAGATCTGCAAAAATAATTAGTACTCAAACATGATATCAGAGTATAAGAACAAGAGTCATCAGAATGCTAACTTCAAATTCAGAGTACTATTATCAAGCAGTTCAAAGAGAGTAGAAAACATGAAGTGTCAAAACATCAAAACAAAAGTATTAGTGTATAAGACCTAAACATCAAAAGATCAAAATAAAAACAGAAAACAGATCATAGCATCATTGTTTAGTCAAACACATCAACAGAGACATCATTTATCAAACTTATACAATTCATCATCGAAATCAAATTGCATGTTTATGTCATCATTAGCTCTTTCCTTGGCACCACTTGAACTAGCTCCCCCTCCACTTGTGCTAGGCTCAGCACTTATTCCAGCACCTTCAGCAACTTCATCTCTCCCTTTTTGTCCAAAAAGAGGTGAGAGAAAGCTATTGATATGAGCTTTCAATTGTTCGTAGTACTTGATATGTTGCTTTGCCAATGCAATTTGCTGGTCAGCAAATGCAAGTTGTCCCTACATAGGGTTTATAGCAACAAATATAGCAGAAGAAGAATCAAATGCAAGTGATGGGATGTCAGGGGTGTTGGAAACATTTGTTGGAACACTTGTAGGAAGACCCTGAGAACTGGCAGGAGCAGGTGAAGTAGTAGCAGGGGGCAATGTTTTCAGTGTCTTCCTCCTCTCAGGAAATCGGAGTGGAAAATCTTTCTCCCTGTCTCCTTTGAACAATTTGTGAGACATTGTGAAGAGTTCAGGCTCAGGAGTTCCAATGTTTTCAGTGTCTTCCTCCTCTCCAGGAAATCGAAGTGCCAAATCTTTCTCTCTGGGAACTTAAAATCATATAAATCAGAGAAGGATAAGAAAGAGCATGAGACACATTTGATTCCGCAAAACCCATAACCATGTAAAGACCAATTGCCCAAAATTTAGTGGAATCCCAGTCCCAACCTTTAATAAAACCACAACTTTTTCCTTAGCCACTGAAGTACTATGGAAAGTGGGAATTCAATTTTGAACAGAGATTTTATACATCATAGAATAGAGGGAATCCAACTTAGAAAAAGGTAATTTGGCAAGGTGGACAAGCCAAGAGGTAATCTTATTTGCAGTGATAGTGCGAACCACCTCATTATAATCATCTATCAGTGCTTCTTCTTCAAAGTCAGGTGTTCCAAGGAATGTAATAATGACACTCGGAGAGAAATCATAAATCTGCTTTTGAACATACACTTTCCCATACTTAGTTGACCTTCTATTCTTAGCAATTGACTCCAAATTGGCATAAAACTCTAAAATCACATTTCTAACGAATGGCATAGCAGTTGACACAGTACTCATTACATTCCTCTTTTGAAATAGTCAAACAATAATATTCTTTCAACAATATCATGCTCAATCCTTTTTTCACAAATAAACTTTTGATCATGCAATTTTCAAATTGAGTGGAAGCTGCTTCAGTATAAAAAGAATTAGAGAACACTTTACTTATCTCATACACATCAGCCAAGGAAGTAGAGGACTCAGGAGATGCAACAGAGGGAGGAATTGCAGCAGACTCAAAAATCACAATTGAGTCGGGTGTTGTAACAGGAGTACCAATACTTTGAGGAACACCCTATTCCACTCTTTTAACCTCTGTCTCAGGCATCAAATCTAGATCAATATCGTTATTCTTGTCATCTTCCTTTCTAGCATCGAAACCCTCATCACTGGAGTTGTCCGATTCTGATCTATCCTCTGACTTAGAAAGTGTTGCGACTAGTGTGGCAACACCTTTGCCAGCTCTTCACTCTGTACTTGGCCCCGTACTTTTCTCAGAGATTCTAAAATCTCAGCCCCTTCATCCGTAGAACCCTTTTCTGAGGAACTTCCCTGTCCTTTCTTACCAGACCAAGACCCAGACACAACACCTTTCTTGCTCGGAGTAGATGTAGGCCCTTTCTTGATAGGAGTTTTCTTGGTTGGAGTTTTGGTTTTCTTGACCGAACTTCTTGTTCTTGACCGTCTTGCCATCACAAACCTAGAGACATCATCATCGGAATCTGACTGCAAGGGATGTCTGGAAATAAGGATGGTTCTTCCCCTTTCTTTGAAGACTGTCTTACTGCTTTCTTTTCTCTTTTCGGCTTACCTTGAGATGAAGAGCCACCACCAGAAAACTGAGCAGAGGAAAAACCCTTTTTCGAAATTTTGGATTTTTTAGTGTTCGAGGGTTTTTCTTGCTCGGCCAAATCAGGGAGATCATCCAAATCAATCACGTTTTCTAGATCCCCAGGAGGAAAAACACCAATCGGAGTTGGTGCTTCAGGGACGATCACAATTATTGTGTTTCATTAATATTTCCAAGGTTTTCTTGTGGGATTTCTTCTATAGAGGCGATGTTTTCAGGTAACTCCTTGGATTCTGGAATCGGATTGGAATGTTCAGGTGATTTTGGGAGTTCTTCCATTGGAGTACCATGTTTAGTTGTCTCAACAGGGGTTTCAAGAACCGGAACAAAGGTTGCTGCAGGGGGTGTTGCAGCACTCGTTTTGAAATCAGAAATTGTTGGTGGAGGAGTGGATTGAACTTGGGGTCCCATTTGAGTTTCTGCCATTGATGGTTCACTCTTCAATTTTTCTGGTGTCAAAGAATTGTACCCAGATGCCTATGAGAATGATGATAAAGGAGTTCGACTCGATTCGGGCTAAAAATACCTGAGATTCCTGAAAACGTTTGCTTCATCTTGAATTAGTAGAGAAAGTAGGTTAAGGAGCAAGGAAAATCACATAGAAATTTCAGAGAAAATACTGGAGAGTATGAACAGTAAATTTCAAAAGCAAGAATAAGAAAAGATAGAGAGTAATTATGAGATGTAGGGTGATGTTAGATAGGATTTGAAAGATGTTAGCCACAATAAAGACCCTAAAACCGTCTAACGGGAGGCTTTTTAGAGAAACCCAATAAAATCAAACACCCAAATCGGATCCTTAAAAATAGGGATGTAAATCTTTTTCAAATTGATTTAGATTTCAAGTATTTGAAAATAATGAAATACTTAACCTCAAATATAGATAAGATAATGCTGAAGATATTTCAAATCGTTCCAAGTATATCACAAACCATATAACACCACAAGACTTAAAATACCAAGAAATCCAATAATTTAGGAAAGAAAATCCAAGATCGCATACAATATAAGGGAATCTGAATTTCAGTTATTTTTCTAATTTCACCAAATATGCATGTCCTAATTATGCCTAGATATGCAATAGAGATAAAAATCGCACACACAAGTGGGGGACTTATATCAGCTGACATCATACCCAGTGTTGTAACACCTTGAGAGACACCTTTACGTCAATTCAATGAATTGCAATCCGCAAACCCAGCATAAAGATTTTTTGAGTTTTTTTTAAAGAATCATGCCAAATTTAGCCATCGGTTAGGTTTCACAAAAATCCCAGTGGTAGCTTTTTCTCACAAGATCATGCCACTTTAAACAACTTTAAATGTGTTATAATTGGTCAAAAGGATTAGTTTCACTCAATGGGTAGGTAGCTGTTTCCCTCAAAGGCCTCAAAACATGTTCAAATTTTTTGTTTTAAAACTCGTCGCTCGGGTTAAATAAAAGGAATTTTGTAAATCAGAAACATCAACTCACACCAGCTTATCAAGTGAACAATCTTGGGTACATTACCAGAACTCTGTCAAAATGATTAAGTTGTGCAAATGCAAATCTATCTAATGCATGAATGCAAACAGCAAAAAGAAAAAAAATATACAAGAGTATAATGGTGTTGCAGCGAGTGTTACTGTGAGTGCTTCAACACTTTTAAATACAGCGTCAAATAGCACACAAACTAAGAGACTTCCTCAAAGTGGAAAATCTCTCTCAAAATTTAAAGCTTTGATGAAAATGTAAGCCAACTGAATTTCAGTTCCAATGTACTCAATGCGAATAATTTTTTTCTCAACCAAATCATGAATAAAATGGTGTCTTATGTCTATGTGTTTTGTGCGAGAGTGTTGTACCCGATTCTTTGAAATATCAATAGCACTTGAATTATCACAAAAAATGGTTAAGATATCACTATGAGGACCATAATCCTCAATCATTTGTTTCATCCAAAGTAATTGAGAACAACAACTCCCAACATCAACATACTCAGATTCGGCAGTCGAAAGAGAAACATAATTTTGTTTACGACTGTACCAAGACACCAAATTATTTCCAAGGTAGATACAACTACCAGTTGTACTTTTTCTATCATCTACGTCCCCAGCTCAATCCGAATCACTAAATCCAACTAAATTAGTGTTTGTATCTTTAGTATACCAAGTCCCTAGATTAGTAGTGCCTCCAATATATCGAATAATTCTTTTCAAGGCTTTCAAATGAGTGATCTTAGGATTGACTTGATAACAAGCAAACAAACACACACTATACATGATGTCAGGACATCTAGTCGTTAAGTGCAACAAACAACCAATCATGCTTCTATACAAAGTGTTCAACAACATCTTCTCTACTCAATTTTTGACTCGAACCCATGGGAGTTTTTAATTGAGATGCACTATCTAAGTTAAATTTCTTTACCGAATTTTGTGCATATTTAATTTGAGAAACAAAAATCCCATCATTCGATTGCTTGATTTTTAAACCGAAAAATAATTCAATTCACCAACCATACTCATTTTCAAATGTAGAAGACATACATTCAACAAACTCATTCAAAAAAAATTGACTAGAAGCTCCAAACACAATATCATCTACGTAAATTTGAGCAATCAAAATACTATGGTTTGTCCAGTGAATAAAGAGAGTCTTATCCACTTCACCACGTTTAAAACCCATTTGGATTAAATGCTCAGGCAATCTACCATACCAAGCTCTAGGGGCTTGTTTAAGACCATAAAGAGCCTTTTTAAGCTTGAACACATGGTTCGGTTTATAGGAAACTTCAAAGCCTTTTGATTGTCGACATAAGATTCTTCATTTAAAATACCATTTAGAAAGACACTTTTGACATCCATTCGATGAAGAGTAAGACCAAGATGACATGTTATAGCAAGAAGAAGTCTAATTGACTCAATTTGGGCTACAGAAGTGAAGGTTTCATCAAAATCCACTCCCTCAACCTGTGTATACCCTTGAGAAACTAAACGAGCTTTATTACGCATAATGTTCCCAGACTCATCACTTTTGTTTTTGAAAATCTATTTAGTACTAATCACATTCACATTTTTAGGTCCAGGAACTAAATTCCACACATCATTCTTAGCAAATGGATCTAGTTCATCTTGCATAGCATTTATCCAGAATTCATCTTTTAAAGCTTCATTGACATTTTTAGGTTCAAAATTCGAGATAAAAAAGCAAGTTCTTACCAGTGCGGTTTGAGGACACGTATGCATTCTTACCATATCACAATAGTTTACCCTCTTTCCTCTATGTTCGTACACCTTCAGTTACATCACCTATTACTTGAGTAGTTGGGTGATTTTTTAGAATTATGCTCGGTAGGTCCCTGGTACGATCAGTCACATGCATGATCATCAAGTACTTGGTTCTGTTCATTCTCATGTTCAGTTTCGGTTTAAGTCTGTTTGTGCATGTGTGTTTATAGGTCTTCTGCTGTTGTCTCAACATCTATTGGAACACTTGCAACAATATCATGTAACACTTGGTAAAACTTTGGGTTCAGGGACTGACTCCGATGTACCACTCCTCTCAATTAGATCAAAAATAGAGTCTTCTTCAGTTTTTCCTGCAACCAAATCATCGAAACCAACATTCACAATTTCTATAATACTTCTTGTTCGAAGATTAAACACTCTATATGCATGACTATTAATGGAATAACCTAGGAACAGACTTTTATTACTTTTGGAATCAAACTTAGCAAGTTCATCTCTATCATTTAACACATAGCACACGCATCCTAACACATGAAAATATTTAAGGTTAGGGTTTTTACCCAAAAGTATCTCATATCTTTGTCATAGTACTTCCTATCCTTAAATACACTCTATTAGTGATATGACATGCAGTATTCAAGGCTTCAACCCAAAAACTTTTGGTCAAATTTTTCGAACTAAACATAACTTGTTCCATTTCTTGCAATGTTCGATTCTATCTTTATGCCACCCTATTTTGTTGTGGAGTTTTGGGTGCGGATAATTCATGAGAAATATCTTTCCTATCACAAAAGGATAAAAAAGATGAATTTTCAAATTCTTTTCCATGACCAGTCCTAATCCTAGCAACCGTGACACTATACAAATTACACACCTTTTTATGCAAGTTTCTGAAAGACTCAACAGCATCAGATTTTTCACGTAGAAAATGCAACCAAGTATAACGGGAAAAATCATCACCACACACAAAAGAGTATTTCTTACCTCCAACACTTTCAACCTCAATAGGACCCATAAGATCCATATGGAAAAGTTCAAAACATCGGTAGTGTTAAAGTGTTGTGACACTTGGTGCAACACTCTAGTTTGCTTAACTTTTTGACAAGATCCACACACAGAAGAATTTTTCGTATTCAGCTTATCAATCATTCTATATTTCACGTGTCCTAGCTTTTGATGCCACAAATCCGTCTCGTTTATCTTTACACTATGACATGCAGTAATACTAGAGCTGGCAATGGGTCGGGTCGGGTCGGCCCAACCCAAGCCCATCGGGCCAATACATAAAATCGGGTCGGATTGGGCCGGGCCAAAATCATATCGGGCCTCAAATTCCTTAGCCCACCCACCCTCCACAAGACTCACGGGCCATCGGGCCAAAAAAGCCCAAATTGAAATATTAAAAAAATATATATATATTTAGATTAAAAAATAAAAAACAAAACATTAATACACATTTAGAAAAAAGCAAAAAGAAACAAACAAAAAATGCATAGCAAGTCGCGAAAGATTATATAAGGCAACATATTATTACAACAAAAAAATGAAGACCATGACTTTTAATAAATGACCAAACATGCAAACAAGTTATATATATATATATATATGAAAAGAATTTTTTTTAATATCAACCGTCCAAGCTCTCATTGCACAAACTGAAAAGTGGATTTTGCTTTTTGGTTTTTGGGAAAAGAGTAATAAGCCATCACGTATTCAGGTGTATGCTCAATTAAATTTTTTTTTTTATTTTTTTTGGTTTCGGGCCGGGCCAGCCCGAAATTGACGGGCCATTTTGGCTCAAGCCCGATCAGCCCGACGGGCCTACTGGGCCGGGCTATTTAGACTCGAATTTTTTCGGGCCTTCAAAAAAAGAGCCCAGCCCAGCCCAAAATGCGGGCTGGCTAGGCCGGCCCATCGGGCCGGGCCAATTTTGCCGGCTCTAAGTAATACCACCAAATTGGTAACAATTATCAATGGATCTCAACCCTACTATGATGCAAACGTTAGAATTATCAAAGACTTCACAAGAACTTCCTATCAAATTTAACATATAAATTGTCATCACAAAGTTGGCTTATACTAAGAAGATTTGCTGAAAGTACATTTACCAACTACCTGTCCTTGAGCACCACTACCATAAGTGACTTTACCTCCATCGAACAACTCATAATCTATTAGATATTCGATGGTACCTGTCATATGGCAAGAACACCCGCTATCGAAGTATCAAGACCCTGCAACGTTAGACCTTAAGGATGTATATATAACATTACAAGTCATCTCAGTTTTGCGGACCCAAATTTTTTTTTTGTACAACTGTATTGTTGCTCGAAATGTGTGAGAACACTTGTGAAGACACCTGACCAGAAAACCTGTGATACTTCAAATCAGATTTTAGTTTATAACAATATGGTTTAATATGGCCAGGTTTATAGCAGTAATGACAGACATAATGCCTTTTTCTTTTCTGTGGTTTTTGATTAGAACAAGTGGGTTTTTCAATCGAATAATTCAAGCCTCAGAGTTTTCAGTTCCTTTAACAAAAATAGGTGTTTTGTATCCTAAACCAGCATTGTCTGTACTTCCTAATGCCTGAATTTCATCAAGTTTAGCTTTGCCAGTATTTAGCCTTTGCAGGGTTTCAAGGGATTTGTTAAGTTCAGATTTTACCTTTTCGAGTTCTTCATCCTTTCGTGTCAATAGCGCTTCCAGACGTGTTAAAGTACCCTTCCACTCCTTGTTCTCTTTGGTGAGTTTTTCATTCTCCTTCGTGAGACATGCAATATGTTGGACACGCTTGCGCCAATTGTGATACAACTCTTGGTAATCATCCACAACATTTTGTTCTTTACCATTGGAATCCTCAGCAACCTTATTAAGCAAATCGTATCTGAAGTGTTAGAAAAAGTGCATCTGTCAGGTGTTGGAGCATCTCGAGCAACACCTCGAGAGACACCTAGTGGATTAATTTGCAGCGCCTTTTTCCCTTTGATGATTGTCATGAGGGCAATATTATCATTCTGACTCGAGTTCTCCTCCTCAGACTCATCATCACTTAAAGTAACACTTAGATTCATACCCCTTTTCCGTAACATGATTGCACATTCATTGGCATAGTGCCCAAAACCAGTGCATGCCCTAACATCTGACCTTTTCAATGTCAAACTGATTTCCAGATTTCTCTTGGTTCCTATCAGGCATATTTCTTTGAGGATATTTGGGAGCATCAGGTTTAAAAGGCTTTTTGGCTTTTGAAAGAAATTGATTTTTGCTTTTGTTTTTCATGATTCTACTAATTGTTTTTAGAAAATAAAGCCATTAACTCCTCACCTAATTCAGATTCCTCAACCTCTTTAGTTAATTGAGTTAATTCATCATATTCATCGGGTAATATCATGTAGAGCAATGCTTTTCCCTTTAGGCCTTCTTTTGCTGACAAAATTGAGTTCCCAGGTTTTAAGAATCCCAGCTAACTCATCAAGCCGAAGTGTTGTAATGTTCGATAAATCTTCAATAGCCGCAATCTTCACATCAAACCTTTTCGGAAGGGAACGCATCATCTTACCAACCAATCTTTAATTTGAAATATGCTCACCCAAAGATTGAAACTCATTAGCAATATCGCACAGTTTTCCATGATATGATGTGATGTCTTTATCTTCCTCCATCTTCAGATTTTCAAACCTCGCATTAAAGTGTCGTATCTTGGAGAGATGAACACTTGCAGATCCTTCACAATGTTTTTGTAAGGCCTCCCATACATCTTTGGCTGCAGCGGAATTACAGATAATTTTGAACATGCTAAAATCTACTGCACCAAAGATACATTGAGAGCCTTTGAATTGTAGGTTACCCGTTGGATCTCTTCATTGGACCAACTAATTTAATTCCGGGGAATGAAGTCACCATCAACGTCTATAATTTTCGTAGGAGTCCATCCAGTTAGAATAGCACGCCAAGCCTTCTCATCAATTGATTTAATAAAAGCTCGCATCTTGATCTTCCAAATAGAGTAGTTTGTTCCATCTAGCATAGGAGGACAAAACATGGTTGCAACTTGACTATCCATCACTTGCTTGAACTCAAGATCAACACTTAGTGAAATCAAGTTTTGGCTCTGATACCAATTGAAAGTTTTATAGGTCCCAACAGTCTCAGAATAAAGTGTTGCTATAAGTGTCAGTAATACTTATACCAACTCGCAAAGATAAATAGAAAACACAGAGAGAGACTTTGTCTACAAGTATAAAAATACTTGTAAACGTGCCAGTAGGGCGAAATAATTCACTAGTTGAAATATCGTTTACAGAACTCACTTTCAATGGCTCAACTAGTACGAAATGCATTAAAACTTATGTCTATGAGTAGATCTATACTATGTAAAACATCTTGTCCAAAAAGACAGAATATAGACTATTCAGATCTTCTATGAAAACAGACGATAGATGAAAAACTAAGAAAACAAAGACTCTCAATCTTCAAGGTGTTATACTGAAAATGCAGCAGCACTTCATATAACACTTCGATCTGTGCAGACTTTTGATCTTTGTTACTTAGTGCAGAACTCGAACTCTCTCGTGTATACTTGCTCTCTCAATTGTAAATCTGTGTTCTTGATTATGTGAGGGACGACCTCCTTATATAGGCACTCCTTCAAAACTCCAAGTCCCTACAAAACAAGAAAAGAGAGATATAATAGAACTAGGATTTATTATCACATGTAAGGTAAGACTCTAGAATCCTTCCTTATCAAGATGGCCTAAAATATCTAGGAATAAGATCTTTTTATATCAAAATAATACCTGAGAGTCAAGTTTTAAAACAATCCTTTTATAAATCAACTTTCCGTATTTAATAAATCATATTATAAGAAGTAACCAAGAAAGCAAAACACTTAAATTAGAATTTTTGAAAATAAGACAAATTATTATATGACATGTAAAAACACGGATCTAACAACATTAATACAAAATACATATATCTATAAAGTAGTGCCACCACAATTCATTGGCTTCTTTGTCTTATGTCTCTTCATGAGCTACTCCTTTAATATCTAGAAGGTTAAGAAAATAGAAGGGATAAGGTAAACCCTTAGTGAATGGGTTCTAGTGTGCTTGTGTGGTTTACCAATCGAGATAATTCGAACAAATTTTGGTTATCCATTTGTTAAAAAAATGCAATGTACATGGAATTAAAGAAATATTCAATACTAAACAATGTCTAGTGAACTTTTTAGTAATTATGAAATATTTAATATCAATATATTTTATGTATGCAGAATATGAACAATGACACATTATATAATTCATGCAATTTTCACAGACTTTATGTTGGATACTAGTTGATCAAGCTATGGGTCCTTACTTCTGCCGCATATAGCCTCTTGTTAAACGGTTCTGCGGCTTCAACTCCCTTAATGCTCAACTAGGCTTAAATTGTCTATCTCGCATATCGAGTAGATATATTTCGGTATGCCTATTCTACCTCCCATTATCCATCTTAGAACTCTCCGTTTTCCGTGATGTGGTTCGGGTAAAGGAATAAGCGGGGGCAAAATGCAGTCTACCTTTCGATCATTCAAGATATCCTTATCGCATAATTACATGCACACATTCACACATTCGACACAATCAAATATTCATCATGAATATTAATCTATGCAATTTTATTTAAATCTTCTCACATGCGTAAAATATATGCATTACTATATTATACGAGTGTTGATATCGATCATAACTCAATTAAACTCACAAAACTGTTCTTAAGATTATGCTAGCATGTGTAGGACTTGAGTGTTTTATTTAACTGGGTGTGCGTTTTTATCGTTATAAGTTCATGGGATCATAATCTAAATCTAGCACCATCAACGTAATCAATTCTCTTTTCAATTCAAGATTTAACACGTAGGTACTTTAAAAAAGGTTGAAATAGGTTCAGGTTGGTTTCTGATTGCATGAAGTGAACTACAACCAGGAATGATATATTTCAAGGATTGGAAATGTGGGACCCGCACGTGCAATAGAAGCAGTCTTCGTATCTTGGGCATGACGGGTTGCTTCAAAGTCAGATTGACTTGAATCTAGTGTCGCTAGAAAGCTGAGAAGTAGATCTACGACTCTTATGTTAGTTACATGCAAGATTCAACTTGTTAGGAATTTATTGTATAATTTTGATGATACTTAGAAAACTTTGTATTACGAAGTTGGCACCCCATTTTCTATGTAATTTCTATTTTGTAATAGATAGGATAAAAGCTGAACTAAAAAGTAGCCCAGTAGAGTTGCAGAAGACTTCCTGAAGAAATAATCAAGACTACGAATCGAGTAGTGAGAAAAACTAGTTGACCACAAACAGTTAACATCGAAGACTCTTAGCCAAGTGCGACAACCAAGTCTTTCAGAAGATTGACAGCAAAGTCCATCAAAAGAATATGTTAGAAGACTCAAGCCTAAGTCAAAAGGGGTAAAACAACTGAAGGACTAAGTTATCTGAAGAAGTCCATTGCACCAAGTCTAATAAAGTTACTTATTTAGTAACAAGGACATGTCTAAAACCTTAAAGTGCTCAAGTTGAAAGGATGTAAAATGAATAAACAAATGGGAAGCATGCATGCGTTGACACCTTTTCAGAAAGCCTGCAAAAAGCTGAGAACAAGGTTGGGTCAACATCTAAAGTCAAAAAGGATAAGCCAACAAACACAAAGTAGAGTTTGAAGTTTGGTCTACCTCTTCACGGACAAAATTCAAACTCCTACTATAAAGTCTGGGGAATTTTTTTAGAGAAAACAAGATACCTACTAGATACAGAGAAAAACTTAAGAGCATTTTTTAGCAAGAAATTCAAACATACTCTCTCTCAAGCTTAACCGCAAATCCTCAAGCTTATTCAAAGACACTTCAGTTACACACTCAATGAAAGATTGAAGCTGGTCAACAGTTGAAGAGGAAACTTTTGTGAAAATGAAAAGGGGTCTACACTACCAAGAATTGAAGGGAGTGTAGTAAGGTTCACGGTCGAACCAGATTCTGAATCCAAGGAGGGTTGTGTGATCATATCATGAAGATTTAGAGAGCTGAAGTAACTAGGCAAAAATGGCGAAGAGCTGAGTCCAAGATATAGTGTGTGATCATGGCCGTTTGGACTATACTTTTGTAACGAAAATCTTTTAGGCTAAACCACAAGTGTATGTTGTGGTTTATAGATAGTAATGAGCAAGGTCCTATTCTTCAGGGATTGATACGAAGCACATAAAGTACAATAAATTTAGTAATTCAATTTTATTGAAGCTATCGAAAGAACAAGAATTATATCTAACTACTCCTAAAATTATTAAATCAAAATTTCCAAGTATTGTAAATCACCGAACTTCACAAGATTCCAACAATTACGAAAACCAAACCTAGGACTATGATCTTAACATGCTTTATCAATAAGAATTGCTAGTATCCATACTCAACAATTAATATCAACTCCCAAAAATATATAGAATTGAAGTAAACCCCCATAATGTTATAAGCCTCCTGACTCTATACCCATTTATGTTATGAATTCGTTTATCAACTGTTGGATCTCATCTTCCGAATTATGAACTAACAAATAAAACATGCAAATTATTGGCAAGATAATCTATAATAAATAAGCACACAAATTTATAAATAGAACACATGAAACCAATTAAGAGGAAATAATCAAATTAAAATTAATGTGAATCCACAATTCGATCATGTCCTAGACAGATTTAGCCTAACATACTTGCTTACAAATTCATAGACAAATCTGAAAACAAATAGTTAAACATGGAATTAAGTACATAACAAAAGCCCTAGACTATGATGATAGAATCCTCTTGTGTAGATGAACCCGTATTCACAATCTCGAACCTTCATGCTTTTGTCGTTGGTAGAAGTCTTGCGTTGTTCTTCATTGTGTTGTTTCTTTCCTCTCTTTTTATGTTTATTTTCTCTCCAAAGTGTGTCATATCAGACTTAGGGTTAAGTCCTCCTTTTATAGTTGCCTTGTGCGATCCCTTGTAGAGTTCCAACGAAATTGGGAAACAAAATCAGCTCGAAGTACAAAATGCATGACCATGTGCAATCCACACGGTCAGCCCATGTAACCTGCTTTAGTCTCTATTTTGGCACGGTACAAAACCCACGGCCATGTGAAATCACACGGGTAGGCCGTGTAAACTGTCTATGAAAATCCTTCCATGTACACATCACATGCTCGTGTGTAAGTCACACGGACCACTCCCATGACCGTGTGAAATGACACGACTAGGTCATGTGGATCATACTTCTTTGTTTTCTTCGCGTATATGATCGTCCCTTGGCTTTCAGCATTCCGGTTCGGATCGTTCCACTGATATCTTTTCATATTAAGCTATGTTTCCTACAAATGTATACAAGAATATGCAATATCAGGCCCTACAAAGAAAACTAACCTTAACACACTAAATATACATGCAAATGTATCAAATATGTACCCAAATAAACCTCTAAATGCATGTATATTTCACACTTATCACCTTTTGAATCTCAACACAACTGTCTTAAGGACTAAGTTGTTTTCTTAAACACTCTGATTTAAAATGAAAAAGTTGGTAAAGTTTATTCAACCCCCCTTTCTAGACTTTTCTCTACACCTCTTGGGACCTACACGACTCATACATTTGTAGGGTAAAAAATCCAGGATGACAACGCCTAGCCGGAACTTCCAATTATGGCACGTCTCAGTATTTTGATCATAACTTGCTTTAAAGAACTGATATTGAGCTGGTTCAAGAGGTTACACCCTACTACGAGGAATGTTACAACTCTTTATATAGGCACTCGAAGATAGATTGCAAGTTATGAGGGTGCACATAATTGTGCAACACACTGCAGACAAAAAGACAGAGAGTATTTTTATGATGGCATCTAAGGTCATTCTTGAAGGGTTTGAAACTAACTTAAAGAATTATTACAACAACCATAACCCTTACAACAACGAAAACCCTAAACATGCAATGACTTCACAGGCAATATCAAGCACCAATAACAACATTTTTCATTAAGTTCTCATATATTTTGATGTTAAACTGAAACTAACACATACATGCATCATATAGCTCAAAGAAGTTCAATATTTCAGATTTTAAGGTGGTTGGAATGGTAGGCTCCTTGAACAACTTTGATTACATCCTTCCCCTTGCTTCCTCGATGATTTTTTCACTTAAATTTTAATGTTTGGCTTGGGCTTTCTAAATTTGAGATTGGATGTGAAAAGGGTGGAATTTTGATAATGGAAGTGTGTGTCTTTGTTGGGAGAAGAGGGAGAAGACCAATGTTTTGTTACGATCGTTGGAATGAGGGAGAGAGGGATCGAGTTCTTCTCTTAATTATGCTTATGGTGGAAAATGACTAAAAGCCCCTTATCTAATCTCTTCTGATGTACTTAGGTCTCATCCTTTAATGAGTTTCCACCTTAGTCCCTCGAGCTTTTTCTTATCCAAGCTTTATCTGTGTAATATAATTAAATAAATAAAATGATATTTGTAGTACTACTATTAATAGTAGTAGTAGTAATAATAATAGTAGTAGTAGTAGAAATAATAATAATAATAATAATAATAATAATAACAACAACAACAACAACAACATTAGTGATGCACTAATTTAAATACACACATGATTTGTATATCACACTAAAAATAAGTATATTGTTTGGGCTATTACAAATTTGGAGTTCTACGTCCTCCTCTCCTTAAGAAAAATTGGTCCTCAAATTCAACTGAATAACTCGAGGTAGCTTCTCTTCATCTCTTTTTATGTTTTCCATGTGGCTTCTTCTGGTTTATTATGTCTTTCCCAAATTAGATTTACCTAAGAAACGCTCTTGCTTTGGAATTATGCCAATGGAGAATGAAAATCCCAACTTCCTTAGAAGTCTTAACGCGCATACTCTTAGATTGTCTATCTATTTGAGAGTGAGCGGTCGTACATAAACTTAGTGTTCCCAACGCTTAATGTAGGCTTTTATAGAATCGAGAAATGAATCGTGGATCCTTATTTGAAACAATATCAGTTGGTACTTCGTGATGTCTGATGATTTCTTTGATATAAATATGTGCGAGTTCTGAAGACTATCAATTGTTTTGAACAGTAGAAAGTGTGATGACTATGTAAGTCTGTCTAACTATAACCCAAAATGAATCAAATATGCTCCTAGTACGGGGTAAATCTGTGATGAAATTCATGGTGATCGTTTCCCACTTCCAATCACGAATTACTAATGGTTGTAAGAGGCATGACGGTCGTTGGTGCTCGACTTTTACTTGTTAACATGTCATACGTATTGAGACATATTCAACCACTTGATTTTTCATATTAACCCACCAAAAGTGTCGATTCAAATCCTTGTACATTTTGTTATCTCCTAGTGAATAATATATTTCAAATGGTGAGCTTCAAACAATATTTTATTCTTCAATTTCTCGTCGCCTGGAATACAAACTCGATTCTTATTGAATGATTCAATCGCGCTCTCATTTAAATTCCAACTTATTCCCTTGTAAGGTCTTTTCCCTTAGCTCTTGAAAATTCTGATTCTTGTCCAGTGGTAGTTTAATTTCCCTCTAAGAGTGTTAACTATCACACTCCAATTTACAATCCAATATAATATAAGACTCTAATAAAGTATTACTCCCGACATTCATAAGCTTAGGCTCATCAAGAGCTATAATCCAAAGTACAAACAATTAAAATCCATAAATACAGCAGAAGTCTACAAATCTCTAACATACAATTGAAATAAAGTTGCAAGTAAACTATCTTTACAAAATAAAATAGTTACATTATTTAAACACTGACAAATATAGAGTCAACCCTGAGCTGGAAGTCTCGTGTCAGTCTCATCGATCTCAAAGTACTCGGTCTCTAAAAAGTTTTTATGAAAATTGTGGGGTGAGGTAAACAAGCTCAGTGGGTTGGGATAGAGAATACGGTATTTGTTTAATTGAAATCTGAAATATTTATTTTTGATTGAGCAAAGTACTTAGTGTGCCAAAAAGATATTCATGTATGCATGACAATGATGCACAAAAGATTCATTTACCCCAATAAAGAATACATTACAATTCAATAACGATCAATCAAATTTCAATTCTTTCAATGATGCAGAGCACATTATGCAACAAGTAATTGAGTACAATAAAATTTTGCTTTTCAAACGGACAATTAATAGATATCTCAACTTTTAAAACAAAGTGTAGATATATCATTTTAATATAAAGTTGTTTTAATATAAACAGTTAGTCAATTAGTCATTGACCCGAAATAAGAAATGTAGGATCAGTATTGATCGGACACCAACCCTATTCATTCTCGTTATTTTATCACAACAATACCCGAAATTCTACTGGTTTGGTTATGTTAATTTTGAGCTAAGGATGCCTTACCATTTGCGAAAACTCGAAATAAAATTACTCTTCGTTCTTGCCTTCTTCTCTGTTCTCGTTCGTTCGTCACCTTCCCCTTTTATTCTACACTTCTTATTCTGTGTCACTCATTTTCAAACTTCCACAAATATTTCCTAATCTTTTCGTTATTTTTAACACCGTTATTTTCTCCTTTGAAACCCTTTGTCCAATGCTAACCTTAGTTTCCTTTAAAATAGTTATGTTGCTGCTCTTATTGCCAGCTATCAATTGCATCTCACCTTAATATGCTTATTATATATACATATATAACATGCATTGATTAGATTAGAAAGTTAGATTAATATATATATACACACACGTATCTAACATACATTAGATTTATGAAGTTACAGAAAAACACACACATATATATATATATATATATATAGACACACATATATATTATAATAGAGATAGTAGATAAGTATATATATATATGTATACATACACCAATATAATAGATTAGAGAAGTAAGAAACATACCTTAAGATTGTGCCACCACATGCTTTACCTTAAAGAAGTCCCTTTCCACCTTCTAAATTTGAAAATCACCTTATCAAAAACGGGTTGTAAAGCCGCCACCTCGGGAGCACCTTTAAAGACAGGGGCGCCCAGATAAACCGTAGGGAATACCCCTAACTGAATACCCATAATGGTATGTATGTGGCCACGCACATAAGTAGAGACCCGGTTGCTGAAGTAAACTTTGGATTTGCGAGGGTTGAAAGCCTGACCCGAGATATCTGCATATAACGTCAGCATCTGAAGAAGAGTGCGTGCATTCGCTGAAGAGGCCCCACACATAATCACAATATCATCCGAGTACATAATGGAAGAAGGGGAATATGATCTTCTTAGGCATCATGAACGGCCCAAGATGATTCCGGGTAATTGCAGCTTCAATAAATCTGCTCAGTACTTCCTCCACAATGCAAAAGAGTAAGGGAGATAAAGGATCGCCCTATCTTACCCCTCAGAAACAAGAGAAATAGCCCATCGGTGACCCATTCAATAAAATCAAAATTCTAGAAGATTGAAGAATAACTTCAATCCAATGAACGAAAACCTGCGAAAAGCCAAACCGACGCAAGACGTGAATCAGAAAACCCCATTTAACAGTATCGAACGCCTTGTGGATATCTATTTTCAAAGTCATGTTGGCATCATTCTGACCATGTAAAACATTGAAGCCTTCTGAAACCAGAGCAATACAATCGTGAATCTGCCTGCCCGGAATAAACCCAAATTGTGTAGGAGACAAATAAGCAGAAATGATATAGCCCAGCCAAGTCGCCAAAATCTTTGTAATAATCTTGAAAACAAAATTACTCATAACAATCGGCCTAAAGTTCTCAATAGTATTGGCATCCTTAGTCTTCGGAATGAGCGCCATAAAACTAACGTTCAACCTCGAAGGAAGGGACGCGCTAATGAAGAAAAAATGGATCGCAGCGGCCACATCTGCTGAAATAACGTCCCAAAAGTGACGATAAAACATCCCATTGAAACTATCCGGACCCAAAGAACTATCCGAACCCATATCAAAAGCCGCATCTCTAATATCCGACCAAGGAATAACCGTCGAAGAGAGCATTATTTGTTGTACCAACCCGATGAGAAATCACCTTACGATTAACATCCCCAAAGACGTCTTTATTCCAAACCTTAGTTGTCTGGCACAACCTTTTGAGCTTCCACATGACCTGCAACAGGGGATTGGGCGATGCGCCCGGAAGCATCCATGAAGAAGTAACAACATCCCGGAAAGAATCATGATAAACCCACATACGCTGGAAACAAAATGGAATCGGTCCCCTGGAGATAGAAGATGAGCAAGAAACCAAAATGGGATGGTGATCCGAGCCAATGCGAGGAAGATCCAAACCTTTAACAACTTGCCAAAGAGAGAAAAATCGATACGTTGCTAGGGCTCGATCCAATTTTTCCTGGAGACGGTATAGGGGTGTACGGGGAGAGCACCAAGTGAACGAATTCCCCGTAGTCTGCACAGAAAACAAACCAACGTCCTCTAAAAAGTCCCTGAAATCCTGGCAAGAGGCTTGGGATGGAATACCATTGCCCAAACGCTCATGATGACCCAAAATGGCGTTGAAATCCCCATTAAGCAAGAGATCAAGAGATGCCTGAATCACATAATACCCAAATATCAGCCCGACCGTTAGCTCTAAAATTCTGAGTCACGAAATTCAATCCCAGACTACTCCAGTAGGAATCCGAAATCGAAAAAATGTCTACCTTAGGCTCACAGATAGCCAAAATAGAAGGTTTATGCTTCTGACATAAAGCCTTAAGAACATTACGAGAAGCAATGTTTCCAATCCCCCGGATATTCCAGAAGATGTAATTCATTGAGACGGAGGGGGTGGAGCCGCTCGTGTAGAATGCACGGTAAAAATAGGAGTGTGGTGTGTCATAGAATCCGACGATTGAGCGTTAGCAACCTCATCTGCATAATCCGCCCATCGTTTTGAAGCCGCAAAATCTAACTCATTGGGCGTTGGGTGGTCCGACTCAATAGTGAGATCATGAATAGCCGGAGATGGGCTTTGAGCAACACTCTGAAGCAATCTGGATTTGGCCGAATCTAGGGAGTTGTCCCAGAAGGCGCGACTAAGAGCTCGGATAGGCTTCTCTAACGGGTGTTGGATCGTAAGAGGTAGATTCTTAGAGAAGGAGCCGGTGGTAGAGGATGGAGCCTTGGGAACCAGATGTCGAGTGGGTAAATCTGGAGGGGAGTCCGTGTACTGCTGCTCTGGGGTGTCAACTGAAGCAAGCGCATCAAATGCATTACCAAGGTGAATGTCAGTAGGGCAAGTGACTATTATGCAGGAAGGGGATCCCGACCGCATAGTCGAACCCGTATTTCCCATTAAGTCATCAATGGCCTTGCCCTTGTCCTTCTGCACAGGACGATAAACTTTGTGAACTCTTGAACGTCCCCTTTGAACTGAATTTGGACGTCCTTCTAGAGCCATGGAACGTCCATGGTCAGAACTGGAGCGCCTTTCCGTAGCCGAGGTTCCCGTAGAAGTAAGACGGAAAGAAGCCGTCGAATGTCCCATAACATTACACTTAGAACAAAATGCTGGAAGTTTCTCATAGCTTACCGACACAAATGAACACTGGCCAACCTGTTCCACCATAATGTGATCCTCCAACGGCTTTGCGAGATCAATATCAACCAGCACACGAATAAAATGCCCCAGAGATCCATCAAGCGATCGCTGATCAATTTGTTTTGGATTACCAATTGCACTTGCGATCCCCAGGATAGTGTTAGGATCCCAGTATTCCAGGCTGAGCTCAAATATGCGAACCCAAACACTGGCTATAGAAGTGTGCACCTTGTAAGGATTAAAACCTGGGACCCAAGGAGAAAGTCAAATAGTTCCCGAATTAAGCGCCCAATTGATACGTAGTTGAGCCCGAGCTTGATCCTGCGCATGTAAAAATTTAACACATAAATATCCCTTGCCCAAGGGAATTAGTTTCCAGTCATTTTTAATGCCCCATAGCTCAGATATCCTTTTATGCAGAAGCATAGTAGGCCATGGCTTGTTACCTTTCCCCAAAATAACCCGCCCAATCAAAGAGTAAGAAAACTTGGCAAGACATTGCTGGTAAACATTTTCATCATAGTAACAGAATAATAATCCCCTTTCCTAACGGGTTTAGGGATGGATTGAATCTTACCAAAAACCATATGAGAAAATGAAGCAATATTACCTGGGGCCTGGGGAAAAGTAGAATCCAACAGATGTGTATTACCTGAAACCACTTTCGTGAAAGAGTTACCCAAATTAATGTGAGCATTAGTGTTATGAGCCGAAAGTCTAGGTGATATGTGTCCAACAAAAGGACACTTACAACCATAAACTGGCATGTGTCCGCTAGAAAGACACTTATTATTACAAACTGACATGTGTCCATTATAAGGACACCTATACAGTGTATGGGTTTGTGGGGCTCCCAGCACCTCGTGGTATCAGAGCCAGGTCTATTCTGTCGTGCCCCCAGAGAATTTATTAGAGAATGGTTAGATCCAGCTAAGATGGTGAGTAGAAGAGGCGTTCCCCTTGATATGGAATCCCAGTCCTCAAGTAGCTCTCTTGATATCTCTTTTAGCCAAATACATAGTATATCTTCTTCTCTTTCCCTACCTAGATTTTCTACTAGCCATATCGAAAATACCATAGAATACTCTACTATAAAAAGCAACGCTGTTATAGAACAAATTGTTCCCCCAGTTGTTAGTCCATGTAATATATACAAAAATCGTGGTTCTTGGCCCAAACACATCAAATCTCTATCTAGTCTTCAGATGCCGTATCCGTACTAGAAACGGATTTGTTATCATCTCTAGGATTCGAGATATGGTGATAATTTTGAATCTAAAGATTAGATTTATATTATCCGATATTGAGAGAAGTTCTCATCTTTTATCTAATTTAGAATCCTTTTTTTTTCAACAAGAGTACTCGACCAAAAGAGTACATACAATCATCCAGAATCGATCACCGTGGTCTTCCTTCAACTCAACAAGAGCAGTACATCACACTGTCCATTCCACTCGAGTTCATCACACGATGGAGATTGGAAGGTTATACTCATCTCCACCTTGGAGCTATACAACTTGTTCTCTCCTACCATGGAAGGAAAGGTCTTCCAGTATCTGCAAGAATTGCTCTTCTAGATAATCGTTTTCTCCAATATGAGCATGGAGTTATTGGTACAGTTCTTTCTACGCTCAACGCCGGAAGTGTTGTGGTCACTTTCTTCCCCAACTTTGCAGTATCTTTGAGTGATCCAACTCTTGCATCTGCTTTCAAGGTGCAATTTCAACTATTCGGAGCAGATCAGATCTCAAATTCCACCATAGCAACCCTTCATCACCAAGTTGTATACAGGTTGCAAGAACATAGCTTAGATCTGCAGATCAATGCATAAAAGATGCTTTGATGGTCCTTGCTGAGTCAGGATCTGACGTCCCTACAATCATTCAGATACCCAGACAAATCGGAGAAGAGACTTGGAGCTACTTGTTCCAAAAAAGAATGGATCACCAACTATGAGTCCCTTCACCAAAGAAAAGCTTAATCACGCAAGCAACCGACTTTAAATTTCATAGGTAGAAGGGTGGACGTGTGAAGACGATCTATCAGACACCATCTAGCTCGAGACCTTCAAATCCCGAATTCCAGCTGATGGTTTATCCAGTCGAGGTCAATGCATCTACAAACGTCCCAATCGCATGTTTTTGACCAAATGGATCCCATATTTACAGTGATAGGGTTAATGGTTGTTGGGAAATTTATTGTTTAGATTTTGATGAATGCCATGTAAAACTTAGAATAGGAAGTTGGCACCCCATTTTTGTTGTAAACTGCATTGTAATAAATAGGGTTGGTCAAGCTGAGTTAATCAGCTATGCCTAAACATGCAAGAAGACAACTGGAGACTAGAAGGAAGACTCTGCTGCAAGACAGCTGAGTATGGCAAAGAAGAGAAGACGAACTCGATCAAGGTAAGGTAAATTGAGATGCACTGAGTAAAGTATCGGTCAAGTCAACTCAAGATAGCCAAGTCTCAAATTGAAGTGACGGAAGAGTCATCCAATGATTGGAAGGCGACTTTTAAGTCACCGGGAAAGCAAGAAATGCAATCAAGTCGAGATAATCGAAAGAGATCCGTTGCACGAGAAATCAAGAGAATTACTTAAACAAGTAATACCTCCATGCTACCTTTCTTGAAGTGCTCACCCCGAGTGCGTGCAAAAGGAATAAACCAATGGGAAGCACTGCACCATGTCGAACTCAAAAGTCAAGAACAATTCATACGAGGAAGTGGCAATTCCAAGGATCGCAACAAGACAAGCCAATGACCACAAGTGACTTTCAAAAATAAGCTTATCTCTTCAACGGGCAGATTTTTTGAAAGATCACTATAAAAGGAATAGGAATAACTCGAGAGAGGTTACTGAACCACGAATATTCAAGCAAACATTTGAATCAGTAACCTAAGATATTCTCAAATCATTAGAGATCAATCCTCAAGCCTACATTACGAAGAAAATCAATCCAACACTCACTGTGAAGGAAAGATAACTTCAATCGAGTTGAAGAGGAAATTATTGAAGAATCAAGGGTCTACATTCCACGGAGGATTGTAGGAAGGTTCAAGGTCGAACCGATCTCAAGTTTTTGGAGGGCTTCGTGATCAAATCCAAGGAGCTTGAGCAAGTGGGTCAGAGTAGTGCAAAGCCTCCCTGTGAAGAAGAAGGAAGTCGTCACGAGAAGCCGGCTGCGTGACCAAGGCATCTCCTGATCGAGTCCCAAAGGATCAAGTCACCAGTGTGATCAAGACTTGTATCCGGACTGTTACCACTGTATATCGATCAATACTTAGTGGATTCCTACAGAGTTGGAGAAGAGAGGAGTAGAAGAATTACCCATCTTCGAACCTCTATAAAAACTTATCGTGTCATTTATATTTCAAGACTTTAATTCCTGCATCTTATTTATTTAACTCTGCTGATAAATTTGCTATCCACTTGATAATCTCTAAGTACTAAACCAAGTTTAAGGATGTTAAGTCTTCCGCTGAAAACAAACTACAGTTGAACTAAGTCTTTAATATTAACAGCTGAGTTATTCCATCAACAGCTCAATCGAGTTTGTTGAGTGACTAACTCTACTGATTAACCAAATTAGCTGTCCACCAAGGACACAGCTGTGTAGTATCAACTCCGAACATTTAAAAGGACTAAATCGAAAAGTTGGTAAGGTTTATTCAACCCCCCCTTCTAAACCTTACACTCACACCCTTTGGGACCTACAAGTGGTATCAGAGCGGTTGGTTCATTGAGCCTTCCGCACTGGTTACTGAACTAGATCTCCAAATTTTTCAAAGTCTGTTTTAGTACTTAAGTTTTTCAAAACTCTTTTTATCATTAAAAGTTATTATCATGGAAGCAAATTTGACACACATCCCTATGTTCACAATCAAAGAATTTGATGATTGGAAAATTCGCATGCGCTCATCTATCGACTTTACATGATGAGATGTGGATAGTGATAGAGGATGGGCCACGCAAATTTTAAAAGTGAACACACAAATGTAAGGAGAGAGCTGCATTAAGGTGAAGATGATGTTGCTCCTAGACCAGCTATGGTTGAAAAACCAAGAGCCGAATGGACAAATGATGACAGAAAAGATATAACCTGGACAATGTGGCCAAGGACATTCTTTACAAAACCTTGGACAAAGCCATGTTCAATAAAGTCAAATCATGCAAAACGGCTAAAGAAATCGGGACAAGCTAACATTGATTTGTGAAGGCTCGAGCAAATCAAGGAAAATAAATTATCGGTGGTCATCGAGAAATTTGAGAATTTCAAAATGATCGCAGAGAGACCTTGGATCAACCGGATGCTCGGTTCACGCGTAAATTACCAACGAGCTATCGCACTTGGAAAAGAATATACACGAGAAGAAATGTGTATGAAGATTCTAAGTCTCCCAACCGAGTGGGATATGAAAGTCATGGCCATGAGACACTCCATGGACCTATCAAAGACATCCAACCATGAGCTATTCTCGGATCTCAAAGCCTACGAATTTGAGCCGAGAAGAAAAGACCAAGAGGAGGCGATTGTGCCCAAAACAAATTACTCGCTAATTGTTAAGGATGGCAAGAGAGCCGAGGTCAAAGAAGTCATTGACCCAGGAAATAGCCCCGATGGTTAAAAGGTTTAACAAGTTCTTCAATAAGAACTACAAGAGAGGCAAGGCGAATCCTCCGTAAGACACTCGGCTCCCTCCAAGTCAAGGGAAGATAGGCCAACCAAGAGAACAGAGCATCAAAAGATTGAATATCAAAGGGCCGACAATCCAAGAATGGAAAGAGCGATCAAAAGGTTGAAAATCTATGCTTTGAACCGTAGGCAACCAGTCACTATGCCATTGATTGCCCATATCTTGTAGTCAACAAATACAGGAATGAAGAAGAAAGAAAGGTCTTGAGAGAAAGAAGACAAGAAAAGAAAAAGGCAATGTTGGTGCAGAGATCACTTTAAACAGCCAAGTCAAGAGACACAAAATGATTGAGAGTAGTGAAGGCGACTACTCAAGTGACTCAAGAAGAAGCCTTGATCTGTTTGATGGCCAAGGAGCAAGACCAACTCGACCAAGAAGATGAGGTACACTCGACTCATCACACTCGATTCTAGTGATAGTGATCGTGACACACACACTTCATCACCCACTGATCTTTATGATTCATTAGGCAAAATGATGAAAGATTTTGAACACATTAAATCCTCACACACACTACTAAATGAGGAAAACAACCTACTCAAAATCAAACTCACAAATGGTGACTAAGGAGCCGAGTACTCTAAGTCAAATAGGCGAGGAGAATGAAAGTTTAAAGACTGAAAATGCTAAGCTAATAGCAGAAATAGCTCTTTATGGAAAAGAGGGAAAATGACCTCAAAAATGTGATTGCCTCATTCACTAAGGCATTTAAATCATTGGATGATCTTATTATGAGTCAAAGAGAATGTGGAGATAAGACAGGCTTAGGATTTAATTCCTCTCGTGCTATGTCAAGCTCCAAAAGTGATTTTGGAAAAAGGATCTTCTAGCAATGAAGTATCTCAAAATCCAAAACTCTAAATGGTGCACACACATTTATCCCAAAGCACAATCACAAACAAACGGCCTTGATTATAAAGGAAAAGGAAAACGACCCGTTGAGTGTCTTTGAGAGGACAAAGAGAAGAAATCCAACCGAGTTCCTCAAAGAAACCCCAAACAGAAATACTCAGTAAAGAAGAAACAGAGCTACCAAAAACCCCGAAGTTCTATAAAAGAATACATATGAAGGGAATGGTAGAAAATACCCAAGCCAAGTGATTGGAATAATGTGAACTATCAAAGAAGACCTATGGAATATAAGCCCAAATGGCAAAGGCCTAGAACTCAACAAAGGCCACTCCAAAGGTATAATAGCTTTCATCGACACATATGCACCTAGGCACTACACTCGGAGATATCACAACTACCCAAAGAAGGCAATTGCTAAAAACACATATACGGGCATACAGACAAAAGAGATAGTCAGTATGAACCAGAATCCCCAAGCAATTTGCCAAAATTAATTATGATTATGGCACTGATAGATGGCAACCTCTTAGAGTCAATTCATTTGGCTATAGGCTGGTTGGATCATCTTACAAGACTAACCTCTCAGGACCCAGACAAATATGGGTACCTAAAACTTAATTTCCTTGTTTGCGAGGTTCAAGGAACAAATGTGAGTGCCAAGGAACCTGGTACATGGATAGTGGTTGTTCCCATACACATGACAGGAAACAAGAAAAATCTGTCAAAATTCAAGGAAGTCAAAGGAGCAAAAGTCATATTTGGAGGAAATGAAGCTCCAGGAGAAATAAGAGGCATTGGATCCATCAAGAAAAACGGATTAGAAATCACAGATGTTGCATATGTTGAAGGACTCAACTTCAACTTGCTAAGCATCAGCCAACTCTGTGACAAGGGTTATAATGATGGATTTAACATGGTTATATGCCAAATCAAGGATACTAAATCAAATGAAGTTGTGTTGCAAGGATGTAGACAAAAGAACATGTATGTCGTGGATTGGTCAACCGCAACACCCAAAGACTGTTTATTAGCAAAGAGCACAATTTGAATCAAGTTGGGCGTGGCACAAGAAGTCGAGTCACCCGAATTTCAAAAGCGATTAACAAGCTTGCCGAAGCAATCTTGTGGAAGGACTTCCAGACTCAGTATACAAGAAGGAGAGTATATGTGATGCATGTCAGAGGGGAAAACAAATCAAATCATCATTCAAAGAAAAGACATGTCCATCTTCAACAAGAATATTGCATCTGCTACATATGGATCTATTTGGTCCATTGAACCAAAGAAGCATAAGTGGAAAGAAATACACCTTGGTGGTAGTAGATGACTACTCAAGATATACATGGACAATATTCATGTGTAAGAAGAAAGAAACTCTGAGAAACTACCACAAATGATGAAGAGGATTCAAAATGAGAAGAGCCAAACCATTATCAAAATAAGATCTGATGGAGGACCGAGTTTGTCAATGGTATAATAACTCAATATTGTATAGAAAATGGTATTGGTCATGAATTGTCTGCAGCAAGGACTCCACAAATGGAGAATGGAGTTCCGAGGAAAGAAGGAATAGAACTCTCAAAGAAGCGGCAAGGACCATGTTAGGTGACGGGGTTACCTAAAAGATTTTGGGCTGAAGCAATAAACACAAAGATGCTACACTCAAAATAGATGCATGATAAACAGACAATGACAAAGACTCCCTATGAGATTTGGACAGGAGAAAAACCAAATGTTGCATATTTTAGAATATTTGGATGTAAATGCTTCATCCATAACAATGGCAAAGATAATTTGAAGGCTTTTGATGCTAAAGGCGATGAAGGTATCTTCTTGGGATACTCAAATGAAAGCAAAGCCTATAGAGTACTCAACAAGAGGACTATGGTTACGAGGAATCCATTCATGTTGTGTTTGATGAACCAAATGTAAATGGAGAAGACATTGAAGAGTCACCGATAAGTCAATCAATCAATCATCTTGAGAAGAGTCCCTATCTTTGAAGTCAAGTCGAATTATAAACTCGGATAAAGATGAGATAGCCGAGTCTCAAAAACAATTTGGAAAATCTGCCTAAGTGATGACGAGAGAGTCGATCAAAGCAACATAGCCAAGATGATTGAATCCGGCTAACTTACTCCAACCTTGATGTAAGATGGTGAGAGACCATCCACAAGAACTAGTCATTGGAGATATAAGAGAAGGTGCCAAAACAAGATCGAGAACTCAACAAGAAGCTATGTTCACATGCTTTATCTCACAAATAGAGCCTAAAGATGTGTCACAAGCATTGGATGACACACATTGGATTCAAGCCATGCAAGAGGAGTCAATCGGAGTTTGAAAGAAATAAAGTATGGGAATTGGTTCAAAGACCCACCCATCAAAATGTTATTGGCACTAAATGGGTGTTCGAAACAAGATGAACGAGGAAGGTTACGTGGTAAGAAACAAAGCAAGATTAGTAGCCAAAGGATATTGCCAAGAAGAAGGGATAGATTTTGATGAAACATTTGCCCCGTAGCAAGATTGGAAGCTATAAGGATGTTTCTTGCCTATGCACTCACAAGAATTTTATTGTATGTCGAGATGGATGTAAAGAGTGCATTCCTTAATGGTTTATTGGAAGAAGAAGTGTATGTTGAACAACCTCCGAGTTTAAGCGTAAGACTCTTGGAGATAAGGTATACAAACTCAAGAAAGCTCTATATGGATTGAAACAGGCACCCGTGAGCATGGTATGATACTTTGTCACAATTTCTCGACCGAGAACGGATTCACAAAAGGCAAAGTGGATAGAACACTCTTGAGAATTCAAGATGCAAAGAGTATATTGCTTGTTCAAATATATGTGGATGACATTATTTTTGGATCCACAAACAAAGAGTCATGTGATAAATTTTCAAACCTCATGTAAAGCAAATTCGAAATGAGCATGATGGGAGAGCTGACATTCTTCCTTGGACTCCAAGTGAAACAATTGAAGGATGGAACCTTCATAAGTCAAACAAAATACACCAGAGATTTAATGAAGAAATTTGGCATGGAAGAGAAGTCTTAATGAAAATACCAATGAATACATCACCAAAATGGACATAGATGTAGATGGCAAGCCCGTAGATCAAACAAGATACTGAGCACTTATTGATCATTGCTTTATCTCACAAAGAAGCGTGCGGACATCACCTTTGTCAGGGTGTGTATGTGCAAGATTTCAATCGCTCCAAAAGAAAGCCATATGATCGACAGCCAAGAGAATCTTGAGATATTTGAAAGGAAGCCAAGAAGTTGGCTTATGGTATCCAAAGGAAGGTGGATTCAAGCTAATTGGCTATTCGGACTGGGACTATCTTTGGATGTAGAGTTGACAGAAGAACACCTCAGGCACATGTCAAATGCTTGGAAACAAAGCTAATTTCTGGTTTAGCAAAGAAGGAAAATTCAATAGCCACCTCTCTACAACCGGGAATACATAGGCATACTGCGGGCAATTACTTGTTGCTCAAGTCCTATGGATGAGACAAAGAAATGAGAGACTATGAAGTTGAAGAAAAGGAAATTCCAATCATGTGTGATAACACAAGTGCAATTGCAATCACTCAAAATCTGTGTTGCACTCAAGAACAAAGCATATCGATGTCGATATCACTTCATAAGCGATCATGTTGAAAAGAAGGACATCACCTTGGAATATATTTCAACGATAAACAGGTTGGTGACATATTCACAAAACCATTATGTGAGTCAAGATTTGAAGAACTCAAGCATGAGTTAGGGTTAATTGAGCTGAGCTGACACTCAGAAGACTCAAAGAAAAGAAATGAAACACGAAAAGGGAAAAAGAGCTTAACTCTCAAATCAGCTAAGTGAATCACCATATCGGAAAGACAGGTTGTACCGGTTAGTTAGCGACAAATGAGTCACTAGGAGAACTGTGAGAAGAAGAGTTAAATCAGCTAAGGGATAAGCCGAGTCATTTATGAGCAAAGGGACAAAAACGCAATGCTTTTACTAAGCGAGAATGTTTTTAAGAATGACGTCGGATAATTATGACGTGTCACAGCAAAAGCGCACACCAAGCTTATGATTGGATATAAATGATGCCGCATTAAATGCGAGACATTAAATGCTAATCGGCGTGCAAAATCTAAGCCGTTGATTTCGATCACATTTCAAAAACCACCCGCACGTCTCATGAACCATACTTAAACCATTTTCGTAAATCGTTTCTCTCACACATTACCAAAAAAACTGTTCATTTCTCTCTCAAAAGCAAAGGCAAAACTCTCTAAAAACCCTATCAATCTTCAAATCATCTTCTAAGTTTCATTCGGTGAAATACTGAAAAATGGCATCTACTCACGACTTTGTCAAGATGGGAAAGCAAATCCACACCAGGTCTCCACGTGGATTTCGAGGAATGGTCAAACAGAGGTCCGATGACGCCTCATAAAGAAGATCGCTGAAAAACTCGAAACGACTGGCTAAAACCATTTCGACGATGGACTTTCCGATGACCTATGTGGAAGAGGTCGCACGCTTCTACGTGAATGCCGAGATTCACGATGAGGGGATCAAATCCTCCTGTTCACGGGAAGGAGTTCATCATCACCGCCAAGGATTTGGCGAACATTGCTCGTTACGGCGGAAGGAGAACCGAAAATCAATGAAGCCGATATTGACTTGGTCTGCGCTTGGAAGGAAGTAGACAAGACCGACTATCTTGAAAGATAGTCTACACAAGAGGTAACAAGAGGTCAAGGAGGACTACCACAAATTGTTGGACATCGTTGCCAAATGCATAGACATCAAATTTGGCGGCTTTGACCAACTGTCCAAAGCAAAATTGATTGTAATGGCCGCGATCATTGAAGAAAAGAAAGTGAATTGGGCTGAGTTTGTCTCACGCCAGACTCGCGAACGTTGAACAAATCCTTCAAGGAGGGTGGAACGTTTGGAAGTTCCTCGGGATACGGCCTGGTAATTGGCCGAATAATGGAAGTGAAGAAAGTCCCTCTTCGACATGGAAAGGTGTTCCATGTAAACAAGAGGATGTTCGATCAAACCTCTCCGAGCACGAAGAGAGCCTACGCTAAGAGAGGCGATCACGAGTGAGGGGAATCACCACTCAAGATACAAATCCTCTTCTCTTCCCACCAAAGAAGAAGGTTACCCCTGCAATGCTAAGAGAATCGCTGCCCCCTGCAAAGAAAGAAAAACAAATGCGCTCCACCTTTGCCGCAGCTAGTCACCCCCTGCAGCCGTGTCTCCCGCCCTGCGCAGCTCGCAGCAGAGAAGGAATCTCAAATACCTTCTCCTAGGTCATCAAGAAGAGGAGAACGATAAGCTAAGACGGCCAGCTCCTCGAAGAAAACAACAAAGACCCCCGCCGCCCAAGACTCGGAAGAAACCTTGTCGGAACCGAAATCCCTCTGGTTCAAACAAGAAGAAAGAGAAGAATTTTCAAGCGTTAGAGCTTGAGAAGCCGGCTGAGTCAACCACTCAGCTGGAAAAGATACCCGAGACTGGTGGAGAAGTAGAGTCTCCAGACGTGATTGATGAAACGGCCAAGTCTGTGGGGCCGATCGTCGGCCAGAGGCAACTTGAAGACCCGGTTGTAGTCGAATGCAATTTGAGAACAAAGAATGGCCGAGGCAAACAATCACCTGTTGACATGGTTGTTTCTCCACCGTAACGGTGATGAAGGTGTCGGCAAATCAAGTCTGCTACCCTTAATACATGGAAACGAGGGACAAAGAAGAGGATGATGAAGACGATGTAATCATGCACTCTCCATTGTATCCGGACATCCAAAATCGTCTGCGCGAGTGGAGAAAATGGAAGCTGAGCCTATCGAGAGTGCTGAAAATCCGAGTTCATTGTTGAGGAAGAACTCTTCGATTTCTTGAGGTGGACACAGTGTTGTCTCCCAACCCCTAATGAAGGTGTCTTACCACCGCCCAACGGCTGAATACTCAATGGGAACAGTCGGGAGTCCGGAGACGAGTGACCCCATTCCAAGTCACTCACCGGGTGTGCCACCGAGGGGGAAACTCCTCCACCGGCTGCGGCAAGGTCGGAGGATGTTGCAGTGACTCCACAATGAATCTAGGAGGCGAAGTGGAGAAGGAACAAACACAAAGTACCAAAGCAAGTTGTCATCGACGAGCTCGAGCATGTTGAGACTCGTCTCACCGAGATGCCAACCGCTCCGGGCTAATGACGTTGCCGATGCGATCGAGGCACGAGGAAGGAATGCCACGGGAGTTAACACTGGCGACGGCGAAAGTGCAATCCATGGAGTTGAGACTCCAATGGATGCCATCGCGAAAGACCCTAAGACAAATGACACATCGAAAGGGATGTCCAAGCCTCGGCGCAGCTTAAGATCTGCAGGAGGTAATGAAGGCCAACGGGAGGTTGAGACTTCCCGAGGGTAAAGAAGTCAAGTACGAACATCCCTCCCGCTATCATTGATCCATCGAAAAAGGAGATAAGCGCGCTTCACGATTCCCAGATAATCCCGATGTAACCTTTCTAGGATCGGAAGGAGACGATGAAGCCGAGTCATCCCCCGTGATCGATCCAAAAGACTCACCGAGGATGTTCCAACCACGAGTAAGTCGACCTCAAGTCTACTCGTCAAACTTACAACTTTGATGATGAGCCACCCATGGAAATCTCATCATCGTCCGATGATGCTTCGACGATAAGGCCGAGGACCGCTTAACTCACGTGGAAAAACCAACAGACCAACGGGCCGTTGAGACAATGAGGCTCGGCAAGTCGGGTCAACTTCACAAATGCACCTAGTGAAACAGAGTCCACCGTGCAGCTCCCAAGTGCCGCAGCAGTTTGACTCCATAAGGAACTTCACGAGCACCACTCATCATTGAACAAATCCCGGTTGCCCGTGATGATCCCTTTGTAGAATTATTTCCTTCTCTCGGAGGTACCCGACCTCCCAAGAGTCGAAAGAGATCTCGAGCGCTCCACGGACTGATCCTGTCATTCCATCGGATACCATCGTTCCAAATGACTATGATTTTGACGCCGCTTGGCGTCACCGCAACAGAGGGAACAACTCGAAGTTCGGGAGGTGTTCAAAGCATTATTTACCGAAATTGAACGGATGGAGAGGCACCAGGCCTCGATGGACATGAGACCGATAACAAAGATGCCAACCTTATCAGCGGCTTGAGAGGCATAATAGTCGAGAATCGGGAGTGGTGGCAACAAAAGAAGAACAATGCGTGTGGAACAAGCTAGATATTTGAACATTGTTCAACAAGTCATTGGTATGGCGGCCGAGAATGCCGATGCGAAGACAAAATTGAGAGAACACATTGAGCACATGCATGAATCTCACATCGCCGAGATAAAGTCGCTGCTGCGTGAGCAAAATAAGAATGAGCTCCTGCGTATGGAAGAAAACATGGATCGAAAATTCACCTTCTCATGGCCGAGATGAAGCCGCTTAAAGTCAATCCAACGCTACTCGCTACGAGTTTCGCGCAAAGATACTCCGCAGACTCGGGCGAACTTAGCTATCGCCAGACTCGACTTCCCCTTGCTAGTTTGTTTCCGGGGTTCCTCTCTCCTTTGATGATGCCAAAAAGGGGGAAGAGGAATAGCTAAAAGCGCCCGAAGGGATCCGAAGTTGAGAAGGATGGAGCAAATGTGAAGGAAAAGACAATGAGAGGAAGTTTCAAGAGAAAAGAAAGGGAAGTTTGTTGAGGGAGAAGGATCGAGAGACGTGACCTTGATGATTGCACAAACCCCAACAAGGTCTTGTCACAAATGATATTATCGGCAAAACTCCCGATGACTCTGCCACTCCAACACTGCACCTATGGTGACAAAAGAAAGACAATTGAAGCGGGGATGGAGGAAGTGGAAGGAAGGATGAATGCCCGAGTTATGGATATTTTGAAACAACATGGAGGCATTCCAAGAACAGAGACACTTATGCCATCTCGGATGCCGAACCGAGCCAAGATCGCTTAATGAATTTAAAACGCTCGCATCTCGAAGGATACTTCGCAAACATGTCCATGGCTCAAGCCTGGGACTTGTCTTGGGAAAAGGGTCTCACACTATGTGAAGAAGGCGACAGCGGACTACCTAGACTACTACTCTGCTTGGTCACTCCGCTAGTCACTCAAATGGGAAAAAGAAGTCCCAGACAATACACGCCCGGAGGAAGAGGTAGAGGAAGAAGCAAAGTGGTGGAGGGAGAGGTTTCGGACCTGGACCTCCGCCCAAAAACATTGAGTACATAGATCCGTGGCAAAAGAGGAGGGATCTCTTCAAATTTTGCCGGTTTTGACGAAGTAGCCAATCTGCAAGTGGGTAAGAACAATGCTTTGAGTATGTGAAAAGAATTGAAGAAGAAAATAAAAGACAAACTCAGCTATGGGAGGAGAGACAAGAGAGAATAAGAAGAGATGAAGCTGCCTTAAGGCGTATGAAAAGAAGAAGAAAGAACGGTGAAGATGAGAAAAAGAAAAGAAGACCAAGATGACAGAGTCAAGAAGAAGAAAGAAGGAGGAAGCGAAGGAGATGAAGTGTTGCTATCCACCCCTTCATGTATTTTACTATGTAAATACACTTTATGTAAGTCTTCTCGTAATAAATCAGAAATTCTCTATTTTTGCGTAGACATAGATGTTTGCTCACGATACACTTTGTAAACATTGTGTAAAGGACAAGAATGTTATGATCAATAAAATAATTTATTCTACGCATACATTCTCTCGTGAATGCACTATCTGTATGTATCTTTGCTATTTACACTTTGAATGTATAAGTTTTGGCATCATCAAAAAGGGGGAAATTGTTGGGAAATTTATTGTTTAGATTTTGATGAATGCCATGTAAAACTTAGAATAGGAAGTTGGCACCCCATTTTGTTGTAAACTCGCATTGTAATAAATAGGGCTGGTCAAAGCCGAGTCAAGTCGGCTATGCCTAAACATGCAAGAAGACAACGAGACTAGAAGGAAGACTCTTTGCAAGACAAATTGAGTATGGCAAAGAAGAGAAGACGAAACTCGATCAAGGTACAAATGATGCAAATGAGTAAAGTATCGATCAAGTCAACTCAAGATAGCCAAGTCTCAAATTGAAGTGACAAAGAGTCATCCAATGATTTGAAGTTGACTCTAAGTCACCTGGGAAAGCAAGGAAATGCAGTCAAGTCGAGATAACTGAAAGAGATCTGTTGCACAGAAATCAAGAGAATTACTTAAACAAGTAATACCTCCATGCCACCTTTCTTGAAGTACTCAGTCCCAGAAGCGTGCAAAAGGAATAAACCAATGGGAAACACCGCACCATGTCGAACTCGAAAAGTCAAGAACAATTCATACGAGGAAGTGGCAATTCCAAGGACAAAGAACAAGACAAGCCAACGACCACAAGTGACTTTCAAAAATAAGCCTATCTCTTCAATGGGCAGATTTTTGAAAGATCACTATAAAAGGCTGAGGAATAACTCTGAGAGAGGGTTACCTGAACCACGAATATTCAAGCAAACATTTGAACTGTAACCTAAAATATTCTCAAATCATTCAAGATCAATCCTCAAGCCTACATTACGAAGAAAATCAATCCAACACTCACCGTGAAGGAAAGATAACTTCAATCAGTTGAAGAGGAAATTATTGAAGAATCAAGGGGTCTACATTCCACGGAGGATTGTAGGAAGGTTCAAGGTCGAACCAGTCTCAAGTTTTTGGAGGGCTTCGTGATCAAATCCAAGGAGCTTGAGTAAGTGGGTTGTAGTAGCAAGGCAACCGCCTGTGAAAGAAGCCGAGTCGCATGCGAGAAGCCACCGCGTGACCAAGGCATCTCCGGACCGAGTCCCAAAGGATCAAGTCACCAGTGTGTGATCAAGACTTGTATCCGGACTGTTACCACTCGTATATCGATCAATACTTAGTGGATTCCTCCGGAGTTGGAGAAGAGAGGAGTAGAAGAATTACCCCATCTTCGAACCTCTATAAAAACTTATCGTGTCATTTACATTCCAGCACTCTAATTCCTGCATCTTATTTATTTAACTCTGCTGATAAATTTGCTATCCACTTGATAATCTCTAAGTACTAAACCAAGTTTAAGGGTGTTAAGTCTTCCGCTGAAAACAAACTACGCTTGAACTAAGTCTTTAATATTAACAAATGAGTTATTCCATCAACACTCGGTCGAGTTTGTTGAGTGACTAACTCTCTTGATTAACCAAATTAGTCATGTCCACCAAGGACACAAATTGTGTGTAGTATCAACTCTGAACATTTAAAAGGACTAAATCGAAAAGTTGGTAAGGTTTATTCAACCCCCCCTTCTAAACCTTACACTCACACCCTTTGGGACCTACAATGGTCATTTTGTATGGGATGTTGATCCATCCATGTGTGATCCATAATGTTCTCGTGGAGAGGAATCAGACTCTGGTGAAGAAGAATATATACAGAGAAGAAGTAGAAAGAAGAAAACCACAAGACGATCACGTTGCAGGCCAGATGATAAGCCTGACCTTCCGGATCCAAGTCCACAACCCTTACCATGTTACAGAAAAGGGTTAGTTATCCTTCAAAAAGAAAAGTATGGGTGTCAGAAAGAAGTTAAGACACCTTCTCCTCCAACTCCTCATGTTGTCCAACCTTGTTTCATGTTTAGATATGAAGCAGAGTTTCCACCTTTAGAATGGAAGGTTGACACTCAACAGAGGATTACATCCAAGCCTTTTGTGCAAAGCACCATTGTGGAACATGACGGTTAAATAAAGGGTCCTACTCAAGCAGAGGAAGTGCTAAATTGGCAGACGGCCAATGCTTGTGCCCAAAACAAGTCTCTGCAGGCGATAGACTCTAAGGTCTCACAGATTCTCACAATAGTTCAATCTAACTAGACCAAGGTTAATACTGTAGAGAATCAACTCCAGCAGATATATGAAAAGCTAAAAGATAATATCAACCGGCTGGACAAAGATGTGAGGAGCCTTATTGAACAAAACTAGTTTGGAGCGGAGTTCATGCAAAAAGAAGCTGAGATCAGGAGACTAAAGCAGGAACTTTCTCAAATCGAAAGGGAAAGGAGCAGCCAAAGTAAGTCCTTATCATTTTTTCCCAGTTATAGTTCCAAATATGAATCACCTCCTGTATCTCCTCCAAATTATCCAACTTATTTTGGTGTGGCTTCAAGTATTCCACTGGATATTCCTAAAAATCCAAAGAAAAAGCCCTCTACTCTAAAAAGCCAACCACCTCCAAAGAGCCATGAAATACCTCCATCCTCTTCCAAATCTGAAGAGAAAAACCCAACAAAATCCTTCATGGCCAAACCATCCTTTATCTTAGGAGATAATCCATTACAATGGTCAAAAAAATTAGACCCTGAAGAAACCACCTCTTCCCAATCTGAAAAAGAATCAGACTCTGAGGATGCTAAATCATCCTTATTTGGAGACGAATCCTATGATGTTGAGTCTAAACCAGATGTTGCTGATTTATCTGCTATACTTATGGCCGGAGATACTCCAGAAACAAGCCAGTAATATACTGAACCAATATCTGAAAGTTCTGAAGAAGATATGGAACCAGAAGCAGAAGGACCACGCCCTCGTCCTTCAGATCCATCCTCCAAACCAACAAATGGTCCATGGTTTCACCTGGAGGAAATCATCTGTTCTGGAGGGTTTTCATGTAACACCCTTACCCTTGTAACACGTATTTTTATAGCATAAACTGTAGTTCATAAGTAGCACTGCTGCATTGCACATGATATTAATATGATAATCATCAATAAACCCTTTTTGCATGGGCGGCCATTTACTCAAAAAGATTTAATAATGCTTATTTACACGTGCATTTATCCATATTACAAGACCTTAACGACCGTGCCCTTTTATATACAGATCAAAATAGACTCCCTATATGAAATGCAAATGATGAGCTGAGAGAGAAGGATGGGAATCCAGCCGGCCGACATTTGATCCATGCTTTAAACTTCCGTCACACCTCACAAATCAACTTTTATCTACAGCATCTAAAAATTGACAACATTGCATTTGGTGAGTTGCAAGCTCAGCAAGTATAATCCAATAACAAATTATTTAATATCACACAAGCACATTATCACAACCGTTTCACATTCCTTGTTTATAATATTCATAAACATATAAATGCACGTGCTTGATCATATTCTTTTACTGTTATGGGCCAGCTAATACCAAGAATAAACCGTGATCACGATGATGGCCATGGCACTCTGTAATTCTTAATTCACGTAGAGTTCGAAACTCGGGGTGGTCGCGACTCATCGTAATCCAGAATTTCTGGATATCTGTAATTCTGTAACACATGATTCAAGGTCATTAGTGGCCATAACAGAATCCATTAATCTCTCATGAATGCATTTCCTGTAATCACATATTTCATTTCCGTATCAACAACATCAATAGAGATCGCATATCTCAATTTTATATCAATAACATCATTGGAGATCACATATCTCAATTCCATTTCAATGTCATCACATAGAGATCATATGTCTCAATTTCATCACAATATCACTAAAGAGAATCATACAATTCACATTAGAGCGCAACAAACTTCTAATCCCTATAGCCAAACATGGAAGCAATTCATTCGAACATATCAATTATATAATCACACAAGTCAAACAACAAGTTAAAAGGTTATACTTACAAGTGGTGTTCTTATCCCGTCACTATTCGTCTACTCGACCTTGTTTGCTTCTTTATCGGGATTTTTACCTATTAACATATCACAATGCATAACCAAATTCAAATTTAATGTTTAGATATTTTGAAGCTAACAGATACATAAACTTATTTATTCAAGTTTTTAGTCTGATTCACAAATCTATTATATTGAATCTTATAATGGACCTCAAATCTTAGTTTGAATAATTATAATAAATTTTACAATACGCATAAATATAAATTTTTGTATTTTTCTTTTCGAGGTGATTTGCTTGCAATTCAACTAATCCCTTCATTTTATAATGTCTCTAAACATCAATAATACATCCTTTTGTTATAAGGATAAAGTTGGTTGTAAGAATTTAGAATAAATTCAGACTTTAGTGTAGGGATTGTAATTCATTATTATACTATATGTATTTGGATATTTCTCTACCAATTAATCCTCTATTTGCTTAATTAAATAAGAACTTATATCGCGAAATTCTTACCGCAAGCGTACGGTGTCAAGTTTTAGTATAGGTTTTGAAAGTAGGTTATCGTCTCCACAGGGATTGTTATCGAATTCTATACTAAGTACTATAATTAAAATAGCTTAACTCTATCTAGAAATCGAAAAGAGATGATGATTTATTATACTAAAAATAAAACTAAAATTAAGCTAACAAATGGTCCAGACAATTAATCAAACATGTAGAAGATGAATTCTAGAGGGTTGATTTCACCTAGTTATCCCCTATTTTTCAATGCAGTTTATTAATCACAAGTTATCAATCTATAAGCCAATATTCCTACCATTGGGCCACTTTGTTCGGGTTCTAGTGGATGTGGACCTCTCAAAACCTTTGGAGGAACACATTATGATTGAACGCACCGGTAAATGTTCTTTTGTTTCCGTCACTTATGAAAAACTACCTGCATTTTGCTTGACGTGCAGTGTTACGGGGCACTCTACAGTTTCTTCTCGTTTTAACACCGTGGGGAATACGGACAAGGATGGGCGTAATTCACCGACCCAGGAACGGCCACGGGAGCCTGCTAATCGCAACAACTCTGTTCAGCGGGGGCGATCCAGAGTTCATAGAATTTATCGTCCTGTTCAGCAGGATAAGGGCAAGACCGTGGATGACTCAATGGGAAACACGGGTTCGAATACGCGCGCAGGATCTCCCCCTCGTGCCATAGTCGCTTGTCCTCCAGAAATCCATCTTGGTAACACCTTCGAGGTGCTTAGTTCAGTTGAATCACAGGATCAGCAACCCGCAGATGACTACACCGAGTATCCAACCAGGGGGTCATCGCCCAAGGCCAGTACTTCCAGTGCGAGAACCGTTTCAACCTCCGCAATTATGCATATCACGGTACAGTATCCTTTGGGGAAGCCTATTCATGCTCTGAGTCGTGCCTTCCGGGACAGCTCTTTGGATTCAGCTTCAGATCGAATTCTCCAGAAAGTTACGTCGGGGCCGACGCCCCCTGCTCATGACATTACTATTGAAACGGAAAGTTCAGAACCTCACGAGATGAACTTCGCAGCATCCAAAAAATGGGCAGATTATGCAGATGAAGTGGATCTTCCACAATCATCAGACTCTGCTATGCGTCACACGCCTGTTTTCACCGTGCGATCGTCACGGGCGACTCCCCCTCAACCATCTCAATGAATTGCATCTTTTGGAACATCCGGGGGATCGGGAATGTTGCTTCTCGCAATGTTCTTAAGGCTTTATGTCACAAGCATAAGCCTTCTATTGTAGCTATTTGTGAACCTAAGGTGGACTTTTCGACTATTTCCGACTCTTATTGGCATAGCCTGGGTTTGACACTGGCGGGTCAAAGTTTTCGAGTAAATGGGCGGCCAGACATTTGGGTTCTTCACGACTCCACTATCACTATTCTTAATCAGTCCTGTCTTATACCCGATGCATTGTTTTCCATATTCAATTTGGTTCTTTGATATTTCATGTTGGATTTACTCATGGTTTGTGTGATTACATTGCACGATGGGAGCTTTGGTTGGATTTGCGGAATTTGGCCCTGGCGGATCTGTTGCTTGTTGGGGATTTCAATGCGGTTTTGGGACATCACGAACGCTCGCGCAATGATACTCTTTCCCAAGCCTCGTGCTAGGATTTCAGGGATTTCATAGAGGACGCAGTTTGTTTGCGGTTCCGACGACGGGGAATTCATTTACTTGGTGCTCTCCACAGAGGCCTCTATCTTTACTTCAGGCTAAGTTGGACAGAGCCCTAGCAACTTGCCCTTTCTTCGCACTTTGGAAGGATGTCAAGGGCTTGGTTCTTCCTCGCATTGGTTCTGATCATCACCCCATTTTGGTTACTTGCTCCTCGACCATTACTAGGGGTCCGGTTCCTTTTCGTTTTCAGCGTATGTGGATGCAACACGATTCTTTCCGGGATTTGGTTACAACCTCTTGGGGCTCTCCCTGTGACACGCACCACCCTTTATTGCGAGTCATGGTGAAGCTCAAGCGGTTGCGTCATGTTATTAAAGATTGGAACAGGGATGTGTTTGGGGATGTTAACCGCAACGTGGATAGCCAGATGGAGCACCTTCGTCAGATTCAGGTAGATATTGAGGCTTTGGGCTATACCTCCTCTCTCCGGGATAGAGAGCTGGATGCCCAGCTAAAGCTTTCGCAAATGTTGCGGTCACAGGCTGAATTCCTTAAACAAAAGGCCCGTACTGCCTGGCTTAAGGATGGGGATCGTAACACAACATTTTTTCATCGGCACAGCCAGATTCGTACGGGACGCACGGGGATTCAGGGGCTTATGGTGGCAGGGAATTTCACTGATGCTACGGTCCTTGGGAATCATATTATTTCATTTTACGAGGAGCTCTTTGCGGAAAACGGGAGCTCCATCACAGATTTCTCGCTGGTCGACCAAGTGCTCACTCCAATGGTTGGGGCGCGGACAATGCCACCCTAATGACCATTCCCTCCGATTCGAGGCGCAGACGGTGTTTGATATGGATTGACGGCTCCCGGGGGCCTCGATGGGTTCAATGGGAATTTTTACCGCCATTTCTCGGATGTCATATCTGGCCGAGGTAACAGACGTTGTTCGCTATTTCTTTAATAGTTCGTCTCTACCTGCCGGGATTGAATGCCAGCTTCATGGCGCTCATCCCTAAGACTAAGGATGCCAATGTCATTGAAAACTTCCGCCCTATTATCATGATCAATTTTCTTTTCAAGATTATCACGAAAATCTTGGCTACGCGCTTGGGTTTAATGTCTTACAGGGACGCACGGATTCGAATATGATACTGAAAATCGATATTCGTAAGGCATTCGACACATTGAGGTGGGATTTTTTACTACATGTCTTGCGACGTTTTGGTTTTTCCGAGACATTTGTGCGTTGGGTGGAGGTAGTTCTTCGGTCGTCCAGAATATCAGTGTTGTTGAATGGGACGACGGTTGGTTATTTTTCCTGTTCTAGAGGAGTCAGACAAGGGGATCCCTTATCACCCCTATTGTTTTGTATTGCGGAGGAGGTCCTGGGTCGGTTTGTAGCTGCAGCGATGGCTCAGTACCGGTTATCTGCCTTCACGGCGCCAAGGAGCATTATCTTCCCGGCATCCATTCTATATGGGGACGATATCGTCATCATGTGTGGGGCGTCTTCTTCCAATGCCCGGGCCTTGCTTCAGATTCTTACTCACTATGCAGATATCTCGGGTCAAGTGTTCAGTCCGCAGAAATCTAAGGTTTATTTTGGGGCGCAGGTTTCGCATTATGTCCGTGGGAGGGTGCAACATATTTTAGGGATTCATCCAGGGACGTTCCCCAACATCTACTTGGGCGCCCCTATCTTCAAGGGAGCTCCAAAGGTCGCGGATTTACAGCCTATCTTTGACAAGATAATCCTTAAGTTCCGACGATGGAAAGGCTCGTCACTCTCCCTCGCTGGTAGGGTTTGCCTTGTTAACTCGGTGATAACTAGTTCTTTCGTGCATTTCATGATGATTTATAAATGGCCTGCCACGCTGCTTAAACAAATGGAAAAAGCCATGCGTAATTTCATTTGGACGGGAGACGTGAATTCTAAAGGCAAGGTAATGGTCAACTGGGATACATGTTGCACGCCCGGGCGGAGGAGGATTGGCCGTGCGATCGCTCAAGGCTGCTAACAGGGCTTTCTTAATGAAGTTGGGCTGGAAGGTTCTAAACTCGGACTCATTGGTTTTCAGGACACTCAGACAACGGTACTTTACTAGAAATGGGGACATCCGGCGGTCATTCATTCCTTCTTCTATTTGGCCTGGGATTAAACCCTGTATTTTTGATTGCTTGGATGATTCTCGTTGGATCCCAGGCGCCAATTTCGAGGTATTATTTTGGATTGATAATGGTTGGGATATTCCATTCTTGTGATGCATTGGCATTCCAGAGGATTATAGGTATTTATTCCAGCAGCGTATCTCTGATTACTTTTATGATGGATCCTGGCACTTCACCCTCCCCTTTGTGGAGGCTTATTTGGAGCTGGTTCGAGCTATCGTGCGTGTCCCAATTGCACCTACATCCCGGGATACTCGTGTTTGGATGAACTCTGAAGATGGTTCAGTCACCTCGAAGACGGCTTATAAATCCTTACGCCCCCAGTGCCCGGCTGTTAGATGGGGTTCTTGGATTTGGTCTCAGCATATCCTGGAACGGAGATCAGTGGTGGCGTGGAGAGCTATACACAACCGATTGGCAGTCCAGGATTCTTTACGAGCTAGGGGAAGTTTTACTGGCCCTTCGGTTTGTGTTCTTTGCAGGGAATCAGGGGAATCGGTCGATCACTTATTTGTTTCTTGTGCTTTTGCAGGACATCTATGGCGTTGGATCTTCCACACCTTTCACGTGCACATATTCCAGGCTTACAGTTTCAATGAACTGCTGGTACGGCTTATGGCTCTTAATTTTAGTGACCAGGTCGCTTTCCTTTGGCGTGTGGCAATATTATCCTGCATATGGCTTTTTTGGCACATCCGTAATGAGCTGATTTTCAATCTGCTCATTCACCTACAGGTACTCATTGTTGAATCAGCATCTTTAGATCGGGGATGCATGAATAATGACCAGCAGGACCTCTTTATCCTGCGTGGTTTAAGAGTTCCCGGGAAGGATCGTGCATTCTCCGAAGATTGTAGAGGTCCAGTGGCAAAAACCCCTCCCGGGTTGGATCAAGGTTAACACGGATGGCAGCGCTACAGGGGCGCCGGGCAATCTAACCGCCTCCGGTGTCTTCCGAAATTGTAGAGGATTCTTTCGCGGATGCTTTGTCCATCACTGTGGTTCAGGGTACGCATTTGAGGCTGAATTGGTCGCAGCAATGTGGGCGATTCATTACGCATTTGCAGAAGGATGGACACAACTTTGCCTGGAATCGGACTCAATGTATGTGGTGAACTCCGCTGAGAAGAGAACGATGGAGGTCCCATGGAGACATCTTAGCTCGGCGCCATACCTTGCATCTACTCAATGACATTGATCTTGTAGTCTCTCATATCTTTCGTGAAGGCAATCGGGTGGCGAACATGCTGAGTAAGAAGACGGAGTGTGGCGCCCAGGTGGGCGTCCCGCCCACGTAGAGATTCTTCACTACCTCACTGATGATTATGTTGGCCAATCCACCTATAGGTTTGTTACTTAATGCGCCACCACTTCAGGTTTCTTTTTGGCGCCTATTTTCCTGGGGGGTACTCTTTTTCCTTCCAAGGGTTTTTCCCACAAGGGTGGGTTTTACCTTGGAAGGTTTTAACGAGGCCCCAACCATTCAGCCATATGGTCGGCTTGTGACCACTTCGTTTTTTGGTTGTTAACATTATTTCCAGGCTTTCATTTGGTTACCTGATCTGCCTGTGATCAGGATTACTCTTTTTTCATTTTTAATATATATATATTCGCAATTATTAAAAAAAACGTAAGATCATATATCAAGTTTGACATATAATTGTGATCCGTAACAGATGATTCAATAATGAGCGCCCTAATCAATATGATTGCAGCCGTATGAAGAGTCTTAACATCTCCGAAAATCCACTTGTTACGTGCACGCCAAATAACCCATATTGTTGATATAATAGCAGCTTTCCAAAGTGATGTAACCTGCGGGCTGAATCTCTGACGTGTAGCCCAAATATAAAGATGGTTCACACCTCCATTAAATGGAATACTAACCTCGAAGGCATCTTGAATCCAATTCCAAATCACCATCGCAAATCTACAACTAGTGAAGATGTGATCGACTGATTCAGAGTCTTCGAAACATAATGAGCATGCTGAAGGTTCCCAAAAGCCCCGAATGTTGTCCATAACAGGTAGACGATTATAGATCGAACGCCAGACAGTAATTGATCTCCTCGCCGGAATATGAGAAGACCAAATCCATATGAGTCAGAATACCAATGCGTTCGGCAATTGAATAGCCTAACCAATTATCCAGCCAAAAACGAACACAAGATCGCTCACCCGGGATCCATCGGGATTGAGAAATCAACTCCAAAGTGACGGGACGTAGGCTAAGCCAAATGGACGATCCAATATAATTCATTCTGGGCATACCATTAAATTAGCGTTGACGCAAAATCTGGAAAACCATAGATCTCGACTGAATCAACTTCCACGCAACCTTCATAAGAAAAGCCTTATTTGCCGCAATAAGAGATCGAACACCCAAACCCCCTTCTTCCTTAGGTGCACAACATCTAGCCCAATTAACTGTCACTGCCCCTTTCTTGGTAATGTCTCCTGACCTAATAAAATTCTTCATAGCCTTTTCATGGATTTGAGCAATGTCCTCACCATAGATAAAGACGTACCTTTCCACCTTTTAAAATTTGGACAGAATTTTATCGTGAGTAGGCTGAAAATATCTTATTTTGGGGGCCCCTTTGAACAACGGTGCGCCTAAATAAGTGATAGGGAAGGATCCATGAGAAATCTGCCAATGCGTCTGAATCCGTCTCATAAGCCGTGTTGATGTAGTATCCCGAAAATAGACCTTTGACTTGTCCGGATTGAAATTCTGGCTGGAGATGCTACCATACCCTATCAAATATTCTTTATATACTGACAGTTCTCCCAAGAAACTGCCGCCATGATAAGAATATCATCCGCGTATAGTAAACAAGTTGTAAAACTGATGTTGCAGTCTGTCTTGAACGGTGAAATATGCCCATGATGTACGACCACATCCAATGCTCTTGCTAGAACGTCTTCTGCAGCACAGAACAGAAGAGGAGATAGAGGATCTCCCTGACGTACTCCACGAGTGCAACAGAAATAACCCTCCGGACCTCCATTAAAAAGAATAGAAATCCTGGCTGAGTTAAATATCGAGCGCACCCAATTCATAAACCCATGATCGAAACCCATACGCCTAAGAACGTGAAGAATGAAGTCCCATCTCAAAGTATCGAAGGCTTTCCCAATATCCACTTTTAGAATCATATTGTGCCTCGTAGAACTATTAAGAAGACAATTGACCCCCTCCGATGCCAGAGCAATGCAGTCATGAATTTGCTTCCTAGGGATAAAAACCAAACTGCATGCCATATACATGGTCTTTAAGAATATCTCCAAATCTGACAGCTAAAATCTTAGTAACTATTTTGAACAAAAGTTACTTAAGACTATCGGGCGGTACTCCTCCACACGATCTGCATTATTGTTCTTAGGAATAAGGACCATATAGCTCGAGTTGCACCCCATAGGAAGGCGATTGCTAACAAAGAAGGATTGAATGGCCGGAAAAATATCCGCTGCAATGATGTCCCAACAATTATGATAAAAATGACCACCAAAACCATCTGGACCCGGCGCACTATTCGGACTCAAATAAAAAATAGCCCTCTAATCTCTTCGTCAGTGGGAATAGCAATCAGCCTTGAATTTTCCTCTTGAGTAATCATTGGCTGAATTGCATTATCCACCATAGAGTAATCATTATTACCAATCACCGTTACTGAAGAACATGGGTTCTAATTTGCTGCTGATCATCCGTCAATTGGCCATTAACCACCATGTGAGTAATATAGCTTTTAGACCTCTTTGCTCGGAGTTTGCGATGAAAAAATTCAGTGTTGCGATCCCCATCTTGCAACCATTGTGTGCGGCTTTTCTATCTCAGAAGCTCATATTGTCTGTTTAACAGCTTGTTAAGCTCCGTATGTAACCGTAATTCCTGCTGAATAATGCTATCAGAATACCCAAAAGTGGAGATGTTAGATTGTATATCCTGTAGCCTGTTTTGAACTGCGTCAACCTGTCGATGGATGTCCCCAAAGACCGAGTGATTCCAATGCCGGAGAATAGGCCGTAATCATTTTAATTTTTTCATAACACGAGCCATCGGATCACTGATCGTGCAATCCATCCCCCAAGAGTCAGCCACCATCTTTTAAAACCTTCATGTTGAAGCCACATTGATTGGAATCGGAACGGAGATACCGTGTGAGGCGTAGAAAAATTGCATCGCAATACAATGGGGTTATGGTCAAAGCAATGTCTGAGGCCCACAAATCCTCCAATAGTATTCCACATATTCATGAACTGTGTGGTAGCCAAAATCCTGTCCAACTTAGCCTGGATTAATCCCCCTAAAGGACAAAAAATTCCCCAGGTGAAGTCATTGCCGACCATGGGTACTTGATTGAAATTATTATCATCAATAAATTTTTTGAATTCGCTGCATGAAGTAGCATGGATTCGAGCTCCACCCTGCCTTTCATGTGCCCCAAGAATGGCGTTAAAATCTCCCAAAATAACCATGTTATCTGCCCCCAAAGCCTGCACATCCAACCAAAGTTGCCTTCTAGCAATATACGAGCACTGAGCGTGCACAAATCCCATATAAAATTGCAAACTCGGAGTCCCCACTTTGCAAACCACCACCGATCGAGAGGCCCAATGAGCTTTGCACCTGCATATTATTAGTACGAACAAAAACCCAAATATCCGGAATTCTATTTGCACGGAAATTTTCTCGACCAAAGTGAGATTAATAACGACCAATAAGAAGAACTAATAGTAGAAAACTGAACTTTCGGCTCTGCAATAGCAACAATATCCGGTTTATGTACGCTACAAAAATCCTTTAGCATGGATCTAGAGGCCTCGTTACCAAGTCCTCTAGCATTCCAAAACAGGCAATTCATGAAAAATTAGGGGGAGGGGGACGCACCACGTGCGTATCTGAGTCAATACTTTCAAGGAAAGCATTACCTAGTCATTCTTCTTCCTCCAAATCTGCCCATCTCTTTTTGCAGCACCACGCCCCGCCCTTAAAGCTCTCCTTAGGATTCGTAGAAGTAATCTCATAGTTCTTTGATAGGCTTGCCGCATGCTACCTCTTCGATTACTTTGTGCACTTGATCCTTCCCCTTATCACTTAACATCCCAGTGTCATTGATGTTGTCCGTCTCTCTTGGGCCAACCAACACTATTCGTCGATCATGATTTTCAGCATGCGAAGTAATAAACCGTTCCGGCTGATCCTCATGCACCACACTGGTCTTGTCTGTTTCCATCTCCTTCGATTTCTCTAACCCCGATGTCTGCTCAGCATCCTCGTTATCCTGTAGTATATTGAATGAGTTTTGCACCGTAATGTGCTGCGGTGAAATTACCTCCGAAGACTGAGCGCCATGTTTTTTCACTTGAACCCATGTTTCCATTTCCACCCCTTTGCCTTTATTATGAATAGTGCATTCCCTATCCACAGATCGCCTTCTCACCGGGCTGGCCGTCTTGTGCATTTGCTCATTTGTAGGGTGGACTTCTTTGGTCTTGTAATGTCTGCATCGGTTAACATTGTGCCCCACTATTCGACAGTGAGCGCAAAATTCTGGAAGATTTTCGTAGCTTAGCGACACGAAAGAGCAATGTCCCACTCTTTCTATCATAATAAATTCTTGCAAGATTTTCTTCAAATCTATTTCAACGAGAACCCGAATGAAGTGACCGACTTCACCATTCATGGACCGTTCATCTATTTGGATTGGAGTTCCCACCGCACTAGCTATGTTATTAATCAGCAACGGGTGCCAATATTCAAAGCCTAATTCATAAATACGGATCCAAACATGTGCCATTGATGTGTTAACCCTATAAGGGTTGAAGTCTTGTATCCAATTCATTAACCGGATAGAGCCAGGTTGCAGATTCCATGAAGTTTTAGAAAAAATCCAATTTTGATCCTCCATGTTCATAAATTGAAGATTGTAATATCCCTTCCCCAAATGGATCAACCTCCATGCAACCGCAATCTTCCATAAATTCGTGAGTTTCGATTTTAACTCAATCAAAAACAATGGCTTAAACCCTTTAGGCAGAAGAAGCCTACCAATCACGGTATTACGCAGTTCAGGCATCCTCTGTTGGTTGTGTTCATCGATAGTTACCGAGAAATAATTCCCTTTTTTCACTGGGCGAGTCTCCTCTGTTGTAAAAGCTTGGGTGAAATTCATGGGTTTATTCCCATGCATATGTTTGTCTCCGTCTGAGGTGACGGAACCATGGATTGGGCGTGGAGCATCCTGCATGCGGGGTAAGTCGGAATCTTCACTTGGTTTGGAACCCATAGAATCCATGTTCAAGGATTCAGAAGTGGTATTGATCGGAGGAAGGTGATTGGCGGGGCGGGGATGAGATCATTCTTAGGGACGGCGTCGCCTCCTAGGGTTACCTATGTTTTATGTCTATCTTGCATCTCTACCTAAAGAACTCCAGCCTGAGTTACACATAATGATTCAAGCTTCCAGGAGCGAAGTCTCAAGAATCAGTCTAGGCGAAATCCACTAGATGACGTTTGCAACCCTATACAAGATGTTTGAGCAACAAGTCTTCATCAAGGATGTGCTTGATAAAAGAACTCTCCTCAAATTTGTATGCAAAAAAAACTCTCATCTGGAGATAAAGTGCAAAGGAAAGGATAATTGCACTTGTTCATCATCGTCTTCCTGTAAAAAGATCAAAAAGATCAATAAGATGGCAAAAAGAAATAGGGCTATCGGTTCTTCAGAAGGAAACCATTCAGAAAGAAGTCGACGAATAGGTGTTTCCTATGTGGAAGAAAAGGGCACTTTGCGAAGAATTGCCCTAAAAGAAAGTCAAAGCAGCGAAGTTGGCATCACAAGCATTCCAACTTAATTATGTCAACATAGATGATGCTGATATTGAATCTTTATTTTCTGAACAAGATGAGCAGGATGAAGACACTGCATTTGCAATACAATATTCTACTGATGACCAAGGACCAGAAGAAGAAGAAGAAGAAGAAGAAGAAGAAGAAGAAGAAGAAGAAGAAGAAGAAGAAGATGAAGAAGAAGATGAAGAAGAAGATTCATCCTCAGAGCTCCCAGTCTTTATGATCAAGTCACAACCATCACATAAGACAAGCTCCTTGATCCAAGAAGGGATGCCTTATCCAAATATTGAAGTGCAAATTCTATCATCCAAGTATGATAGACCAATCAGAGCTATTGGGGTATTCGATACAGGAGTGAGAAAGTCAATGATGAATGTTGATATACTTCCTGAAGATGCATGGCAAAGTCATCGCGAATACTTCTATGAAGCTGATGAACGACTTTTCATACCTCACTCATTACAAAGAAGCCGCTTGGAATTCAACTCTTTCCGATCGTGCTATATGGATGAAGATTATTGGTAGCAGGACTCCATGGACAAGATATCTTGATGGGCTTCGATTTGGTCTTCCAAACTAAAAGCCTACGATTTCTACCTCATGGGTTGAAGTACAAGAGACAATTCTAACCTTACACCACCATCCGGGTTGTTTACTCTATCAAAAGCACCTCCGAATGTGGAGATATTACAAACCAGCTTCTCAAGTTCTTTATTCAGCTCCGTTTCAAAACGAAGGAAGATGTGAATGCTACCAAGGCCACTAATCCTGGAATGACTCCGGAAAGAGCCGAACATTGCAAGCCAAGAATGCAACCATCTATTAGCACTTGGATTCATTGAGCCCATAAAGTCCAATTGGGCTTGCCCCGCATTCTACGTCAACAAAAGAGTTGAACAGCAGTACGAGGAAAAGAGACTTGTTTTTTATTACAAAGCTCTTAACCATTTCCTCCTTGATGAAGTTCCCTTTACCTAAAACTCAAATGTTGTTTTCCCAACTCTCTAAACCCCAAATCTTTTCAAAGTTTGATTTAAAATCAGGGTTATGGCAATTGGGAACTGTCCCAGAGGATAGATACAAAACTACCTTTTGCCTTCCTACAACCCAATACCAATGGACAGTCATGCCATTTGGTTTGAAGGTTGAGACCCTCCTTATTCCAAAAAGCTATGACCCAACTTTTCGAACCTATCCTACATATCACCCTAATCTACATTGATGACATCTTACTGTTCTCATCAAACAAAAAAGATCATGAGACTTTGCTACACCAGGTCTTAGATATTGTTCAGTCACATGATATCATGCTATCTGAAAAGAAGAGCTCTATCGGTCAAACAAGTATTGAGTGTTTGGGAATGGAAATAATCAATGGAGAGTATCAGCCCGGTCAGCACATTGCTCAAGAATTGCTAAAGTTCCCGGATGAAACTTGTCAATCAAAGAAATTTAACAATTCCTTGGAATTATTAATTATATAAGAGATTTCATTACGGATTGCTCCAAATACACTAGCCATCTTTCAAAGATGCTCAAGAAGAATGCTCCATAATGGGGATTTTCCCAGACGAGAGCAGTTCAACAACTCAAGCATGCAGAATCCTCCGCCATTGAAAATCCCAAGTACAGGATAAAGGATTTAACTAGACTGATGCTAGTGATGAATATTGGGCAGCCATTTTGCTTGAAAAAGAAGATGGGAAATGTTGTTCATTGACAAGAAAAGATTTAGATAGACATTTCAAAAGGATGTTTGAAAAGTTCTACATGCTAAATGGATATAATGATCCAAATTTCAAACATGTCTATCTTGCATCTCTACCTAAAGAACTCTAGCCTGAGCTACGCAGAATGATTCGAGCTTCCAAGAGCGAAGTCTCAAGAATCAGTCTAGGCGAAATCCACCAGATGACAATTGCAACCCTATACAAGATGTGTGAGCAACAAGTCTTCATCAAGGATGTGCTTGATAAAAGAACTCTCCTCAAATCTGTATGTATAAAAACTCTCATCTGGAGATAAAGTGCAAAGGAAAGGAGAATTGCACTTGTTCATCATCATCTTCCCATAAAAAGATCAGAAAGATCAATAATATGGCGAAAAGAAATAGGCCTATTGGTTCTTCAGAAGGAAACCATTCAGAAAGAAGTCGACGAATAGGTATTTCCTATGTGGAAGAAAAGGGCACTTTGCAAAGAATTGCCCTAAAAGAAAGTCAAATCAGGAAAGTTGGCATCACAAACATTCCAACTTAATTATGCCAACATAGATGATGCTGATATTGAATCTTTATTTTCTGAACAAGATGAGTAGGATGAAGACACTGCATTTGCAATACAATATTCTACTGATGACCAAGGACCAGAAGAAGAAAAAGAAGATTCATCCTCAGAGGTCCCAGTCTTTGTGATCAAGTCACAACCATCACATAAGACAAGCTCCTTGATCCAAGAAGGGATGCCTTATCCAAATATTGAAATGCAAATTCTACCATCCAAGTATGATAGACCAAACAAAGCTATTGGGGTATTCGATACAGGAGTGAGAAAGTCAATGATGAATGTTGATATACTTCTTGAAGATGCATGGCAAAGTCATCACGAATACTTCTATGAAGATGCATGGCAAAGTCATCACGATTACTTCTATGAAACTGATGGACAGGCTTTTCATACCTCACTCATTACAAAGAAGCCAGTTGGAATTCAACTCTTTCCAGACTGTGCTATATGGATGAAGATTATTGGTAGCAGGACTCCATGGACAAGATATCTTGATGGGCTTCGATTTGGTCTTCCAAACTAAAAGCCTACAGATTCTACCTCATGGGTTGAAGTACAAGAGACAATTCTAACCTTACACCACCATCCAGAAGTTGTTTACTCTATCAAAAGCACCTCCAGAATGTGGAGATATTACAAACTAGCTTCTCAAGTTCTTTATTCAGCTCCCTTTCAAAAAGAATGAAGATATGAATGCTACCAAGGCCACTCATACTGGAATGACTCTAGAAAAGCCGAACCTTGCAAGCCAAGAATGCAACCATCTATTAGCACTTGGACTCATTGAGCCCACAAAGTCCAATTGGGCTTGCCCTGCATTCTACGTCAACAAAAGAGCTGAACAGGTACGAGGGAAAAGAGGTTTGTTGTTGATTACAAAGATCTTAACAATTTCCTCCTTGATGAAGTTCCCTTTACCTAAAACTCAAATGTTGTTTTCCCAACTCTCTAAAGCCCAAATCTTTTCAAAGTTTGATTTAAAATCAGGGTTATGGCAATTGGGAACTGTCCCAGAGGATAGATATAAAACTACCTTTTGCATTCCTACAACCCAATACCAATGGACAGTCATGCCATTTGGTTTGAAGGTCTTTTGAATAATTTGAATATATATATATATATATATATAAAATGAAAAAGGGAGTTTTCCTGATCACAGGCTGATAAGGTAGCCAAACAAGTAAGCCTGAAAATGAGTTTGAAAGAAAAACGAAATGGTCACAAGCCGACCAAATGGCTGAATGGTTGGGGCCTCATTAATACCTCCCAAGGTAAAACCCACCCTTGTGGGAAAAACCCTTGTAAGGAAAAAGAGTACCCCCCATGAAAAATACATCAAAATAGGGACACACAAAGCCGTTCGTCAGAGCACGACGATAAGGTCGCGTGCGTCCCATCTGGCCTCCCGGCGAGAAATCCTTGTGCGCACTAACAAATCGGTAATTAGATTGACCAACATAATCATCTGTGAGAGGGGGACAATATCCGCCGGAGGGACTCCCCACCAAGCCGCCGTTTGCAACTTCTTGTTCAGGAGGTCAGCCACTCTATTACCTTCCCGATATATATGTGAAACAACCAAATTCATCTGTGAAAGCAAATGAAGAGTATATCGCCATTTGCTAAGATGACGCCATGGGACAGCAACGAATTTCTTACGAAGCAATTCCACAACATAAAGCGTGTCAGACTCCAGCCAAAGTTGGGTCCAGCTTTTAGCGTGAGCATAGTGAATGGCTAAAGTGGCCGCCACCAACTCAGCCTCGAAAGCACACCTCGTGCCACAACGTTCCACAAAACACCCCCGAAAGACGCCCGAGGATAAAGAGGTCTTGCTGATCATTGTTCATTGAACCGTTATCCAAAGAGGATGATTCAATAATAAGAACCCGGAGATGGGTTATCGCCGCTTCTACCGTCCAGACCTTATCATTGAAAACCAAATCATTTTGAATATGCCAAGTCAGCCAGATGCGGGAGATCGTCGCCACATGCCATAGAAAAGCAATCTGATCCCTAAACCGAAAATGCATTAACCAAACCAGAAATTCGTTAAAGCTATAGGCCGTAAAAGGATGGATATCAAAAGCCACAAAAATCCAACGCCATAGATCCCTGCAAAGACACAAGAGACAAATAAATGGTCAACATATTCAGCATATGCACAACAAAGACCACAAGCCAAGGGGCTAATAAAACTCCATAGGGCGTAAAACCTCCAAGACCGCCAAACGATTGTGAATAGCCCACCAAACCACAATCGAATGATGTTCTGGAATGTGAGGAGACCAAATCCAAGAACCCCAGTGGACGATAGGAGAATGAGGCCAAATATGCGAATAAGCCATCTTCGAGGTAATATTCCCATTGCTAGAATGCATCCAGACCCGCGTGTCCATCGAAACTGGTGCGATAGGGATGGGAACAATGTCTCGGACGAGGTCCAGGTAAGTCTCGATGAAGGAGAAGGTGAAATGCCAAGACACCTTCGTAGAAGTACGCAAAAATAGTTTGTCGAAAGAGGTATCTGTACTCATGCGGAATACCAATTCTGTCAGCAATGCAGTAGCCCAACCAATTATCAATCCAAAATAATACCTCGAAATGATCCCCAGGGATCCATCGAGACGCATCTAAACAATCTTCAATATAGGGCCTAATTCCAGACCATATCGAAGAAGGATGAAATGATCTACGTAAAGAACCATCCAAATTCAGATAATGTTTACGGAGAACCTGGAAGATCACAGAATCCGAAGTCATCACCTTCCATCCCAGCTTCATCAGAAACACATTATTTGCCACCGTATGAGAGCGGACGCCCAGACCCTCCTCCGCCCGAGGCATGCAGCACTGAGCCCAATACACTACCACCGAGCCCTAGGAGTTCACATCACTAGTCCAAATAAAGTTGCGCATGGCTTGCTGTATTTGCTTGAGCAAGGATCGCGGCCACTTATAAATCATCATCGTATGCACAAAGGAGCTAGTGATTATCGAGTTAACCAAGCAGACTCTGCCAGCAAGAGAGAGTGTCGTCCCTTTCCATCTGCGAAACTTCAGGATGACCTTATCAAAAACATCTTTTGTTGTGCGGCTTTCGGCGCCCCCTTAAAGATTGGAGCTCCTAAATAAACCGTGGGAAAGGCCCCTAACTGGATACCCATAATCTCTTGCACACGCCTGTGCAGATAAGAAGAAACCCGTGCACCAAAATATACCTTTGACTTTCTTGGATTGAAGACCTGACCCGAGATATCGGCATCGAGTGAGAATCAAGGAGAGTACGAGCGTCGGCCAAGAGGCCCCACACATGATAACAATATCATTAGCATAGAGAATCAAAGACGGGAAGATAATATTCATAGGCACAATGAACGGCCCAAGCTGGTTACGATGCACTGCTGCCCCAATAAGTTTACTCGAACCTCCTCCGCAATGCGAGAAAGAAAGAGAGATAGAGGATCACCCCGCCTAACCCCACGAAAGCAAGGAAAGTACCCGACTGGCGATCCATTAAGTAAAATCGAGATCCTGGATGATCGAAGAATAATATCAATCCATTTAACAAAAGTCTCCGAGAAACCGAACCGATGCAGAACATGTATCAGGAAGCCCCAGTCTAAAGTGTCAAATGCCTTACGGATGTCGATTTTTAAGATCATATTATCATCAAGTTGACCATGCAATACATTGAATCTTTCTGAAACCATAACAATACAATCGTGAGTCTGCCCGAGATAAAACCAAATTGCATAGGAGACAAATACTGAGAAATAATATCCCCCAACCGAGTAGCCAAAATCTTAGTAATAGCCTTGAAGAGGAAATTACTCATAACAATAGGGCAAAAATTATCAATAGTATTCGCGTCCTTGGTCTTCGGGATGAGAGCCATAAAGCTAGCATTCAACCCTGGAGGCAGAGTCGAGCCAGTAAAGAACGAGTGGCCTCCGGCGATAACCTCTGTCGAGATGATGTCCCAATAGTGACGATAGAAGACCCCACTGAAACCGTCCGCTCAAAAACTACATCCCTAATCTTTGAATCCGACGGGATAGTCGTCAAAAGGGCATCGTCTGTCGCGCCCACCAAAGGAGAAATCACTTGATCAACCAGAGTATAATCCGAAATTGTATTCCCTGTATCCGCGAAGAGCTCCTTATAGAAGGATGTAATATGATTTCAAAGAACCACCGGATTATCCGAATAACTACCATCAATCATCGGACCACTTAGATCCCCGGCGTCGACACCAAATCCGCAACGCGATGAAAAAATGTTGTATTACGATCCCCATCCTTAAGCCAGGCCGAGCGAGTTTTCTGCTTCAGGAATTCAGATTGTAATAACAGCGTATGAGATAAAGTATGAAGAGCATCCAGTTCCATGTGACGACGTGCCTCAGTAAAGCCCAAGGTCTCCGTATCTACCTGAACCTGCCGAACTTTCTCCATCTTACTCTCCATCTTACGATTAACATCCCCAAAGACTTCTGTATTCCAGACCTTAATAGTCTGGCGCAACCTTTTAAGCTTCAACATGACGCGCAACAGTGGATTGGACGTAACGCACGGAAAGGCCCAAGAAGAAGTAACTAGATCCCAAAATGAATCATGATACACCCACAAACGCTGAAAATGAAATGGAACCGAACCCCTGCTGACAGATGAAGAGCAAGAAACCAAAATGGGGTGGTGATCCGAGCCAATCGAGGAAGAACCGAATCCTTGACAACTTGCCAAAGAGAGAAAAATCGACAAGTTGCAAGGGCTCGATCCAATTTAGCCTGGAGAAGGGCTAATGGCGTACGGGGAGAGCACCAAGTGAACGAGTTCCTTGTAGTCTGCACCGAAAACAAACCAGCATCCTCCAAGTGAGCGTCGCGATGACCCAAAACTGCATTAAAATCAACAATAAGCAGTAAATCGTCAAGACCCAAATTTCTCAAATCCAACCAAAGCGTGCGCCGAGCAATATGACCACACAAAACCTGAGCAAAACAATATGAAAAATAATAGAACCCATCTGAACCTGCAGAACAATACACTAAGACGAAGGCCACACCTATTGCAAACCAGAGATACCCAGATCACAGAAAACCCAAATATCAGCCTGACCATTAGCACGAAAATTTTGGGCCACGAAACTCAAACCCAGACTACTCCAACAGGAAGCCAAAATCGAAGAAATGTCCACCTTAGGCTCACAGATAGCCAGAATAGAATGTTTATGCTTCTGACATAAAGCCTTAAGAACATTACGGGAAGCAATGTTCCCATTCCGCCGGATATTCCAGAAGATGCAATTCATTGAGACGAAGGGGGGGCTACCCGTGTCGAGCGCACGGTAAAAACAGGTGTGTGGTGTGTTTCAGAATCCGACAACTGAGCATTGGCGACTTCATCAGCATAATCCGCCCATCGTTTTGAGGCCACAAAATCTAATTCATTAGGCTCCAGGGGGTCCGACTCGATCGTGAGGTCATGGATAGCTGGAGAAGGGCCCTGCTCAACATTCTGGAGTAATTTTGATTTGGCGAAGATCAAGTGAGCTATCCCAGAAAGCTTGACCGAGAGCACGGATTGGTTTTTCCAACAGATGCTGAATAGTAAGAGGCAGACTTTGTATTATAGACAGTAGCCTTGGGAACCGCATGCCGAATAGGGGAGATCTGTAGATGAGTCTGTAGGATGCTGGTCTGGAGTATCCTCTTCCGTGGAAAGGGCCTCAAAAGCATTGCCTAGATGGATATCATTCCCCCGACTGCATAGTCGAGGCCGTATTATCCATTGAGTTATCAACGGCTTTGCCCTTGTCTCGTAACTTTCTTTGCCGCCTTTGGGCGGTAAACTTTACGAACTCTAGAATGACCTCTTTGTGCTGAAGTACGACATCCATCCGGAGCCCTGGAACGTCCTTGAGGAGGAGTAGTGCATCTGTCCGTAGCCGAAGTCCCCGCAGAAGTGACACGGCAAGAAGCAGTTGAATGTCCCATAACATAGCATTTAGAATAGAACTCGGGAAGTTTTTCATAGCTAACTGACACAAAACGAACACTGGCCAACCCGTTCAACCATAATGTGATCCTCCAGTGGTTTTGCCAGATCTATATCAACTAGACCACGTATAAAATGTCCGAGAGAGCCATCCAGTGACCACTGGTCTATCTGAATCGGAGTACCAATTGCACTAGCGATCCCCAAAATGGTACGGGGATCCCAGTATTCCAAACTGAGCTCAAAAATGTGAATCCAAACACTGGCTACGGAGGTGTGAGCTTTGTGGGGGTTGAAGTCCGGAAACCATGGAGAAAGGCGAATTGTACCCGGATTAAGTGCCCAATTGATACGTAACTGAGCACATGCTCGATCCTGCACATTAAAAAATTTAACACAAAAGTATCCCTTGCCCAAGGGAATTAATTTCTAATCATTTTTAGTGCCCCATAGTTCGGATAGCCGTTTTATGTAGCATCATCGTTGGCCAGGGCTTGTTACCCTTGCCCAAAATAACACGCCCAATCAAAGAATAAGAAAATTCAATAAGACGCTGCTGATAGACATTCTCATCAATAGTAACATAGTAGTAATCTCCCTTCCTAACAGGCTTAGGGATATAATTAATCTTGCCCGAAACAACATGAGAAAAGGAAGAGAAATTACCTGGGGCCTGGGGAAGAACTGAATCCATGGGTTGAGGATTACCTGAAACAACTTTGAGAAAAGTGTTACCCAAATAATTATGAGCATTAGCATTATGAGTCAAAAGTCGAGGGTTCGATTCATGGGGATTGACCACTGTGGATGAACTTCCAGCAATTGGAGCAGCATTCTTTGGAGGACATGCAGGAGGGATGCCCTGAGGATGGCATACAGCAGCCCAGGGGTCATCACCCCCCTGGGAGGGGGCTGTCTTGGAGTTAGAAGTGGCCGCCAACCCCCCATAATGGCACACAAGGGTGCTGGCCCTCCATGGTTAGCGGCAGCCATGGGGAGAAGGCCTCTCAGGGCAGCAGCGTGCAAAGAGGAGGGGAGAGGAGCCCTCCCAATTTCATCCACGATTTTTGGTTGCAGGTACTCCTCCGGCGGGACTAGGCCAACGTACGCGTGCATGGATGATGACGGGACTGAACCAGATTTCGATGGAACAAAATTTTGAGGCAAACCATAGCATGGCAGAGGTGATGAGGCAGCACCATGAGTAACCGGAGTCATGGCTGCTGGGTGATGGGGACGTCGAGCGGGCAGCGGAGGAGTTGTTTCCGGCGTGGAGTTTGCCTAAGAGGGAAGGGACGGCGAAGGACGATCGTGATGAGACGTAAAATTAGATGTTAAACCGTAGAACGAGTCTGTCGAAGTCATGATGGTGACCGCCGGCAAAGGCACCGGCACCGTTGAGCAATTTCAGGTGGACGGTAAAGATGAGAGAGAAAAAACAAACACACACGCACACATTAGCACCCATTTGGTTTGAAGGTTTATTTGAATAGTTCGATTATATATAAAAAATGAAAAGAGCGTAATCCTGATCACAGGCTGATCAGGTAATCAAAAGTAAGCCTGAAAATAATGTCATAGATGAAAACGAAATGGTCACAAGCCGACCAAATGGTTGAATGGTTGGGGCCTCGTTAAAACCTTCCAAGGTAAAACCCACCATTGTGGGAAAAACCCTTGGAAGGAAAAAGAGTACCTCCCAAAATAGGCGTCCAAAATGGGGAAAGAAACCTGAAGCGGGACGCACTAACTAACAAACCTATGGCCAACATAATCATCAATGAGGTAAAGAACAAGCTCCTCCGGAGGGACGCCACACCATGTACCATACTCCGTCTTCTTGCTCAACATGTCTGCCACCTGATTGCCTTCCCGAAAAATATGAGAGACCACAAAATCCATATGAGCGACAAGATGTGTCCACCACATACATCGAATCCGACTCCAGCCAGAGATGTGTCCAGCCCTTGCCAAAAGCATACTGGATCGCCCACATTGCAGCGACCAATTCAGCTTCAAAAGCATATTTCAAACCACAATGATATACGAAACACCCTCGAAAGAAACCTCTACAATTTCGGAAAACCCCTGAACCAGTAAGAGTACCAGGCGCTCCCGATGAACTGCCATCCGTATTTACCTTGATCTAAACCGGGAGGAGTTTTTGCCAATTAACTTCCACAATCTTCGGTTCTTGTCTAGCCCGCCTGAGGACTAGCGACCTTGCAGATGAGAAGGTCTTGTTGGTCGTTATGCATGCATCCCCGATCCAATGATGATGATTCTACAATGAGTACCCGAAGTTGGATGATCGCCTCGTCAACTGTCCAGATGACATCTTACTGTTCTCATCAAACAAACAAGATCATGAGACTTTGCTACACCAGTTCTTGGATATTGTTCACCACATGATATCATGCTATCTCGAAAAGAAGAGCTCTATCGGTCAAACAAGTATTGAGTTTTAGGGAATGGAAATAATCGATGGAGAGTATATCACCATGCGCATTGCTCAAGAATTGCTAAAGCTTCTGGATGAAACTTGTCAATCAAAGAAATTTAACAATTCCTTGGAATTATTAATTATATCAGAGATTTCATTCCGGATTGCTCCAAATACACTATCCATCTTTTGAAGATGCTCAAGAAGAATGCTCCATCATGGGGATCTTCCCGGGCGAGGAAGCGATTCAACAACTCAAGCAAGTATGTCGAGAATCCACCGCCATTGAAAATCCCAAGTACAAGACAAAGGATTCTCCAGATCGATGCTAGTGATGAATATTAGGAAGCCATTTTGCTGGAAAAAGAAGATGGAAAATGTTGCTCATTGACAAGTAAAGATTTAGATAGACATTTCAAAAGGATGTCTGGAAAGTTCTACATGTTGAATGGATAATAATGATCCAAATCTCAAACATGTCTATCTTGCATCTATACCTAAAGAACTCGGCTGAGTTACGAGAATGATTCAAGCTTCCAGGAGCGAAGTCTCAAGAATCAGTCTAGGCGAAATCCACCAGATGACGTTTGCAACCCTATACAATATGTGTGAGCAACAAGTCTTCATCATGGATGTGCTTGATAAAAGAAATCTCATCTGGAGATAAAGTGCAAAGGAAACGAGAATTGCACTTGTTCATCATCGTCTTCCCGTAAAAAGATCAAAAAGTTCAATAAGATGGCGAAAAGAAACAGGCCTATCGGTTCTTCAGAAGGAAACCATTCAGAAAGAAGTCGGCGAATAGGTGTTTCCTATGTGGAAGAAAAGGGCACTTTGCAAAGAATTGCCCTAAAAGAAAGTCAAAGCAGCGAAGTTGGCATCACAAGCATTCCAACTTAATTATGCCAACATAGATGATGCTGATACTGAATCTTTATTTTCTGAACAGGATGAGCAGGATGAAGACACTGCATAAACAATACAATATTCTACTGATGACCAAGGACCAGAAGAAGAAGAAGAAGAAGATTCATCCTCAGAGCTCCCAGTCTTTGTGATCTAGTCACAACAATCTTAAGACAAGCTCCTTGATCCAAGAAGGGATGCCTTATCCAAATATTGAAGTGCAAATTCTACCATCCAAGTATGATAGACCAATCAAAGCTAGTGGGGTATTCGATATAGGAGTGAGAAAGTCAATGATGAATGCTGATATACTTCCTGCAGATGCATGGCGAAGTCATCACGAATACTTCTATGAAGCTGATGGACAGACTTTACCTACCTCACTCATTACAAAGAAGCCAGTTGGAATTCAACTCTTTCCCGACTGTGCTATATGTATGAAGATTATTGGCAGCAGGACTCCATGGACAAGATATCTTGGTGGGCTTCGATTTGTTCTTCCAAACTAAAAGCCTACAGATTCTACCTCATGGGTTGAAGTACAAGAGACAATTAAAACCTTACACCACCATCCAGAAGTTGTTTACTCTATCAGAAACACCTCCAGAATATGGAGATATTACAAACCAACTTCTCAAGTTCTTTATTCAGCTCCCTTTCAAAAAGAATGAAGATGTGAATGCTACCAAGGCCACTCATCCTGGAATGACTCTAGAAGAGCTGAACCTTGCAAGCCAAGAATGCAACCATCTATTAGCACTTGGACTCATTGAGCCCAAAAACTCCAATTGGGCTTGCCCTGCATTCTACGTCAACAAAAGAGTTGATCAGGTACGAGAGAAAGAGGCTTGTTATTGATTACAAAGCTCTTAACCATTTCCTCCTTGATGAAGTTCCCTTTACCTAAAACTCAAATGTTGTTTTCCCAACTCTCTAATGCCCAAATATTTTCAAAGTTTGATTTAAAATCAGGGTTATGGCAATTGGAAATTGTCCCTGAGGATAGATATAAAACTACCTTTTGCCTTCCTACAACCCAATACCAATGGACAGTGCCATTTGGTTTGAAGTTTGAGACCCTCCTTATTCCAAAAAGCAATGACCAAACTTTTAGAACCCATCCTACGTAACACCCTAATCTACATTGATGACATCTTACTATTCTCATTAAACAAACAAGATCATGAGACTTTGCTACACCAGTTCTTGGATATTGTTCAGTCACATGATATCATGCTATCTGAAAAGAAGAGCTCTATCGGTCAAACAAGTATTGAGTTTGAGAATGGCTAGGTCCAGCTAAGATGGCGAGTAGAAGAGGCGTTCCCCTGGATATGGAATCCCAGTCCTCAAGTAGCTCTGTTAATATTCCTTTTAGCCAAATACATAGTATATCTTCTTCTCTTTCCCTACCTAGATTTTCTACTAGTCATATCGAAAATACCATAGAATACTCTACTATTCCAAGCAACGCTATTGTAGAACAAACTATCCCCCCAGTTGTTAGTCCATATAATATATATAGAAATCGTGGTTGTTGGCCTAAACACATCAAATCCATCATCTTCAACAAGAGTACTTAGCCAAAAGAGTATATCCAATCATCCAGAATGGATCACTGTGGTCTTCCTTCAACTCAACAAGAGCAGTACATCACACTGTCCATTCCACCTGAGTTCATCACACGATGGAGATTGGAAGGTTATACTCATCTCCACCTTGGAGCCGTACGACTTGTTCTCTCCTACCATGGAAGGAAAGGTCTTCCAGTATCTGCAAGAATTGCTCTTCTAGATAATCGTTTTCTCCAATATAAGCATGCAGTTATTGGTACAGCTCTTTCTACACTCAACGCCGGAAGTGTTGTGGTCACTTTCTTCCCCAACTTTGCAGTATCTTTGAGTGATCCAACTCTTGCATCTGCCTTCAAGGTGCAGGTTCAACTTTCCGGAGCAGATCAGATATCAAATTCCATCATAGCAACCCTTCATCACCAAGTTGTATATAGGTTGCAAGATCACAAAATAGATATGCGTAATCAAGGCATAAAAGATGCTTTGATGGTCCTTGGCCGAGTCCGGATCGGCGTCCCTACAATCATCCGATACCCACAAATCGGGAGAAAAGACTTGGAGCAACTTGTTCCAAAAGAATGGATCACCAACTATGAGTCCCTTCACCAACAAATAAATGGTGCAAGCCACCGACTTTAAATTTCAAAGGTTGAAGGATGGACATGTGAAGATGATCTATCGACACACCATCCACTCGAAACCTTCAAATCCCGAATTCCACTAATGGTTTATCCATTGAGGTCAATGCGAACACAAAAATCCCAATTGCATGTTTTTCGACCAAATGGATCCCATATTTACACCGACAGAGTTAATGGTCACTTTGTATGGGATGTTGATCCATCCATGTGTGATCCGAATGTTCTTATGGAGAGGAATCGACTGATGAAGAAGAACAAATACAGAAGAAGCAGAAAGAAGAAAACCACAAGATGACCACGTTGCAGGCCAGATGACAAACCTGAGCCTCCGGATCCAAGTCCACAACCCTTACCATGTTATAGGAAAGGGTTAGCTGTCCTCAAAAAAGAAAAGTACGAGTGTCAGAAAGAAGTTAAGACACCTTCTCCTCTAACTCCTCCTGTTGTTCAACCTTGTTTCATGTTCAGATATGAAGCAGAATTTCCACCTCTAGAAAGGAAGGTTGACACTCAGCAGGGGATTACATCCAAGCCCTTTGTGCAAAGCACCACTGTGGAACATGATGGACAAATAAAGGGTCCTACTCAAGCAGAGGAAGTGCTAAATTGGCAGACGACCAACGCTTGTGCCCAAAACAAGTCTCTGCAGGCAATACATTCTAAGGTCTCATAGATTCTCACCACAGTCCAATCTAACCAGACCAAGGTTAATACGGTGGAGAATCAACTCCAGTAGATATATGAAAAGCTGAAAGACAATATCAACCGGCTGGACAAAGATGTGAGGAACCTTATTGAACAAAACCAATTTGGAGCAGAGTTCATGCGAAAGAAAGAAGCCGAGATCGGGAGACTAAAGAAGGAACTTTCTCAAATCGAAAGGGATAGGAGCAGTCAAAGTAAGTCCTTATCCTTCTTTCCCAGTTATAGTTCCAAATATGAATCACCTCCTATATCTTCTCCAAATTATCCTACTTATTTTGGTATGGCTTCAAGTATTCCACTTGATATTCCTAAAAAGCCAAAGAAAAAACCCTCTACTCTAAAAAAGCCAACCACCTCCAAAGAGCCATGAGATACCTCCATCATCTTCTAAAACCGATGAGAAAAACCCAATAGAATCCTTCATGGCCAGACCATCCCTTACTCCAATAGATAATCCATTAAAATGGTCAGAAAATTCAGACCTTGAAGAAACTACCTCTTCCCAATCTGAAAAAGAATCAGACTCTGAGGATGCTAAATCATCCCTATCGGGAGAAGAATCCTATGATGTTGAGTCTGAACCAGATGTTGCCGATCTATCTCGCTATACTTATGGCTGGAGATACTCGAAAGCAAGCGAAATATCTTGAACCAAAGGTATCCGAAAGTTAAAGAAGATATGGAACCGTAGAAGCGAGAAGGACCACGTCCTCGTCCTTCGATTCATCCTCCAAACAAACAAATGTTCTCTTTCGATGATGTTCCAATCCGAAGAGAAGAGAAAGGTTACACTCTTTTTTTGCAGCATGGATAGACCTTCAACTAACAAAAGGAGCCAATCAAACAAATCCTTACGAATTCTCTTCCCGGTTTGTTGGTATCCTACGCGAATGGTTTCAAAGCCTTGGTGAGTATCGACAACTCCGAATTTATAATGCTTCAACTCCATCACTTGTTCTTGGAGAAATTCACCAAGAGTTTATTGGAGATATCACTATTATCAACAAGTTGGCAGAAAAAGAATATTTTGCCATGAAATGCTGTTCTTTGACACGTAAAGATTTGGATAGACATTTCAAAGGATGTCTGAGAAGTTTTACATGTTGAACGGTTACAATGATCCAAATCTCAAACATGTCTATCTAGCGTCTCTACCTAAAGAACTTCAGCCAGAGTTACACAAAATGATTCAAGCTTCCAGGTGGGAAGTCTCAAGAATCAGTCTAGGCGAAATCCATCAGATGACGTTTGCAACACTAGACAAGATGTGTGAGCAACAGGTCTTCATCAAGGATGTACTTGACAAAAGAACTCTCCTCAAATCTGTATGCAAAAACTCTCATCTGGAGATAAAGTGCAAAGGAAAGGAGAACTGCACTTGTTCATCTCCGTCTTCCCGAAAGAAGATCAAAAAGATCCAGAAGAAGGCGAAAAGAAATAAAGCCTATCGATTCTTCAGAAGGAAACCATTCAGAAAGAAGTCAACGAACAGGTGTTTCCTATGTGGAAGAAAAGGGCATTTTGCAAAGAATTGCCCTAACAAGAAAGATAAAGCAGCAAAGATGGCATCTCAAACATTCCAGATTAATTATGCCAACACAGATGATGCTGATATTGAGTCCTTATTTTCTGAACAAGACGAGCAAGATGAAGACACTACATTTGCAATACAATATTCTACGATGACGAAGGACCGTAAAAGAAGAAGAAGATTCATCCTCCGAGCTCCCAGTCTTTATGATCAAGTCACAACCATCATCATCAAGACCAGTTCCTTGATCCAAGAAGGGATGTCGTATCCAAATATTGAAGTGCAAATTCTACCATCCAAGTATGATAGACCAATCAAGGCTATAGGCGCATTTGATACGAAGCGAGAAAGTCGATGATGAATCCTGACATACTACCTGAAGATGCTTGGCAAAGTCATCACGAATACTTCTATGCAGCTGATGGACAGTCTTTCCATATCTCGCTCATTACAAAGAAGCCAATTGGAATTCAACTCTTTCCAGACTGTACTGTATGGATAAAGATTATTGGCAGCAGACTCCATGGACAAGATATCTTAATGGGCTTTGATTTATTCTTCCAAGCTAAAAGCCTACAGATCCTACCTCATGGGTTGAAGTACAAGAGACAGTTCCAACCTTACACCACCATCCAGAAGCTATTTACTCTATCAGAAGCACCTCCAGAATACGGAGATATTACCAACCAGCTTCTCAAGTGTTGTGCAGACTCTCATGCAGATTTCCATCACCCAACACCACTTTGGAAAAATCCGAAGTTCTTTATTCACTCCCTTTCAAAAAGAATGAAGATGTGAATGCTACCAAGGCCACTCATCCTGGAATGACTCCAGAAGAGCTAAACCTTGCGAGGCAAGAATACAACCAACTCCTAGCACTTGGACTCATTGAGCCCACAAAATCAAATTGGGCTTGCCCTGCATTCTCTGTCAACAAAAGAGCTGAACAGGTACGAGGGAAAAAGAGGCTTGTTATTAATTACAAAGCTCTTAACCATTTCCTCCTTGATGATAAGTTCCCTTTACCTAAAACTCAAATGCTTTTCTCCCAACTCTCTAAAGCCCAAATCTTTTCAAAGTTTGATTTGAAGTCAGGGTTTTGGCAATTGGGAATTGTCCCAGAGGATAGATATAAAATCTTTTTGCCTTCCTACACCCAATACCAATGGGACGTTATGCCATTTGGTCCGAAGGTTGCACCCTCCATATTCCAAAAAGCAATGACCCAAATTTTTGAACTTATCCTACATACCACCCTAATCTACATTGATGACATCTTACTGTTCTCATCAAACAAACAAGAGCATGAGACTTTGCTACACCAGTTCTTGGACATTGTTCAATCACATGGTATCATGTTATCTGAAAAGAAGAGCTCTATCGGTCAGGCCAGGCCAACACATTGCTCAGGAATTGCTAAAGTTTCCGGAAGAAAACTTGTCAATCAAAGAGATTCAACAATTCCTTGGAATTGTTAATTATATCAGAGACTTCATTTCGGATTGCTCCAGATACACTAGCCAGCTTTAAAAGATGCTTAAGAAGAATGCTCCACTATGGGGATCATCCCAAACCAGAGCAGTTCAACAACTCAAGCAAGTATGCCAGAATCCTCCGCCATTGAAAATTCTAAGTACAGGACAAAGGATTCTCCAGACTGATGCTAGTGATGAATATTAGGGAGCCATTTTGCTTGAAAAAGAAGATGGGAAAATCTTTTATTGTGGACATGCAAGTGGTCAGTTCAAAGATTCTGAGAAGCATTATCATGCTGTCTACAAAGAAATCCTTGCTGTGAATAATGGGATCAAGAAGTTTAAATTTCATCTTATTGGTCACCATGTCATAATTCAGATGGACAATACATCATTTCCAGCAATTATGGAGCTTAAGAACAAAGGTCTTCCAGAGTATCAGTTAATATCTTCGAAAGGTATTTTCCCAGTTATATTAATGGCATATCCTGAAGGCCAATTTCCCCCCACAAAACACCTTTCAAAAGCCTAAGTGATTTACAAAACTATGCAAAACATTTTATGTTTTATCACTTAGCCAAATTTGTTGTTCAAGTTAATATCCCTTTCGAGAGGGCATGTTTTTATCCAGATAAACCTTTTTATGGGATCCTTACCATTTCCACTACTACTATTCCAAAACATGGCCTATGGTATTTGTGGTGTCTTTCCACCCTTTACTATCATTCGGTGAAATGCCCGTTAGAAGTACTTTATCATTCCTCCAAAATCCGATCAACTACCATCAAATCTCTGGACTTTTCTTGAAGGGTATGACAAGATTCTAATTGGAAGGAAATGTTACAAGCAGAAGTGGATCAGAATAAAGATGTCCCAGATTTATACATTGTCATGGTACTCCACCGATATTTCACAATGGGAAAAGGGTATCCAGATAAACCTTTTTATGGGACACATGTCAGCTTAGTGTTGTAAGTGTCCTTTTAGTGGACACGTGTCAGCTTTCTGTTTAAGGTGTCCATGCAGGTGACATGTGTACGTGATAGGTGTAATGTTAGTGGACACATGTCAAGTTCTTATGAAGAAGGTCTAAGAAGGTAACACGTGTCTAGCAGAGGTGTCTTGTAATAGGGACACGTGTCACTTCCTTGTTTTGTACATGAGGCCTATATAAGGACCTCTTCAGTTGTATGGAAAACTCAGACGGAAATCAAAATAAAATCTCCCTTTTACAAAATATGAGTTTCTAACTTTCTTTTATGTCTCTTCAAATGCCTCTTAGCTAATCTGCAATTATCTTTCAAATTCTTCGATCTTCTTCATGAAGTATGCTTTGTACTTGCCTCTTTGAGGATCCTGTACATCAGAAACATGATTGAAGCACCTGGCATAATATTATTAGGCACGGTCCCCTCAATCCATACGACGGTTAAGAATTCTTTTAAGTTTTGAATGAATGACCTTCCTATGAGGTTCTGCCAGAAAGCCGTCTAGGCAAGGTATGCCGCTTAGGCTAAGGTGCAGTAGACCTCGTGGTGGTCATACTTTCTTAACCTCTTGGAAAGGCTAAGGCTGCCTAAGGGTATGGGTTTGTGGGGCTCCCGGCACCTCCCAGAGATTTCATTCCGGATTGTTCCAAATACACTAGCCACGGTTTCTTGCCGTCTTAATCCAGCGGGGAATCCAAACGTGGAGAGGTGCACATCTCCTGATCAGGGACGTCCCCGGTCTCCAGTGGGATGTACGAACTTTGTACAAAGGGGTCGGTCCAGGGTCCGTAAAGTTTATCGTCCTGTGCAGCAGGACAAGGGCAAGGCCATCGATGACTCAATGGGAAATACAGATTTGGCTATGCGTGCAGGGTCCCCTACCTGTGCAATAGTCACTTGCCCTTCTGATATTCATACAAGTAATACTTTTAACGTCTTGCTTCAGATGACAACCCTGATCATACTTCAGCAGATCCGCAATCTGATTATCCAGCAAGGGAATCTTCTCCCAGGGCTTCTACGTCCAATATTGAACATGTCTCAACTATTCTGCCTCTCACGGTTCAACATCCGTTGGGGAATCCTATTCGGACTCTTTCTCGCGCCTTCCGGGATAGCTCTCTGGACTCAGCTAAATCCAGATTACTCCAGAGTGTCACCAAGGGTCCATCACCAGCATTTCATGACATCACTATTGAACCAGAACGCCCAGGACCAAATGAGTTAGATTTTGCAGCCACTAAGAGATGGGCAGATTATGCAGATGAAGTGGCCAATTCGCAGTCGTCTGATTCAACAGCACATCACACTCCGGTCTTCACCGTGCGGCCATCACGGGCGCCACCCCCCCACCTTCCCAATGAATTTCATCTTTTGGAACATCCGGGGGATTGGGAACATTGCCTCTCGTAATGTTCTTAAGGCGTTATGTCAAAAACACAAACCATCCATTCTAGCTGTTTGTGAGCCTAAAGTGGACATCTCATCTACATCGGATTCTTATTGGCATAGTTTCGGTTTAAAGTTCGTGGCGTAGAGCTTCCGAGATAATGGACGCCTAGATATTTGGGTCTTCTGTGATGCTGGCGTCTCTGTCCTTAATCAGGTTTGGTCTTCTACTCAATGCATTGTTCTTCAAGTACAATTTGGTTCCATGATCTTTCATGTTGGTTTTACTCATGGTTTGTGTGATCATATTGCTCGGCGTGGGCTTTGGATGGATTCAGACGATTACTGGTATTCATGTTGGAGCCTTACCCACGCTCTATTTAGGTGCCCCCATCTTCAAGGGTGCGCCTAAGGTGGCAGACCTGCAACCGGTTTTTGATAAGATTATTCTCAAGTTCAGGAGGTGGAAAGGGACTTCTCTTTCTGTTGTTGGTCGCGTGTGCTTGGTGAATTCGGTGATTACCAGCTCCTATGTTCATACGATGATGGTTTACAAGTAGCCTGGAACATTATTACGGCAAATGGAAATTGCCATGCGTAATTTCATCTGGACCGACAATGTCAACTCAAAGGGGATTTCGGGATTCTTGGAAGACTCTCGCTGGATTCCAGGATATAATTCAGCCATTTTATTTTGTCTTGACAACTGGCTAGGTTATACCATTGCCGATAGGATTGGAATTCCGCAGGAGTACAGGTATCTATTTCGTCATCGCATCTCGGATTACTTTTATGACGGGTCTTGGCACTTCACTTTCTCATTTATAGAGGCATATTTGGATATGGTCCGGGATATTGTTAGAGTCCCCATTGCTCCGACATCGGAGGATACGCACGCCTGGTTACATTCTGAGGATGAGGTTATTACTTCGAAGTCGGCTTACTCCTACATGCGCCCTCACTCCCCGGTGGTATGCTGGGGTTCTTGGATTTGGTCTCCTCACATTTCGGAAAGCCATTCGATCATGACTTGGAGAGCCATACATAATCGATTGGCGGTATTGGATGTTCTACGTTCATAGAGTTCCTTCACAGGCCCCTCGGGCGGTGGATTTTTGATTCTTTTGATATCTGCTATTTTATGGCTTATAGTTTCAATGAATTCCTGGTGCGTTTAATGAGTTTCCATTTCAGTGAGCAGGTGGCATTCTTATGGCGAGTTGCAGTGTTATCTTGCATTTGGCTAATTTGGCAGATTCGGAATGATTTGACCTTCAATAACAAGAATTGGACTGTGGAGGCGGCCATCACACGCCTTCGTGTTCTAATTCTGGAGTCCGCTTCCTTAGACCGAGGGTGTATGCATAATGATCAGCATGACCTTCTTATTCTTCGAAGACTTCGGGTTCCTGGGCTTCCAAGACAGTCTCCGAAGATTGTGCAGGTTACTTGGCAAAAGCCGTTGCCGGGCTGGATCAAAGTCAACATAGATGGCAGTGCTTCCGGGGCGCCTGGGCGTCTCTCAGCGTTTGGGGTTTTTCGAAACTGCAGAGGTTTCTTTCGCGGTTGCTTTGTGGAACGTTGTGGATCGGGATTTGCCTTCGATGCGAAGTTGTTGGCGGCCATGAGGGCCATTCACTATGCTTTTGCGAAGGGCTGGACTCAACTCCGGCTGGAGTCGGATTTGGCTTATGTGGTCGAGTTGTTGAGGAAGAGATCTGAGGGTGTGCCTTGGCACCATCTCAGTATGTGGCGCCACACTCTGCATCTTCTTTCCCAAATGGAAGTGGTGGCCTCTCATATTTTTCGGGAAGGCAATCGGGCGGCGGATATTCTTAGCAAATTATCGCATTAGGCGACTTGGTGGGGAGCTCCTCCAGTGGACATTGTCTCATCTCTTACTCAGGACTATGTTGGTCAATCTAATTATAGGTTTGTTAACTAGTGAATCTCGGCTTCAGGTTTCTTTTCCCATTTTGGGACACTTTTCTTTCATAGGGGTACTCTTTTTTTTTTTCCTTCCAAGGTTTTTCCCACAAGGGGTGGGTTTTACCTTGGAAGGTTTTAACGAGGCCCCAACCATTCACCATCCGGCGGCTTGTGACCATTTTGTTTTCTTTTATGACTTTGTTTCCAGGCTTTCTTTAGGTTACCTGATCAGCCTGTGACCAGAACAACTCTTTTTCATTTATATATATATATATATATATGTAAATATATATATATATATATATATATATATATATATATCAGCATTTATTTAAAAAAATCTTTCAAAGATGCTCAAGAAGAATGCTCCATCATGGGGATCTTCCCAGACGAGAGCAGTTCAACAACTCAAGCAAGTATGTCAGAATCCACCACCATTGACAATCCCAAGTACAGGACAAAAAAATCTCCAGACTGATGCTAGTGATGAATATTAGGAAGCCATTTTGCTGGAAAAAGAAGATGGAAAATGTTGCTCATTGACAAGTAAAGATTTAGATAGACATTTCAAAAGGATGTCTGGAAAGTTCTACATGCTAAATGGATATAACGATCCAAATCTCAAACATGTCTATCTTGCATCTCTACCTAAAGAACTCCAGGCTGAGTTACACAGAATGATTCAAGCTTCCTAGAACAAAGTCTCAAGAATCAGGCGAAATTCACCAGATGACGTTTGCAACCCTATACAAGATGTTTGAGCAACAAGTCTTCATCAAGGATGTGCTTGATAAAAGAACTCTCCTCAAATCTGTATGCAAAAAAAACTCTCATCTGGAGATAAAGTGCAAAGGCGAGAATTGCACTTATTCATCATCGTCTTCCCATAAAAAGATCAGAAACATCAATAAGATGGCGCAAAGAAATAGGCTTATCGGTTCTTTAGAAGGAAATCATTCAGAAAAAAGTCGACGAATAGGTGTTTCCTATGTGAAAGAAAAGGACACTTTGCAAATAATTGCCCTAAAAGAAAGACAAAGCAGCGAAGTTGGCATCACAACCTTTCCAACTTAATTATGCCAACATAGATTATGCGGATATTGAATCTTTAATTTCTGAACAAGATGAGCAGAATGAAGACATTGCATTTGCAATAGAATATTCTACTGATGACCAAGGACCAGAAGAAGAAGAAGAAGATTCATCCTCATAGCTCCCAGTCTTTGTGATCAAGTCACAACCATCACTTAAGACAAGCTCCTTGATCCAAGAAGGGATGCCTTATCCAAATATTAAAGTGCAAATTCTACCATCCAAGTATGATAGACCAATCAAAGCTATTGGGGTATTCGATACAGGAGTGAGAAAGTCAATGATGAATGCTGATATACTTCCTGAAGATGCATGGCAAAGTCATACGAATACTTCTATGCAGTTGATGGACAAACTTTTCATACCTTACTCATTACAAAGAAGCCAGTTGGAATTCAACTCTTTCCAGACTGTGCTATATGGATGAAGATTATTGGCAAAGGACTCCATGGACAAAACATCTTGATGGGCCTCGATTTGTTCTTCCAAACTAAAAGCCTACAGATTCTACCTCATGGGTTGAAGTACAAGAGACAATTCCAACCTTACACCACCATCCAGAAGTTGTTTACTCTATCGGAAGCACCTCCGAAATATGGAGATATTACAAACCCGACTTCTCAAGTTCTTTATTCAGCTCACTTTCAAAAAGAATGAAGTTGTGAATGCTACCAAGGCCACTCATCCTGGAATGACTCCAGAAGAGCCGAACCTTGCAAGCCAAGAATGCAACCATCTATTAGCACTTGGACCCATTGAGCCCACAAGGTCCAATTGGGCTTGCCCTGCATTCTACGTCAACAAAAGAGTTGATCTGGTACGACGGAAAAGAGGCTTGTTATTGATTACAAAGCTCTTAACCATTTCCTCCTTGATGAAGTTCCCTTTACCTAAAACTCAAATGCTGTTTTCCCAACTCTCCAAAGCCCCAATCTTTTCAAAGTTTGATTTAAAATCAGGATAATGGCAATTGGGAATTGTCCCTGAGGATAGACCTAAAACTACCTTTTGCCTTCCTACAACCCAATACCAATGGACAGTCATGCCATTTGGTTTGAAAGTTGAGACCCTCCTTATTCCAAAAAGCAATGACCCAACTTTTCGAACCTATACTACATAACACCCTAATCTATATTGATGACATCTTACTATTCTCATCAAACAAACAAGATCATGAGACTTTGCTACACCAGTTCTTGGATATTGTTCAGTCACATGATATCATGCTATCTGATAAGAAGAGCTCTATCGGTCAAACAAGTATTGAGTTTTTGGAAATGGAAATAATCGATGGAGAGTATCAGCCAAGGTCTGCACATTACTCAAGAATTGCTAAATCTTCCGGATGAAACTTGTCAATCAAAGAAATTTAACAATTCCTTGGAATTATTAATTATATCAGAGATTTCATTCCGGATTGCTTCAAATACACTGGCCATCTTTTAAAGATGCACAAGAAGAATGCTCCATCAAGGGGATCTTCCCAGACGAGAGCAGTTCAACAACTCAAGCAAGTATGTTAGAATCCACCGCCATTGAAAATCCCAAGTACAGGACAAAGGATTCTCCAGACTGATGCTAAAAAGAAGATGGGAAATGTTGCTCATTGACAAGAAAAGATTTGGATAGACATTTCAAAAGGATGTCTGAAAAAGTTCTACATGCTGAATGGATATAATGATCCAAATCTCAAACATGTCTATCTTGCATCTCTACCTAAAGAACTCCAGCTTGAGTTACACAGAATGCATCAAGCTTCCTGGAGCGAAGTCTCAAGAATCAGTCTAGGCGAAATCCACCAGATGACGTTTGCAACCCTATACAAGATGTGTGAGCAACAATCTTGATCAAGGATGTGCTTCATAAAAGAACTCTCCTCAAATCTGTATGCAAAAAAAACTCTCATCTGGAGAGAAAGTGCAAAGGAGTGAATCACACTTGTTCATCATTGTCTTCCCGTAAAAAGATCTGAAAGATCAATAAGATGGCGAAAAGAAATAGGCTTATCGGTTCTTCAGAGGGAAATCATTCAGAAATAAGTCGACGAATAGGTGTTTCCTATGTGGAAGAAAAGGGCACTTGCAAAGAATTGCCCCGAAAGAAAAACAAAGCAGCGAAGTTGGCATCACAAGCATTCCAACTTCACTATGCCAACATAGATGATGCTCATATTGAATCATTATTTTCTGAACAAGATGAGCAGGATGAAGACACTGCATTTGCAATACAATATTCTGCTGACGACCAAGGACCAGAAGAAGAAGAAGATTCATCCTCAGAGCTCCCAGTCTTTGTGATCAAGTCACAACCATCACTTAAGACAAGATCCTTGATCCAAGAAGGGATGCCTTATCCAAATATTGAAGTGAAAATTCTACCATCCAAGTATGATAGACCAATCAAAGCTATAGGGGTATTCGATACAGGAGTGAGAGAGTCAATGATGAATGTTGATATACTTCCTGAAGATGCATGGCAAAGTCATACAAATACTTCTGATTAAATACTTTGGAAATAGATATGAGGGCTATATTAAACCCTACTTCCAACCTGTCTGTCCGTTCAACCACAGTCGTCGGCGTCCTCACCGGCAGTGATCATCATGTCATCGTCGTATGAATTTCATGGGTTGACATCGAATTATTTGCTCCCAACTGTTCGTCCTCCGAATACTTCGACATCGCACACACCACCTTCCGCTGCTGAGCCTCCAATCGCGCCTGCTGTTCCATCGGAATCCCCACCGGCGTCATCTATAATGTACTTATCCTACGGAATTTCGTCTTCCTTCGTGCCATCGTGAACGTCGATCCCAGGCTCAGCCCCCATGCTTCCAGGGCTGGTTCCATCGGAGTTTTACTTGTCATCCAAGACTCTTATGCACCAGCCATCATCGTCGGATGCTGCTGCAATCCCGCTATCACAGCAGCCACCCCCCACGCAGACCACAACGCCTTCATCGCTCCACCCCACAAAGACATGCATCGGCGTCCCTCATGCCCTATCTTTGCTGCGACTTTGCTTGAAGGCCACCACGGCGGCCTACCCCGATCTGTTCCTAGCGGTCACATTGGGGGTGCTCATCCCTTTACCCCCATGGCCGCCGCCATGGGGGACCGCCCCATCATCTTATGGGGGCCGGCAGCGGCAGCCTCATCCTCCATGGTCGCCCCCCCAGAGGAGTGATGACCCCTGGGCTACTGTCCACCGTCCGCATGAAACCCCGTCCACCGGCCCACATCCTTTTTCTGATCCCAGTAACGCACCTCAGATTGTTGGAAACTCTCCGCCAATGACATCCGATTGAAACGAACCTCCAACATTCGGCTCGTACTCCCAATGCTCAATCCAATTTTGGAGACACTTGCTAAAATCGTTGCAGGTACCCATCATATGGATTCAACTACTCAGGCCCCTGGAATTTTCACCCCATTTTCCCAAATGGTTTCTGGTAAACCCCATTCTATCCCTAAACCGGTTAGAAAGGGTGATTACTATTTCGTTACTATTAATGAAAACATTTACCAACAACGCCTCGCCGAATTTTCTTACTCTTTGATTGGAAGGGATATTTTGGGGAAAGGTAACAAGCCATGGGCGACTATGCTTTTGCATAAGCGCCTATCTGAATTATGGGGGATTAAGAACGATTGGAAATTAATTCCCTTGGGCAAGGGATTTTTTTGTGTCAAGTTTTTTAATGCGCAGGATCGATCTCGGGCTCAGCAATGAACCAATTAGACGCTTAACCTGGGGACTATTCTTCTATCTCCATGGGTGTCGGATTTTACCCCTTACAAGGTGGAATACTGGGATCCTAATACCATCCTGGGGATTGCCAGTGCACTTGGAAACCCCCTACAAATTGATCAGCGTTCACTTGATGGCTCTCCTCTCGGGTCACTTCGTTCGGGTTCGGTAGATATTGATCTTTCAAAGCCTTTGGAGGACCACATCATGGTGGAACGCATTGTCAAGTGCTCCTTCGTGTCAGTCAGTTATGAGAAACTCCCTGAGTTTTGCTCAAAGTGTAGCATTACGAGACATTCGACAGCTTCTTGCCGTCTTAATAACGCGGGCCATTTGGCTACGGAAAGGCGCACATCACCTGATCAGGGACGTTCCCGGGCACCAGCCACTCGTCCAAACTCAGTGCAACAGGGTCTTTCCAGGGTCCGTAAAGTTTATCGTCCTGTGCAGCAGGACAAGGGCAAGGCCGTGGATGACTCAATGGAAAATACGGGTTCGGCTATGCGAGCAGGATCACCTACCTGTGCAATAGTCACATGTCCTTCAGATATACATATGAGTAACAATTTTGAGGCCCTTGCTTCAGATGACAACCCACATCAACCGTCGACAGACTCTCAGTCCGATTATCCAGCAAGGGAACTGGTTCCGAAGGCCTCTACCTCCAACACTGGCCCCATTCCCACTATTCTGCCTCTTACGGTTCAGTATCCGTTGGACAAGCCTATTCGGTCTCTCAGTCGTGCATTCCGGGACAGTTCCATCGACTCCGCTAAATCAAGATTAATCCAGAGTGTCACTACGGGTCCATCACCAGCAATTCATGACATTAACATTGAAATAGACTGCCTAGGACCGAATGAGCTAGATTTTGCAGTTTCAAAGCGATGGGTAGATTATGCAGATGAAGTGGCAAATTCGCAGTCATCGGATTCTACAACACACCACACTCCGGTCTTTACCGTGCGATCAACAGGGGCGCCACCCCTCCCACCGTCTGAATGAATTGCATCTTTTGGAATAACCGGGGGATTGGGAACATTGCCTCTCGTAATGTTCTTAAGGCAATATGTCAAAAACACAAACCTTCCATTTTGGCTATTTGTGAGCCTAAAGTGGACATTTCATCGATCTCGGATTCTTATTGGAATAGCTTGGGATTGAGATTCGTGGCTCAGAATTTCCGGGCAAACGGACGTCCAGACATATGGGTCTTCTGTGATGCTGGTATCTCTGTCCTTAATCAGGTTTGGTCCTCTACTCAATGTATTGTTCTGCAAGTACAATTTGGTTCTATGACTTTCCACGTTGGTTTTACTCATGGTTTATGTGATCACTATGCTCGGCGCGCGCTACAGCTGGATTTGAGGAATTTGGGTCTTACTGATCTGCTGCTTATTGTGGATTTTAATGCGGTCTTGGGACATCATGAGCGCTCTGGCAGTAGTACTCTATCCCAAGCTTCTTGTCAGGATTTCAGGGATTACTTGGAGGATGTTGGGTTGTTTGCAGTTCCGACTACGGGGAATCCATTTACTTGGTGCTCCCCCCGAAGGCCTCTATCCTTACTTCAGGTTAAGCTGGATCGAGCCCTAGCAACTTGTCAATTTTTCTCTTTTTGGCAAGTTGTCAAGGGCTTAGTTCTTCCACGCATCCGACCATTACACCATTTTGGTTTCTTTCCGGTTCCATTTCGTTTTCAGCGTATGCGGGTTTATCATGATACTTTCCGTGAGTTGGTTACCACCTCTTGGGTTTCTCCTTTTCACACGCATAATCCTCTATTGCGGGTTATGGGAAAGCTCAAAAGGTTGCGACACGTTATTAAGGTCTGGAACATGGATGTTTTTGGGGACGTTAATCCATCAGATGGAGCAGGTTCATCAGATTCAGACAGATATTGAAAATTTGGGCTATACGGCTGCTCGTTGGGACCAGGAACTGGACGCCCAGAAGCTGCTGTCTTAGACATTGCTATTATAATCTGAATTCCTTAAGCAAAAGGCACGCTCATCCTGGCTTAAGGATGGGGATCGTAATACGGTATTTTTTCATCGTCGCAACTAGATTCGCAGCGGACGATCGGGGATTCAGGGTCTTATGGTGGACGGTAGTTACACTGATGATACAGCGGTTCTTGGGAATCATATTGTTTCTTTTTACAAGGAGCTCTTTGATGAGATCGAGCTTAAATCTACCAACTCCATTAGAGAGAAATCTGGACTGTATTTTATTTCATATGTAAAACCATTACAGAAGAAGGAGCTGAAGACTCACTTTATACAAGTGAGATGGGCGCGATTTGAAAGGATTTAATCGAACTTGACACCGTCAAGTCGGTACAAAAATAATCGCTAAAACGTAAAGTGAGAACTAAGAGAAACGTAATACTGAAAAAGCAACTTCTATTATAGGGAAAGCACAGCTCAACAACCCCCCTCAAGTAGGAATGTGAGAAAAGGAACATTTTCCTAACTTGACCAAAAAATTCCGAAAGGCAGGACCTCCAAGAGCCTTGGTGAACAAATCTGCAAGTTGAAAGCGTGTACAAATATGTGTGGGATAGATGAGACCAATCTTGTACTGGTTCTGGACAACATGGCAATCGATATCCAAGTGTTTAGTGCGTTCATGAAATACGGGGTTTGCTGTAATGTGAAGAGCAACCTTGTTATCACAGCTCAACGGAATATGTAATTGGATTGGAATGTGCAGCTCTTTGCTCAAATTGAACAGCCATTGTAATTCACACTCCGTGGCCGCCATGGAACGGTATTCAGCCTCAGAAGATGACTTCGAGACAATTGTTTGCTTTTTAGTTTTCCAAGAAACAAAGGAATTTCCCAAAAAATACACAGTAACCAGTGAGGGATTTGCGAGTGACCAAACAAGTCCCCCAGTCCGCATCACAATATGCATCAAAATGAGGGAAAGAACCAACTGGATAGAATAGCCCCAATGAAACAGTACCCTTTAAGTACATCAACAAATGAATGGCAGCATCCCAGTGACATTGAGAAGGAGAATTAACATATTGGCTCAATTGTTGAACTCCAAACGAGATATCAGGGCGAGAGAGATTTAGGTAGAGTAGGCGACCAATTAAGCACCTATAAGGTGCTGCGTCAGGCAAGAGCACACCCTCTTGAGCTGAAATGTTAAAACCTTGAGGAAAAGGAGTGGAGGTAGGCCTGCACCCCATCAAGCCAGCATCCACCAACATATCCATGATATATTTCCTCTGGCAAAGATGAGTACCTCTGTCACTGCGCAATAACTCCAATCCAAGAAAGTGTTTAGCAGCCCCTAGATCTTTAATAGTGAACAAGCCATGTAAATAATCCTTCAAATCCTGAATGAGAATGTCAGAAGTCCCAGTGATCAATACATCATCAACATATATTAAGAGAGCAAAAATGTGTGAGTGTCTTTCTTCACAAATAGACAATTGTCAGTGGTTGACTGCACAAAACCATAAGCAACAAATTTGTCAGAAAATTCCAAATTCCATTGCCTTGAAGCTTGCTTCAAGCCATACAAACTCCTCTTAAGAAGACAAACCTCTCCCTTCTTAGCCTTTGTATAACCCTTAGGAGGCATCATGTAAACTTCTTCATCTAAATACCCATGAAGAAAAGCATTATTTATATCAATGTGGTGAAGTGGCCAACTTTCTTGAGTTGCTAGAGCAATGAGCATTCGAACAGAAACTGATTTGGCAACAGGGGAAACACTCTCCATAAAATCAATCCCTTCAACTTGGAGATACCCCTTTGCCACCAATCGTGCCTTGAATATGTCCACACTGCCACAAGATTCCTTTTCACCTTGTACACCCATTTGGATAATAGCCTTCTTTCCAGGGGGCAATGTAGTCAACTCCCAAGTCTCATTATCTTCAAGGGTAGCCAATTCTCTGTGCATGGCCTCCACCCAGGCCTTATCTTTGGCAGCCTGCAGGTAACTTGCAGGTTCACTGGATGAGTCAGTTATGTTTGTCAAGAAGGCATGATAAGAGGGTGAAAAGTGAGCAGCATATGGGAAACAGTCCAAAAGATAGTGAGTTGGCTTAAGTACTGACATAGGTTGCTGGAGAGTGGAAGAGTGAGATGAAACTAAGTTAGTGACATAATCCTCTGCTGCCGGATTGTGCTTAGACCTGCAACCCCGCCTGTGGGTGCAAATGCGGATTGGATATCTGGCAAAGGTGTAGTATCTGTGTTCAGATCAGGGCTACTAGAATCTTCAACAGCATTTGAGAATTGCATAGGAAAAGGAACTTCCATAGTAGGAGGTGCTTGGTCATGAAAAGGAAATTTAGACCCATAGAAGAGCACATCCAGGGATATAAAAACTTCTTTAGAGTAAAGATTATATAGCCTGTATCCCTTTACTCCTGTGACAAAACCAAGAAATACACAAGGTACTGCTCTAGTATTGAATTTTCCTTTGGATGGGCCAACAATGGATGGAAAGCACAAGCAACCAAACACTTTGAATCTGTCATATTTTGGAGGCTCATGATGCAGCAATTCGTAGGGGGATTTCAATTCAAGACAGCAGTGGGAAGAGAATTTATTATATGCACAGCAGCAAGTAATGTATATGGCCAAAATTTCTTGGGAACCTGAGATTGGAATAATAAAGCTCTAGCAACTTCAAGAATATGTCTATGTTTCCTTTCTACCACTCCATTCTGCTGTGGAGAGTAGGGACAAGCCCTTTGATGCAAAATCCCCTTCTTAGAAAACAACTCTTGAGTTTCTTTGCCAAGAAATTCCAATCCATTATCTGATCTCACTTTCTTAATATCTTGTTGAAATTGAGTCTCAACAAATGAGAAAAATTGAGTCAAATGAGTTGCAACCTCTGATTTATATTTCATCAAATAAATCCATGTACACCGTGTGTAATCATCCACTATTGTCAACATGTAGGAGGTGTTAGTGACAGAAAATTCATTGTAGGGACCCCAGATGTCAATGTGTATCAACTCAAAGCTATGAGTAGAATGGATAGTACTCAAAGGAAAAGTCAGTCTACACTGTTTAGCTTCATGACAGGTAGTACAAATATCCAAAGTAGATTTATTACAAAAAGGCTTCAAAAACTGAATATGCTGCAAGCATGTAATAGAGGTGTGCCCCAATCTCTTATGCCAAACCTTCAGTGTGTCTCCATCATTGGTGCTGCTCACAGATGCACTGATCTCTGATCCTGGAAAAATGTATAATCCTGCAAAAACCTAGCCAACAACCTTGACACTTCCATTCCTAGGGTCCTGCAACCAACACTTGTTTTATGAAAACTTGCATTCAAGTGAGCTACCTTCAAGTAATTGAATAACTAACAACAAGTTGTATTTGAAGCTTGGTACAATCAAGGCATCTGTAAGCTGCAGTTCTTTTGTCAACTTAATATCTCCAACATGTGTTGCTGACACACTAGTTCCATCTGGGAAGTGTACACTTACAGCATTCATCATAAGCTTAGGATTATCAATCAATTTTGGATAAGAGCATATGTGTCTACTTGCACCAGTATCTACAATCCAATTCTCCTTACCAAGCACACTTAACAAGGATAAAGCAAAGTATGTGTCCTGTTTCATACCTGAGTAGTCCACCAGATGAGAAAATGAGTTAGTATCCCCCTGAGAATTAAAACTTTGGCCAGCCAGGTACTTAGCAATTTCCTTCTGAATTATGGAAGTAAAATCTGGAGATTCATTCTTCTGCACCTCATGTTCTCCTTTCACCTTCATAGCACCTGAATCTGAACTCTCCACCATGTGAATAGATTGATTTGCTCTTTGTTCCTTTAACTCCTTATACCAATCCGGATATCTGTTAAGTTTGAAACACTCTTTCATCTCATGGCCATTGTATCCACAATGACTACACATCAATTTTGCTCTCTCTTCCTTTGTTTTCCTTGGTGGACCACCTCTACCTCTACCAAAAATGCCAGATCCTCTTCCAGTTCCTCTGCCAGCTACAGTATTTGAATTGCCTCTGCCAAAGGCACCATTAACCACCATTGCAGATGTGTCAAGTGGATCCAACACCTTAGTATGCATAATTTTCTGTTTCTCAACTTTCAAAATCATGGAATAGGCCTTGTTCACCGTAGGTAGTGGATCCATAAGCAATATTTGGTTCTTAACCGGTTCAAAAACTTCATTTAATCCCATAAGAAATTGTATCAATTTAATATCTCTATCATTTTCACAAATTGCCTTCCCTGCTCCACATGTGCAATCAGGTATTTGTACTAGACACGCATATTCATCCCACAAGCATTTCAATTTTGTATAATAGGTGGTAACAGTTGAAGTACCTTGTGTGAAATTCGAGATTTCTTTCTGCAGCTGGTACCTCAGAGGTCCATTACTCTCTCCATACCTCTCAGCAAGTTCATCCCATAAGTGCTTCGAACTCTTCACATACATGAATGCCTCAATGATGTCCTTCGAAATTGCATTGAGTAGCCATGAAATTACCATGCAATCGACCTTTTGATATTGCTCATAAGCCTCGGTATTAGGATCCAGAACTTTAACAGTTCCATATATGAAACTGAGTTTTGATTTAGCTCCAAGTGCTAACCTCATTGCACGGCTCTAGTGCAAATAATTCGGACCGGTGAGCTGATTCGTCACCAGTATCATCCCGGGGTGATCAGATCCATGAAGCGATAAAGGATCGAGATCCTTCATGTAAGCTGATGCCATTGATGCAGTAGCATTTTTGTTTTCGATTAATCCTGTCTCAACTTGTGCCATGATTTATACCATGCTCTGGTACCATGATGAGATCGAGCTTAAATTTACCAACTACATTGGAGAGAAATCTGGACTGTATTTTATTTCATATGTAAAGCCATTACAGAAGAGGAGCTGAAGACTCAGCTTTATACAAGTGAGATGGGCTCCAGATTTGAAAGGACGAATCAGAACTTGACACCTGTCAAGTCTGGTACAAAAATAACCGCTAAAACGTAAAGTGAGAACTAAGAGAAACGTAATACTAAAAAAGCAACTTCTATTATAGGGAAAGCACAACTCAACACTCTTTGCGGATACTGGGGGAACCGTTCCGGATTATACTATTATTGATCAGGTTATTTCTCCCAGGGTAGTGGCATCGGATAATGCTAGCTTGACAGTCATGCCGTCGGATGCAGAGGTTAAGGAAGTAGTTTTTGATATGGATTCGGATAGCTCTCCAGGGCCAGACGGTTTCAGTGGGATCTTCTATCGCCACTTCTGGGTTATCATTTCCGTCGAGGTGATCGTCGCGGTCAGGTTTTTCTTCATTAGCTCGTCCCTACCTCTGGGTTTGAACGCTAGCTTCATGGCGCTCATTCCAAAGACTAAGGATGCTAATGTTATTGAGAACTTTCGCCCGATTGTTATGAGTAATTTTCTTTTCAAGATTATTACTAAGATTCTAGCTACACGTTTGGGTTCGATTTTTGTCGCATATTTATCGCCTACGCAGTTTGGGTTTATTCCAGGAAGGCAGTTTCACGACTGTATTGCCATGGTCTCTGAAGGATTTAATGTCTTGCATGGTAGAGCGGACACGAATATGATTTTGAAGATTGACATCCGTAAGGCGTTTGATACATTGAAATGGGATTTCTTACTACACGTTTTGCGCCGCTTTGGTCTCTCTGAGATATTTATTCACTGGGTGGATGTTATTCTTCGGTCGTCCAGAATTTCAGTTATATTGAATGGGACGCCGATGGGGTTTTTTTCCCTATTTTAGAGGAGTTAGACAAGGTGATCCTCTATCCCCGTTGCTGTTTTGCATCGCAGAAGAGGTACTTAGTAAATTTATTGAAGTTACGGTCGAGCAGAATTGGATCGTTCCATTCGTGGCGCCCAGACGCATCAATTTTCCATCATCCATCTTATACGCCGATGATATTGTTATTATGTGGGAACTTCTTTGGCAAGCGCCCGTATCCTTCTTCAGATTCTCAACCTTTATGCTGATATTTCGGGCCAAGCGTTCAATCCTCATAAATCTAAAGTGTATTTTGGCACCTGGGTATCATCACATGTCCGTGTGAGGGTGCAGACTATCATGGGGATACAGCCCGGGATGTTTCCCACGGTTTATCTAGGCGCCCCTATCTTCAAGGGTGCCCCTAAGGTTGCGAATCTTCAGCCTATATTTGATAAGGTAATCCTCAAATTTAGATGATGGAAAGGTTCTTCTCTTTCCCTTGCTGGTCGAGTTTGCCTGGTTAATTCGGTGATTACTAGTTTGTTTGTGCACACAATGATGGTTTACAAATGGCCCCGCACGTTGCTCAAGCAAATGGAAAGGGCGATGCGTAACTTCATTTGGACTGAGAATGGGAATTCAAAGGGTTTGGTGGCAGTCAATTGGATCCGGTGCTGCATGCCAAGGACTGAAGGGGGGTTGGGAGTTCGATCGATTGTTGCGGCTAATATGACTTTCTTGATGAAACTGGGCTGGAAGGTCATGACCTCAGACTCGGTGATCTACACCACCTTTAGACGACGCTTTTTGACTGCGGATGGGGCGATCCGAAAGTCGTTTATCCCTTCTTCGTTCTGGGCTGGGATTAAACCTTTCATTTCATCTTACTTGGTTAACTCTCGATGGATCCCAGGGGCTAATTCTGAGGTATTATTTTGGATTGATAATTGGCTGGGTTATTCTATAGCAGACAGAATTGGTATCCTAGAGGAGTATAGATATTTATTCCAGCATCGCATTTCAGACTACTTTTATGATGGGACCTGGCACTTCACTTTCTCATCTGTGGAAGCTTATTTGGATCTAGTCCGGGCTATTGTACGCGCCCCTATTACCCCTAATTCAAGGGATACACGTGTATGGTTGAATTCAGAGAATGGTTTGGTGACCTCGAAGGCTGCCTATGATCACGTGCGTCCCAAGTATCCGGCGGTCAAGTGGGGTTCTTAGATTTGGTCACAACACATCCCAGAACGGCGATCGGTGGTCGCATGGCGAGCTATTCACAATCGATTGGCTGTCCTGGACTTATTACGTGCCAGGGGAAGTTTCACGGGCCCCTCAGTTTGCGCTCTTTGTTGTGACTTTGCAGAATTGGTTGACCACTTATTTGTCTCTTGTGTCTTTGCAGGGGCTCTCTGGCGCTGGATTTTTGATTCGTTTAACATTTACCCATTTGAGGCCAACAACTTTAATGAATTCCTGGGGCGCCTAATGAACTTTCATTTCAGTGAGCAGGTTACTTTCCTCTGGCGTGTGGCAATACTTTCCTGCATATGGCTCATCTGGCATATCCAGAATGAATTGGTTTTTCACAACAAAATCTGGATGGTTGACACAACAATTATCCATCTTCGGGTACTCATTGTAGAATCATCATCATTGGATCGGGGATGCATGCATAACGATCAACAGGACCTTCTCATCCTGTGTAGGCTGCGAGTTCCTGGGTGGGCTAGACAAGCACCAAAGATTGTCGAGGTTAACTAGCAGAAACCCCTCCCGGGCTGGATCAAGGTAAATACGGATGGAAGTTCTTCGGGGGTGCCGGGTAGGATCACTGCTTCCGAGGTCTTCCAGAATTGTAGAGGATTTTTGTGGGGTTGTTTCGTACATCATTGCGGTTCGGGATATGCATTTGAAGCTGAATTGGTCGCAGCAATGTGGGCGATCCAGTATGCTTCTGCCAAGGGTTGGACACAACTTTGGTTGGAGTTGGATTCGATGTATGTGGTGAACTTGCTGGAGAAGAGATTGACTAAGGTCCCATGGCGCCACCTTAGCCGTTGGCATTACACCTTGCATCTTCTCGCTCATATTGATTTTGTGGTCTCACATATTTTTCGGGAAGGCAACCGGGTGGCAGACATGTTGAGCAAGAAGATGGAGTACGGTACATGGTGGGGCGTCCCACCGGATGAGCTTGTACATTACCTTACTGATGACTATGTTGGCCAATCCACCAATAGGTTTGTTAGCTAGTGCGTCCTGCTTCAGGTTTCTTTTCACCATCTGGATGCCTATTCTGGGGGGTACTCTTTTTCCTTTCATGGGTTTTTCCCACAAGGGTGGGTTTTACCTTGGAAGGGTTTTTCTCGCATCTCTATCTAAAGATCTCCCAGTCTTTGTGATCAAGTCCCAACCATCACATAAGACAAGCTCCTTGATCCAAGAAGGGATGCCTTATCCAAATATTGAAGTGCAAATTCTACCATCCAAGTATGATAGATCAATCAAAGCTATTGGGGTATTCGATACAGAAGTGAGAAAGTCAATGATGAATGCTGATATACTTCCTGAAGATGCATGGCAAAGTCATACGAATACTTCTATGCAGCTGATGGACAGACTTTTCATACCTCACTCATTACAAAGAAGCCAGTTGGAATTCAACTCTTTCCAGACTGTGCTATATGGATGAAGATTATTGGCAAAGGACTCCATGGACAAAATATCTTGATGGGCCTCGATTTGTTCTTCCAAACTAAAAGCCTACAGATTCTACCTCATGGGTTGAAGTACAAGAGAGAATTCCAACCTTACACCACCATCCGTGAAGTTGTTTACTCTATCAGAAGCACCTCCAGAATATGGAGATATTGCAAACCAGCTTCTCAAGTTCTTTATTCAGCTCCCTTTCAAAAAGAATGAAGATGTGAATGATACTAAGGCCACTCATCCTTGAATGACTCGGAAAGAGCCAAACCTTGCAAGCCAAGAATGCAACCATCTATTAGCACTTGGACTCATTGGGAGCCCACAAACTCCAATTGGGCTTGCCTCGCATTCTACGTCAACAAAAAGAGTTGATCGGTACGGCGGAAAAGAGGCACATTATTGATTACAAAGCTCTTAACCATTTCCTCCTTACAGACAAGGGATGGACAGCATAGCCGCAAGGAGTTCGCACCGCGTAAGCGTCCCCCACATTGCCGAACAAATTCACTACAAGAATAATGGTCAAAGACATCGGTTTTTAGCCAATGTCTATGTAAAATTCAACCGATGTCGTAATCGATGATGTTAAAAGTAAGTTCCCTTTACCTAAAACTCAAATGTTGTTTTCCCAACTCTCTAAAGCCCAAATCTTTTAAAAGCTTGATTTAAAATTAGGGTTATGGCAATTGGGAATTGTCCGAGAGGATAGATAGAAAACTACCTTTTGCTTCCTACAACCCAATACCAATGGACAGTCTTGCAATTTGGTTTGAAGGTTGAGACCCTCCTTATTCCAAAAAGAAATGACCCAACTTTTCGAACTTATCATACATAACATCCTAATCAATATTGATGACATCTTACTGTTCTCGTCAAACAAACAAGACCATGAGACTTTGCTACATCTCACATGATATCATGCTATCTGAAAAGAAGAGCTCTATCGGTCAAACAAGTATTGAGTTTTTGGGAATGGAAATAATCGATGGAGAGTATCAGCCCGGTCTGCACATTACTCGAGAATTGCTAAATTTTTGGATGAAACTTGTCAATCAAAGAAATTTAACAATTCCTTGGAATTATTAGTTATATCAAAAATTTCATTCCGGATTGCTCCAAATACACTAGCCATCTTTCAAAGATGCTCAAGAAGAATGCTCCATCATGGGGATCTTCCCAAACGAGAGCAGTTCAACAACTCAAGCAAGTATGTCAGAATCCACCGCCATTGAAAATCCCAAGTACAGGACAAAGGATTCTCCAGACTGATGCTAGTGATGAATATTGGGAAGCCATTTTGCTTGAAAAAGAAGATGGGAAATGTTGCTCATTGACAAGAAAAATTTGAATAGACATTTCAAAAGGATGTCTGAAAAGTTTTACATGCTGAATGGATATAATGATCCAAATCTCAAACATGTCTATCTTGCATCTCTACCTAAAGAACTCCATCCCGAGTTACACAGAATGATTCAAGCTTCCTGGAGCAAAGTCTCAAGAATCAATCTAGGCGAAATTCACCAAATGATGTTTGCAACCCTATAAGAGATGTGTGAGCAACAAGTCTTCATCAAGGATGTGCTTGATAAAAGAACTCTCCTCAAATCGTATGCAAAACAAACTCTCATCCGGAGAGAAAGTGCAAAGGAGAGAATTGCACTTGTTCATCATCGTCTTCTTCCGTAAAAAGATCAGAAAGATCAATAAGATGGCGAAAAGAAATAGGCTTATCGGTTCTCCAGAGGGAAATCATTTAGAAAGAAGTCGATGAATAGGTGTTTCCTATGTGGAAGAAAAGGGCACTTTGCAAAGAATTGCCCTGAAAGAAAGACAAAGCAGCGAAGTTGGCATCACAAGCATTCCAACTTAATTATGCCAACATAGATGATGCTGATATTGAATCATTATTTTCTGAACAAGATTAGCAGGATGAAGACACTGCATTTGCAATACAATATTCTACTGATGATCAAGGACCAGAAGAAGAAGAAGAAGATTCATCCTCAGAGCTCCCAGTCTTTGTGATCAAGGCACAACCATCACATAAGACAAGCTCCTTGATCCAAGAAGGATGCCTACATATTCTACCTCATGGGTTGAAGTACAAGAGACAATTCTAACCTTACACAACCATCCGAGAAGTTGTTTACTCTATCGAAGCATCTCCGAAATATGGAGGTATTACAAACCATCTTATCATGTTCTTTATTCACTCCCTTTCAAAAAGAATGAAGATGTGAATGATACCAAGGCCACCCATCCTGGAATGACTCCCGGATGAGCCGAACCTTGCAAGCCAAGAATGCAACCATCTATTAGCACTTGGACTCATTGAGCCCACAAACTCCAATTGGGCTTGCCCGAAAGATTCTACGTCAACAAAAGAGTTGATCGAATGCGATGGTAAAGAGGCATGTTATTGATTACAAAGCTCTTAACCATTTCCTCCTTACAGACAAGGGATGGACAACATAGCCGCAAGGAGTTCTCGCCTCAGCGTAACCACCCCACATTGCGAACAAATTCACTACAAGAATAATGGTCAAAGACATCGGTTTTTAGCCAATGTCTATGTAAAATTCAACCGATGTCGTAATCGATGATGTTAAAAGTAAGTTCCCTTTACCTAAAACTCAAATGTTGTTTTCCCAACTCTCTAAAGCCCAAATCTTTTAAAAGCTTGATTTAAAATTAGGGTTATGGCAATTGGGAATTGTCCGAGAGGATAGATAGAAAACTACCTTTTGCTTCCTACAACCCAATACCAATGGACAGTCTTGCAATTTGGTTTGAAGGTTGAGACCCTCCTTATTCCAAAAAGAAATGACCCAACTTTTCGAACTTATCATACATAACATCCTAATCAATATTGATGACATCTTCTTTGTTCTCGTCAAACAAACCAGACCATGAGACTTTGCTACATCTCACATGATATCATGCTATCTCGAAAAGAAGAGCTCTATCGGTCAAACAAGTATTGAGTTTTTGGGAATGGAAATAATCGATGGAGAGTATCAGCCGGTCTGCACATTACTCGAGAATTGCTAAATTTTTGGATGAAACTTGTCAATCAAAGAAATTTAACAATTCCTTGGAATTATTAGTTATATCAAAAATTTCATTCCGGATTGCTCCAAATACACTAGCCATCTTTCAAAGATGCTCAAGAAGAATGCTCCATCATGGGGATCTTCCCAAACGAGAGCGATTCAACAACTCAAGCAAGTATGTCGAAATCCACCGCCATTGAAAATCCCAAGTACAGGACAAAGGATTCTCCCAGATCGATGCTAGTGATGAATATTGGGAAGCCATTTTGCTTGAAAAAGAAGATGGGAAATGTTGCTCATTGACAAGAAAAATTTGAATAGACATTTCAAAAGGATGTCTGAAAAGTTCTACATGCTGAATGGATATAATGATCCAAATCTCAAACATGTCTATCTTGCATCTCTACCTAAAGAACTCCATCCCGAGTTACACTGAATGATTCAAGCTTCCCCGGAGCAAAGTCTCAAGAATCAATCTAGGCGAAATTCACCAAATGATGTTTGCAACCCTATAAGAGATGTGTGAGCAACAAGTCTTCATCAAGGATGTGCTTGATAAAAGAACTCTCCTCAAATCTGTATGCAAAACAAACTCTCATCCGGAGAGAAAGTGCAAAGGAGAGAATTGCACTTGTTCATCATCGTCTTCCCCGTAAAAAGATCGAAAAGATCAATAAGATGGCGAAAAGAAATAGGCTTATCGGTTCTCCAGGAAAATCATTTAGAAAGAAGTCGATGAATAGGTGTTTCCTATGTGGAAGAAAAGGGCACTTTGCAAAGAATTGCCCTGAAAGAAAGACAAAATGAAGTTGGCATCACAAGCATTCCAACTTAATTATGCCAACATAGATGATGCTGATATTGAATCATTATTTTCTCGAACAAGATTAGCAGGATGAAGACACTTTGCATTTGCAATACAATATTCTACTTTGATGATCAAGGACCGGAAGAAGAAGAAGATTCATCCTCGTAGCTCCAGTCTTTGTGATCAAGGCACAACCATCACATAAGACAAGCTCCTTGATCCAAGAAGGGATGCCTACATATTCTACCTCATGGGTTGAAGTACAAGAGACAATTCTAACCTTACACAACCATCCGAGAAGTTGTTTACTCTATCGAAGCATCTCCGGAATATGGAGATATTACAAACCATCTTATCATGTTCTTTATTCACTCCTTTCAAAAAGAATGAAGATGTGAATGATACCAAGGCCACCCATCCCGGAATGACTCCGGATGAGCCGAACCTTGCAAGCCAAGAATACAACCATTTTTTAGCACTTAGACTCATTGAGCCCACAAAGTCCAATTGGGCTTGCCCGAAGATTCTACGTCAACAAAAGAGTTGATCAGTGCGATGGTAAAGAGGCATGTTATTGATTACAAAGCTCTTAACCATTTCCTCCTTACAGAAGGGATGGACAACATAGCCGCAAGGAGTTCGCCTCGAAAGCATAACCAGTCCCACATTGCTGAACAAATTCACTACAAGAAAAACGGTCAAAGACATCGGCTTTTAGCCAATGTCTATGTAAAATTCAACCGATGTCGTAATCGATGATGTTAAAAGTAAGTTCCCTTTACCTAAAACTCAAATATTGTTTTCCCAACTCTCTAAAGCCCAAATCTTTTCAAAGTTTGATTTAAAATCAGGGTTATGGCAATTGGGAATTGTCCGAGAGGATAGATAGAAAACTACCTTTTGCTTCCTACAACCCAATACCAATGGACAGTCTTGCAATTTGGTTTGAAGGTTGAGACCCTCCTTATTCCAAAAAGAAATGACCCAACTTTTCGAACTTATCATACATAACATCCTAATCAATATTGATGACATCTTACTGTTCTTGTCAAACAAACCAGACCATGAGACTTTGCTACATCTCACATGATATCATGCTATCTGAAAAGAAGAGCTCTATCGGTCAAACAAGTATTGAGTTTTTGGGAATGGAAATAATCGATGGAGAGTATCAGCCCGGTCTGCACATTACTCGAGAATTGCTAAATTTTTTGGATGAAACTTGTCAATCAAAGAAATTTAACAATTCCTTGGAATTATTAGTTATATCAAAAATTTCATTCCGGATTGCTCCAAATACACTAGCCATCTTTCAAAGATGCTCAAGAAGAATGCTCCATCATGGGGATCTTCCCAAACGAGAGCGATTCAACAACTCAAGCAAGTATGTCGAATCCACCGCCATTGAAAATCCCAAGTACAGACAAAGGATTCTCCCGGATCGATGCTAGTGATGAATATTGGGAAGCCATTTTGCTTGAAAAAGAAGATGGGAAATGTTGCTCATTGACAAGAAAAATTTGAATAGACATTTCAAAAGGATGTCCGAAAAGTTCTACATCTTTGAATGGATATAATGATCCAAATCTCAAACATGTCTATCTTGCATCTCTACCTAAAGAACTCCATCCCGAGTTACAGAATGATTCAAGCTTCCGAGCAAAGTCTCAAGAATCAATCTAGGCGAAATTCACCAAATGATGTTTGCAACCCTATAAGAGATGTGTGAGCAACAAGTCTTCATCAAGGATGTGCTTGATAAAAGAACTCTCCTCAAATCGTATGCAAAACAAACTCTCATCCGGAGAGAAAGTGCAAAGGAGAGAATTGCACTTGTTCATCATCGTCTTCCCGTAAAAAGATCGAAAGATCAATAAGATGGCGAAAAGAAATAGGCTTATCGGTTCTCCGTGGGAAATCATTTAGAAAGAAGTCGATGAATAGGTGTTTCCTATGTGGAAGAAAAGGGCACTTTGCAAAGAATTGCCCCTGAAGAAAGACAAAGCGGGTTGGCATCACAAGCATTCCAACTTAATTATGCCAACATAGATGATGCGATATTGAATCATTATTTTCTCGAACAAGATTAGCGAGGATGAAGACACTCGCATTTGCAATACAATATTCTCTTCGATGATCAAGACCGAGAAGAAGAAGAAGATTCATCCTCGAGCTCCCGAGTCTTTGTGATCAAGGCACAACCATCACATAAGACAAGCTCCTTGATCCAAGAAGGGATGCCTACATATTCTACCTCATGGGTTGAAGTACAAGAGACAATTCTAACCTTACACAACCATCCGTTTGTTTACTCTATCGAAGCATCTCCGGAATATGGAGATATTACAAACCATCTTATCATGTTCTTTATTCAGCTCCCTTTCAAAAAGAATGAAGATGTGAATGATACCAAGGCCACCCATCCTGGAATGACTCCGGATGAGCCGAACCTTGCAAGCCAAGAATACAACCATTTTTAGCACTTAGACTCATTGAGCCCACAAAGTCCAATTGGGCTTGCCCAAAGATTCTACGTCAACAAAAAGAGTTGATCGTGCGATGGTAAAGAGGCATGTTATTGATTACAAAGCTCTTAACCATTTCCTCCTTACACAAGGATGGACAACATAGCCGCAAGGAGTTCGGCCTCGAAAGCATAACCATCCCACATTGCTGAACAAATTCACTACAAGAAAAAACGGTCAAAGACATCGGCTTTTGCCAATGTCTATGTAAAATTCAACCGATGTCGTAATCGATGATGTTAAAAGTAAGTTCCCTTTACCTAAAACTCAAATATTGTTTTCCCAACTCTCTAAAGCCCAAATCTTTTCAAAGTTTGATTTAAAATCGTGGTTATGGCAATTGGGAATTGTCCGAGAGGATAGATAGAAAACTACCTTTTGCTTCCTACAACCCAATACCAATGGACAGTCTTGCAATTTGGTTTGAAGGTTGAGACCCTCCTTATTCCAAAAAGAAATGACCCAACTTTTCGAACTTATCATACATAACATCCTAATCAATATTGATGACATCTTCTTTGTTCTCGTCAAACAAACCGGACCATGAGACTTTGCTACATCTCACATGATATCATGCTATCTCGAAAAGAAGAGCTCTATCGGTCAAACAAGTATTGAGTTTTGGGAATGGAAATAATCGATGGAGAGTATCAGCCCGGTCTGCACATTACTCGAGAATTGCTAAATTTTTGGATGAAACTTGTCAATCAAAGAAATTTAACAATTCCTTGGAATTATTAATTATATCAAAGATTTCATTCCGGATTGCTCCAAATACACTAGCCATCTTTCAAAGATGCTCAAGAAGAATGCTCCATCATGGGGATCTTCCCAAACGAGAGCAGTTCAACAACTCAAGCAAGTATGTCGAGAATCCACCGCCATTGAAAATCCCAAGTACAGACAAAGGATTCTCCAGGTGATGCTAGTGATGAATATTGGGAAGCCATTTTGCTTGAAAAAGAAGATGGGAAATGTTGCTCATTGACAAGAAAAGATTTGAATAGACATTTCAAAAGGATGTCTGAAAAGTTCTACATGCTGAATGGATATAATGATCCAAATCTCAAACATGTCTATCTTGCATCTCTACCTAAAGAACTCCATCCCGAGTTACACAGAATGATTCAAGCTTCCTGGAGCAAAGTCTCAAGAATCAATCTAGGCGAAATTCACCAAATGATGTTTGCAACCCTATAAGAGATGTGTGAGCAACAAGTCTTCATCAAGGATGTGCTTGATAAAAGAACTCTCCTCAAATCTGTATGCAAAACAAACTCTCATCTGGAGAGAAAGTGCAAAGGAGAGAATTGCACTTGTTCATCATCGTCTTCCCGTAAAAAGATCAGAAAGATCAATAAGATGGCGAAAAGAAATAGGCTTATCGGTTCTCCAGAGGGAAATCATTTAGAAAGAAGTCGATGAATAGGTGTTTCCTATGTGGAAGAAAAGGGCACTTTGCAAAGAATTGCCCTGAAAGAAAGACAAAAAGCGTGGTTGGCATCACAAGCATTCCAACTTAATTATGCCAACATAGATGATGCTGATATTGAATCATTATTTTCTGAACAAGATTAGCGGGATGAAGACACTGCATTTGCAATACAATATTCTACTGATGATCAAGGACCAAAAGAAGAAGAAGAAGATTCATCCTCAGAGCTCCCAGTCTTTGTGATCAACGCACAACCATCACATAAGACAAGCTCCTTGATCCAAGAAGGGATGCCTACATATTCTACCTCATGGGTTGAAGTACAAGAGACAATTCTAACCTTACACAACCATCCAGAAGTTGTTTACTCTATCAGAAGCATCTCCGGAATATGGAGATATTACAAACCATCTTATCATGTTCTTTATTCAGCTCCCTTTCAAAAAGAATGAAGCTGTGAATGATACCAAGGCCACCCATCCTGGAATGACTCCAGATGAGCCGAACCTTGCAAGCCAAGAATACAACCATTTTTTAGCACTTAGACTCATTGAGCCCACAAAGTCCAATTGGGCTTGCCCAGCATTCTACGTCAACAAAAGAGTTGATCAGGTACGATGGTAAAGAGGCATGTTATTGATTACAAAGCTCTTAACCATTTCCTCCTTACAGCAAGGGATGGACAACATAGCCGCAAGGAGATCGGCCTCGAAAGCATAACCAATCCCACATTGCTGAACAAATTCACTACAAGAAAAACGGTCAAAGACATCGGTTTTTAGCCAATGTCTATGTAAAATTCAACCGATGTCGTAATCGATGATGTTAAAAGTAAGTTCCCTTTACCTAAAACTCAAATATTGTTTTCCCAACTCTCTAAAGCCCAAATCTTTTCAAAGTTTGATTTAAAATCAGGGTTATGGCAATTGGGAATTGTCCGAGAGGATAGATAGAAAACTACCTTTTGCTTCCTACAACCCAATACCAATGGACAGTCTTGCAATTTGGTTTGAAGGTTGAGACCCTCCTTATTCCAAAAGAAAAATGACCCAACTTTTCGAACTTATCATACATAACATCCTAATCAATATTGATGACATCTTCTTTTCTCGTCAAACAAACCGGACCATGAGACTTTGCTACATCTCACATGATATCATGCTATCTCGAAAAGAAGAGCTCTATCGGTCAAACAAGTATTGAGTTTTTGGGAATGGAAATAATCGATGGAGAGTATCAGCCCGGTCTGCACATTACTCGAGAATTGCTAAATTTTTTGGATGAAACTTGTCAATCAAAGAAATTTAACAATTCCTTGGAATTATTAATTATATCGAAAATTTCATTCCGGATTGCTCCAAATACACTAGCCATCTTTCAAAGATGCTCAAGAAGAATGCTCCATCATGGGGATCTTCCCAAACGAGAGCAGTTCAACAACTCAAGCAAGTATGTCGAATCCACCGCCATTGAAAATCCCAAGTACAGACAAAGGATTCTCCGGATCGATGCTAGTGATGAATATTGGGAAGCCATTTTGCTTGAAAAAGAAGATGGGAAATGTTGCTCATTGACAAGAAAAGATTTGAATAGACATTTCAAAAGGATGTCTCGAAAAGTTCTACATCTTTGAATGGATATAATGATCCAAATCTCAAACATGTCTATCTTGCATCTCTACCTAAAGAACTCCATCCTGAGTTACACAGAATGATTCAAGCTTCCTGGAGCAAAGTCTCAAGAATCAATCTAGGCGAAATTCACCAGATGATGTTTGCAACCCTATAAGAGATGTGTGAGCAACAAGTCTTCATCAAGGATGTGCTTGATAAAAGAACTCTCCTCAAATCTGTATGCAAAACAAACTCTCATCTGGAGAGAAAGTGCAAAGGAGAGAATTGCACTTGTTCATCATCGTCTTCCCGTAAAAAGATCAGAAAGATCAATAAGATGGCGAAAAGAAATAGGCTTATCGGTTCTCCAGAGGGAAATCATTTAGAAAGAAGTCGATGAATAGGTGTTTCCTATGTGGAAGAAAAGGGCACTTTGCAAAGAATTGCCCTGAAAGAAAGACAAAGCAGCGAAGTTGGCATCACAAGCATTCCAACTTAATTATGCCAACATAGATGATGCTGATATTGAATCATTATTTTCTGAACAAGATTAGCAGGATGAAGACACTGCATTTGCAATACAATATTCTACTGATGATCAAGGACCAGAAGAAGAAGAAGAAGATTCATCCTCAGAGCTCCGTCTTTGTGATCAAGGCACAACCATCACATAAGACAAGCTCCTTGATCCAAGAAGGGATGCCTACATATTCTACCTCATGGGTTGAAGTACAAGAGACAATTCTAACCTTACACCACCATCCAGAAGTTGTTTACTCTATCAGAAGCATCTCCGGAATATGGAGATATTACAAACCATCTTATCATGTTCTTTATTCAGCTCCTTTCAAAAAGAATGAAGATGTGAATGATACCAAGGCCACCCATCCCGGAATGACTCCGGATGAGCCGAACCTTGCAAGCCAAGAATACAACCATTTTTTAGCACTTAGACTCATTGAGCCCACAAAGTCCAATTGGGCTTGCCCAAAGATTCTACGTCAACAAAAGAGTTGATCGTGCACGATGGTAAAGAGGCATGTTATTGATTACAAAGCTCTTAACCATTTCCTCCTTACAAAGAAGGGATGGACAACATAGCCGCAAGGAGTTCGGCCTCGAAAGCATAACCAGTCCCACATTCTTTGAACAAATTCACTACAAGAAAAAGCGGTCAAAGACATCGGCTTTTAGCCAATGTCTATGTAAAATTCAACCGATGTCGTAATCGATGATGTTAAAAGTAAGTTCCCTTTACCTAAAACTCAAATATTGTTTTCCCAACTCTCTAAAGCCCAAATCTTTTCAAAGTTTGATTTAAAATCGGGGTTATGGCAATTGGGAATTGTCCGAGAGGATAGATAGAAAACTACCTTTTGCTTCCTACAACCCAATACCAATGGACAGTCTTGCAATTTGGTTTGAAGGTTGAGACCCTCCTTATTCCAAAAAGAAATGACCCAACTTTTCGAACTTATCATACATAACATCCTAATCAATATTGATGACATCTTCTTTGTTCTCGTCAAACAAACCAGACCATGAGACTTTGCTACATCTCACATGATATCATGCTATCTGAAAAGAAGAGCTCTATCGGTCAAACAAGTATTGAGTTTTTGGGAATGGAAATAATCGATGGAGAGTATCAGCCCGGTCTGCACATTACTCGAGAATTGCTAAATTTTTTGGATGAAACTTGTCAATCAAAGAAATTTAACAATTCCTTGGAATTATTAATTATATCAAAAATTTCATTCCGGATTGCTCCAAATACACTAGCCATCTTTCAAAGATGCTCAAGAAGAATGCTCCATCATGGGGATCTTCCCAAACGAGAGCAGTTCAACAACTCAAGCAAGTATGTCAGAATCCACCGCCATTGAAAATCCCAAGTACAGGACAAAGGATTCTCCAGACTGATGCTAGTGATGAATATTGGGAAGCCATTTTGCTTGAAAAAGAAGATGGGAAATGTTGCTCATTGACAAGAAAAGATTTGAATAGACATTTCAAAAGGATGTCTGAAAAGTTCTACATGCTGAATGGATATAATGATCCAAATCTCAAACATGTCTATCTTGCATCTCTACCTAAAGAACTCCATCCTGAGTTACACAGAATGATTCAAGCTTCCTGGAGCAAAGTCTCAAGAATCAATCTAGGCGAAATTCACCAGATGATGTTTGCAACCCTATAAGAGATGTGTGAGCAACAAGTCTTCATCAAGGATGTGCTTGATAAAAGAACTCTCCTCAAATCTGTATGCAAAACAAACTCTCATCTGGAGAGAAAGTGCAAAGGAGAGAATTGCACTTGTTCATCATCGTCTTCCCGTAAAAAGATCAGAAAGATCAATAAGATGGCGAAAAGAAATAGGCTTATCGGTTCTCCAGAGGGAAATCATTTAGAAAGAAGTCGATGAATAGGTGTTTCCTATGTGGAAGAAAAGGGCACTTTGCAAAGAATTGCCCTGAAAGAAAGACAAAGCGGCCCAAGTTGGCATCACAAGCATTCCAACTTAATTATGCCAACATAGATGATGCTGATATTGAATCATTATTTTCTGAACAAGATTAGCAGGATGAAGACACTGCATTTGCAATACAATATTCTACTGATGATCAAGGACCAGAAGAAGAAGAAGAAGATTCATCCTCAGAGCTCCCAGTCTTTGTGATCAAGGCACAACCATCACATAAGACAAGCTCCTTGATCCAAGAAGGGATGCCTACATATTCTACCTCATGGGTTGAAGTACAAGAGACAATTCTAACCTTACACAACCATCCGTGAAGTTGTTTACTCTATCGAAGCATCTCCTAATATGGAGATATTACAAACCATCTTATCATGTTCTTTATTCAGCTCCTTTCAAAAAGAATGAAGATGTGAATGATACCAAGGCCACCCATCCTGGAATGACTCCAGATGAGCCGAACCTTGCAAGCCAAGAATACAACCATTTTTTAGCACTTAGACTCATTGAGCCCACAAAGTCCAATTGGGCTTGCCCAGCATTCTACGTCAACAAAAGAGTTGATCAGGTACGATGGAAAAGAGGCCTGTTATTGATTACAAAGCTCTTAACCATTTCCTCCTTACAGCAAGGGATGGACAACATAGCCGCAAGGAGTTCGGCCTCGAAAGCATAACCAGTCCCACATTGCTGAACAAATTCACTACAAGAAAAACGGTCAAAGACATCGGCTTTTAGCCAATGTCTATGTAAAATTCAACCTATGTCGTAATCGATGATGTTAAAAGTAAGTTCCCTTTACCTAAAACTCAAATGTTGTTTTCCCAACTCTCTAAAGCCCAAATCTTTTCAAAGTTTGATTTAAAATCAGGGTTATGGCAATTGGGAATTGTCCGAGAGGATAGATAGAAAACTACCTTTTGCTTCCTACAACCCAATACCAATGGACAGTCTTGCAATTTGGTTTGAAGGTTGAGACCCTCCTTATTCCAAAAAGAAATGACCCAACTTTTCGAACTTATCATACATAACATCCTAATCAATATTGATGACATCTTACTGTTCTCGTCAAACAAACAAGACCATGAGACTTTGCTACATCTCACATGATATCATGCTATCTGAAAAGAAGAGCTCTATCGGTCAAACAAGTATTGAGTTTTGGGAATGGAAATAATCGATGGAGAGTATCAGCCCGGTCTGCACATTACTCGAGAATTGCTAAATTTTTTGGATGAAACTTGTCAATCAAAGAAATTTAACAATTCCTTGGAATTATTAGTTATATCAAAAATTTCATTCCTGGATTGCTCCAAATACACTAGCCATCTTTCAAAGATGCTCAAGAAGAATGCTCCATCATGGGATCTTCCCAAACGAGAGCAGCGATTCAACAACTCAAGCAAGTATGTCGGGAATCCACCGCCATTGAAAATCCCAAGTGCAGACAACAAAGGATTCTCCGTGATCGATGCTAGTGATGAATATTGGGAAGCCATTTTGCTTGAAAAAGAAGATGGGAAATGTTGCTCATTGACAAGAAAAGATTTGAATAGACATTTCAAAAGGATGTCTCGAAAGTTCTACATCTTTGAATGGATATAATGATCCAAATCTCAAACATGTCTATCTTGCATCTCTACCTAAAGAACTCCATCCTGAGTTACACGAGAATGATTCAAGCTTCCTGGAGCAAAGTCTCAAGAATCAATCTAGGCGAAATTCACCGGATGATGTTTGCAACCCTATAAGAGATGTGTGAGCAACAAGTCTTCATCAAGGATGTGCTTGATAAAAGAACTCTCCTCAAATCGTATGCAAAACAAACTCTCATCCGGAGAGAAAGTGCAAAGGAGAGAATTGCACTTGTTCATCATCGTCTTCCCGTAAAAAGATCGAAAGATCAATAAGATGGCGAAAAGAAATAGGCTTATCGGTTCTCGGAGGGAAATCATTTAGAAAGAAGTCGATGAATAGGTGTTTCCTATGTGGAAGAAAAGGCACTTTGCAAAGAATTGCCCTGAAAGAAAGACAAAGTAAATGGCGAAGTTGGCATCACAAGCATTCCAACTTAATTATGCCAACATAGATGATGCGATATTGAATCATTATTTTCTCGAACAAGATTAGCGGGATGAAGACACTCGTGCATTTGCAATACAATATTCTACCGATGATCAAGGACCAGAGAAGAAGAAGAAGATTCATCCTCGAGCTCTCAGTCTTTGTGATCAAGGCACAACCATCACATAAGACAAGCTCCTTGATCCAAGAAGGATGCCTACATATTCTACCTCATGGGTTGAAGTACAAGAGACAATTCTAACCTTACACAACCATCCGAGAGTTGTTTACTCTATCGAAGCATCTCCTAATATGGAGATATTACAAACCATCTTATCATGTTCTTTATTCAGCTCCCTTTCAAAAAGAATGAAGATGTGAATGATACCAAGGCCACCCATCCTGAATGACTCCGGATGAGCCGAACCTTGCAAGCCAAGAATACAACCATTTTTTAGCACTTAGACTCATTGAGCCCACAAAGTCCAATTGGGCTTGCCCAAAGATTCTACGTCAACAAAAGAGTTGATCGTGCGATGGTAAAGAGGCATGTTATTGATTACAAAGCTCTTAACCATTTCCTCCTTACAACAAGGGATGGACAACAGAGCCGCAAGGAGTTCGCCTCAAAGCATAACCATCCCACATTGTTGAACAAATTCACTACAAGAAAAACGGTCAAAGACATCGGCTTTTAGCCAATGTCTATGTAAAATTCAACCGATGTCGTGATCGATGATGTTAAAAGTAAGTTCCCTTTACCTAAAACTCAAATGTTGTTTTCCCAACTCTCTAAAGCCCAAATCTTTTCAAAGTTTGATTTAAAATCGAGGTTATGGCAATTGGGAATTGTCCGAGAGGATAGATAGAAAACTACCTTTTGCTTCCTACAACCCAATACCAATGGACAGTCTTGCAATTTGGTTTGAAGGTTGAGACCCTCCTTATTCCAAAAAGAAATGACCCAACTTTTCGAACTTATCATACATAACATCCTAATCAATATTGATGACATCTTCTTGTTCTCGTCAAACAAACCGCAGACCATGAGACTTTGCTACATCTCACATGATATCATGCTATCTAAAAAGAAGAGCTCTATCGGTCAAACAAGTATTGAGTTTTTGGGAATGGAAATAATCGATGGAGAGTATCAGCCCGGTCCGCACATTACTCGAGAATTGCTAAATTTTTGGATGAAACTTGTCAATCAAAGAAATTTAACAATTCCTTGGAATTATTAGTTATATCAAAAATTTCATTCCGGATTGCTCCAAATACACTAGCCATCTTTCAAAGATGCTCAAGAAGAATGCTCCATCATGGGGATCTTCCCAAACGAGAGCGATTCAACAACTCAAGCAAGTATGTCGAAATCCACCGCCATTGAAAATCCCAAGTGCAGACAAAGGATTCTCCAGATCGATGCTAGTGATGAATATTGGGAAGCCATTTTGCTTGAAAAAGAAGATGGGAAATGTTGCTCATTGACAAGAAAAGATTTGAATAGACATTTCAAAAGGATGTCGAAAAGTTCTACATGCTTTGAATGGATATAATGATCCAAATCTCAAACATGTCTATCTTGCATCTCTACCTAAAGAACTCCATCCCGAGTTACACATAATGATTCAAGCTTCACCCGGAGCAAAGTCTCAAGAATCAATCTAGGCGAAATTCACCGGATGATGTTTGCAACCCTATAAGAGATGTGTGAGCAACAAGTCTTCATCAAGGATGTGCTTGATAAAAGAACTCTCCTCAAATCTGTATGCAAAACAAACTCTCATCCGGAGAAAAAGTGCAAAGGAGAGAATTGCACTTGTTCATCATCGTCTTCCCGTAAAAAAGATCGAAAAGATCAATAAGATGGCGAAAAGAAATAGGCTTATCGGTTCTCCGGAGGGAAATCATTTAGAAAGAAGTCGATGAATAGGTGTTTCCTATGTGGAAGAAAAGGGCACTTTGCAAAGAATTGCCCCGAAAGAAAGACAAAGCGGCCCAGTTGGCATCACAAGCATTCCAACTTAATTATGCCAACATAGATGATGCTGATATTGAATCATTATTTTCTGAACAAGATTAGCAGGATGAAGACACTGCATTTGCAATACAATATTCTACTGATGATCAAGGACCAGAAGAAGAAGAAGAAGATTCATCCTCAGAGCTCCCAGTCTTTGTGATCAAGGCACAACCATCACATAAGACAAGCTCCTTGATCCAAGAAGGGATGCCTACATATTCTACCTCATGGGTTGAAGTACAAGAGACAATTCTAACCTTACACCACCATCCAGAAGTTGTTTACTCTATCAGAAGCATCTCCGGAATATGGAGATATTACAAACCATCTTATCATGTTCTTTATTCAGCTCCCTTTCAAAAAGAATGAAGATGTGAATGATACCAAGGCCACTCATCCTGGAATGACTCCAGATGAGCCGAACCTTGCAAGCCAAGAATGCAACCATTTATTAGCACTTAGACTCATTGAGCCCACAAAGTCCAATTGGGCTTGCCCTGCATTCTACGTCAACAAAAGAGTTGATCAGGTACGATGGAAAAGAGGCCAGTTATTGATTACAAAGCTCTTAACCATTTCCTCCTTACAGCAAGGGATGGACAACATAGCCGCAAGGAGTTCGGCCTCGAAAGCATAACCAATCCCACATTGCTGAACAAATTCACTACAAGAAAAACGGTCAAAGACATCGGTTTTTAGCCAATGTCTATGTAAAATTCAACCGATGTTGTAATCGATGATGTTAAAAGTAAGTTCCCTTTACCTAAAACTCAAATGTTGTTTTCCCAACTCTCTAAAGCCCAAATCTTTTCAAAGTTTGATTTAAAATCAGGGTTATGGCAATTGGGAATTGTCCGAGAGGATAGATAGAAAACTACCTTTTGCTTCCTACAACCCAATACCAATGGACAGTCTTGCAATTTGGTTTGAAGGTTGAGACCCTCCTTATTCCAAAAAGAAATGACCCAACTTTTCGAACTTATCATACATAACATCCTAATCAATATTGATGACATCTTACTGTTCTCGTCAAACAAACAAGACCATGAGACTTTGCTACATCTCACATGATATCATGCTATCTGAAAAGAAGAGCTCTATCGGTCAAACAAGTATTGAGTTTTTGGGAATGGAAATAATCAATGGAGAGTATCAGCCCGGTCTGCACATTACTCGAGAATTGCTAAATTTTTTGGATGAAACTTGTCAATCAAAGAAATTTAACAATTCCGTGGAATTATTAATTATATCAAAAATTTCATTCCGGATTGCTCCAAATACACTAGCCATCTTTCAAAGATGCTCAAGAAGAATGCTCCATCATGGGGATCTTCCCAAACGAGAGCAGTTCAACAACTCAAGCAAGTATGTCAGAATCCACCGCCATTGAAAATCCCAAGTACAGGACAAAGGATTCTCCAGACTGATGCTAGTGATGAATATTGGGAAGCCATTTTGCTTGAAAAAGAAGATGGGAAATGTTGCTCAAAATGAATAGACATTTCAAACGGATGTCCGAAAAGTTCTACATGCTGAATGGATATAATGATCCAAATCTCAAACATGTTTATCTTGCATCTCTATCTAAAGAACTCCAGCCTGAGTTACACAGAATGATTCAAGCTTCCTGGAGCGAAGTCTCAAGAATCAGTCTAGGCGAAATTCACCAGATGACGCTTGCAACCCTATAAGAGATGTGTGAGCAACAAGTCTTCATCAAGGATGTGCTTGATTAAAGAACTCTCCTCAAATCTGTATGCAAAAAAAACTCTCATCTGGAGCGAAAGTGCAAAGGAGAGAATTGCACTTGTTCATCATCGTCTTCCCGTAAAAAGATCAGAAAGATCAATAAGATGGCGAAAAGAAATAGGAGATATTACAAACCCGCTTCTCAAGTTCTTTATTCAGCTCCCTTTCAAAAAGAATGAAGATGTGAATGCTACCAAGGCCACTCATCCTGGAATGACTCCAGAAGAGTGGAACCTTGCAAGCCAAGACTTCAACCATCTATTAGCACTTGGACTCATTGAGCCCACAAAGTCCAATTGGGCTTGCCCTGCATGCTACGTAAACAAAAGAGTTGATCAGGTACGACAGAAAAGAGGCTTGTTATTGAATGCAAAGCTCTTAACCATTTCCTCCTTGATGAAGTTCCCTTTACCTAAAACTCAAATGTTGTTTTCCCAACTCTATAAAGCCCAAATCTTTTCAAAGTTTGATTTAAAATCAGGGTTATGGCAATTGGGAATTGTCCTAGAGGATAGATATAAAACTACTTTTTGCCTTCCTACAACCCAATACCAATGGACATTCATGCCATTTGGTTTGAAGGTTTTCTTGAATAAATGTGAGAATATATATAAAAATGAAAAAGAGTAGTCCTGATCACAGGCTGATCAGGTAACCAAAGTAAAGCCTGGAAACAAAGTCAAAAATAATAACGAAATGGTCACAAGCCGACCAAATGGCTGAATGGTTGGGGCCTCGCTAAAACCTTCCAAGGTAAAACCCACCCTTGTGGGAAAAACCCTTGGAAGGAAAAAGAGTACCCCCCATGAGAGAATGCGTCCAAAGAGCAGAAGAAACCAGAAGATGAGACGCACTAGCTAACAAACCTATAGTTAGATTGGCCAACATAATCCTAAGTAAGAGACGAGATAATGGTCGCTGGAGGCGTCCCCCACCACATTGCCTCGTGCGATGCCTTGCTAAGAATATTCGCTGCCCGGTTGCCTTCCCTAAAGATGTGCGAGGCCACCAAATTCATCTGAGAAAGAAGGTGCAGAGTGTATCGTCACATGCTCAGATGGCGTCGAGAACCCATGTGGATCGCTTCGCATGACAACTCCACCACATAGACCGAGTCCGACTCACCGTAGTTGATTCCAGCCCTTCACAAAAGCGTAATGAATGGCCCGCATGGCCGCCATTAACTCCGCCTGAAAGCAAAACCCATACCACATCATTCCACAAAGCACCCACGAAAGAACCCTCTGCAGTTACAAAAAACTCTGGAAGCTGTGAGACGCCTGGGCGCCCCCGTGGCGCTGCCGTCTGTGTTAACTTTGATCCAGCCCAGCAAAGGTTTCTGCCAAGTAACCAGCACAATCTTCGGGGCCTGTCTTGGGCGCCTAGGAACCCGAAGTCTACGGAGAATGAAAAGGTCATGTTGATCATTATGCATGCAACCTTGGTCCAAGGAGGATGACTCAAGAATTAGAACACGAAGGCGTAGGGTGGCCGGTTCCAGTGTCCAGTTCTTGTCATTGAAGGTCAAGTCATTTCTGATTTGCCAGATGAGCCAAATACCGAATAACACTACAACTCGCCAAAGAAAGGCCACCTGCTCACTGAAATGAAACTCATTTTTTTAATAAGCTGGGAGTATTGGTTAGAGAATTTCAAATAAACTGAAAGATGCAGGGTTCGAACCCTGGTTAACACCCTTATAAAGGGTTATTGATACCACTTGAGCTACAAGCTAGTGGTTAGAAATGAAAACTCATTAAACGCACCAGGAATTCATTGTAGCTATAAGCCCTAAAATAATGGATATCAAAAGATTCAAAATTCCACTGCCAGAGGCCCCGTGCAAAAACACATGAGACAAACAAATGATCAACAGATTCCGCGTCAGCACAACAAAGACCACAAACCGAGGGGCCTGTGAAGGAACCCTGCGATCGCAGAACATCCAATATCGCAAGTCGATTATGGATGGCGCGCCATGCCATAATCGAACATCTTTCCAGAATGTGAGGTGACCAAATCCAGGAACCCCATTGAACCACTGGGGAGTGAGGGCGCAGATAGGTGTAAGCCGACTTCGAAGTGATAATCCCATCATCAGAATGTAGCCAAGCCCGCGTATCCGACAATGCCGGAGCGATGGGGACTCTAGCAATATCCCGGACCATATCCAAACATGCCTCTATGAATGAGAAAGTGAAGTGCCAAGTCCCGTCATAAAAGTAATCAGAAATGCGATGCCGAAATAAATGCAAGTACTCCTATGGAATTCTAATCCTATCGGCAATGGTGTAACCCAGCCAATTGTCCAGCCAGAATAAAATGCCTGAATTGCATCCGGGGATCCAGCGGCAGTCCTCCAAGAATCCCGAGATCCCAGGTCGAATCCCTCTCCAGATAGAAGAGGGGATGAACGAACGGCGTGGAGACCCATCTGAAGTCAAAAAGCGCTTTCTGAGGGTGTCGTAAACCAAAGAGTTTGAAGTCATAATCTTCTAACCCATCTTCATAAGGAAAGCATTGTTGGCGACAACGATGGAGCGGACGCCCAAGCCTCCTTCTGCCCGGGGCATACGACAACGACTCCACTTAACCACCACTGACCCTTTAGAGTTCACATTTCTAGTCCAGATGAAATTACGCATGGCCTTTTCCATTTGCCATAACAATGTTCTAGGCCACTTGTAAACCATCATCGTATGCACAAAGGAACTGGTAATCACCGAATTCACCAAACAAATGCGGCCAGCAATAGACAGAGTAGTCCCTTTCCACCTTCTGAACCTAAAATAATCTTATCGAAAACCGGTTTTAAATCAGCCACTTTAGGCGCACCCTTGAAGATGGGGGCACCTAGATAGACCGTAGGGAAAGCGCCCATATGAATCCCTGTAACCGTCTGAATACGTCCTCGCACATAATTGGAAACCCGGCTGCCAAAATAAGCTTTAGATTTGTTAGGATTGAAAATCTGACCCGAAATAATCCAAACATTGGTACTATCTTTAATTTCTACTTCTTGTAAGTTAACATAAATCGATATATATATATATATATATATATATAATATTCGTGTGTGTGAATCTATCATTTTCTTATCAGTTAATAATGTCATATAAATAAAAAAAAAAGATTCTAATGTAATAAAAAGCTGAAATCAACATCCAAAGGTGTTTCTTATATAATTAGCAGATTAGGTATTAAAGATAAAAATAAATAAAGGTTACCAATTGCTCCAGATTCTCTCCCTCATCTCCCTGTCATCTCCTTTGTGTTTTCGACAACATGTTTATTTGTGAGTATTAACTTATATCTATATATTTCCCACCCTTTTTGCTTTCTCATATCCTAATTAGGGCAGTGAAGTGTGTTGAATTACTAAAAGTATATGACATCAACTATATGATCAACACATATGCACCGTGCTTGGTTAAGTTATATCCACAAAAATTATATTATATATCTATCTTAATTGGGATTAAGACTACGTGGTAATAGTATTAGTTTAAAATAGGATAAAATAATCCCCGACAACGCTGAAGACTGAGCCTTGTAAGGGTTAAAGTCAGGCACCCACGGAGATAGACGGATAGTACCAGGGTTAAGCGTCCAATTGGTGCGTTGCTGAGCCCGAGAGCGATCCTGCGCATTAAACAATTTGACACAAAAGAATCCCTTGCCCAGGGGAATTAGTTTCCATTCATTCTTGATGCCCCATAATTCAGATAAACGCTTATGTAAAAGCATGGTGGCCCATGGCTTGGTACCTTTTCCTAAAATAACCCGTCCAATTAATGAATAGGAAAATTCAGTGAGACGTTGCTGGTAAATGTTGTCATCAATAGTAACGGAATAGTAATCACCTTTGCGAACTGGTTTGGGGATCGGATTTTTACCAGAGACCACTGTAGAAAACAGATTGGGATTACCTAGGGCCTGAGTCGTTGAATCCATTTGTTTGATACCGAAGCCTGTGGGGAAGTTGAATTCGTCGGATGGGGGTTTCCTGAAACAACCTGCGCAAAAGAATAAACTTGATGACCAATGTTACTAGCCGAAGGTTGTTGGGTTGACGAGTTGGTGCGGCCCATGGTGGCAGAGCATCCAGCAAGGTGAGAAGCATTCATTGGTGGGCATGCAGGAGGAGTGCTCTGAGGATGGGAGATCGGCCCAGGGAGCATCACTCCCTAGGAGATCGTTGCCCAGGGGCATCACTCCCCTGGGAGGGGACCACTCTAGAGGACAGAGTGGCAGCCAGCCCCTCATGGAGATTAGAAGGGCTGCCCCCCCCATGGACAAAGGCAGCCATGGGGGTAAAGGGAGCATCCATAGACGCATCAGCGGGTGTGTGGGGCAATTTTAGGTGCACATCGCTAGGAGACAAGCCCGTCTGCGTGAGGACTTGTTGCGTTGATGCTTGTTGCTGTGGCGCGGGGACCGCGCTAGGAGGGAGCACGGGGACCACGATGGGCGGTTGTTGCGCTGAGGTTGTTGGCGCGCTGCTGGAGGGCTGGTACGAGGTTGTTGATTGTGGCTGCAGGTATATGTGCGGCGCGAGTGGGACCACGCCTGCTGGGGGGGATGTCGAAGACCGCTGCTGCGTGCTTGATCCACTCGACATGAAGTGCCATGGCACGCCATAGAAGGAGAAGCTGCCCGTTGACAAAGACTTACCATCGATGGATTTGGCGGAACATGGAAGAGTAGGACGTGCATGGTGTTGTTCGAAATTCGAGGTTAAACTGGAGAACTCCGGCGAAGCCATGTCCGGCGATGATGCCGGAGGAAGGGGACGGGACGTCCAAACCGTGATCAAGAGAGAGAAGAGAGAAAAACCCTAGAGAGAGAAGATCAATTAAACTGAAAGATCCATAGAAATAAAAAATTAACCAACACAACAGTTGGAACATAAACCCACACAAAGGAGGTATCCTCCTTTACCAGGCTGGGTGAAGGTTAATACTGACGGGTGTGCGCATGGAGCACTGGGGAGATGTGCGGCAGCGGAGGTATTTCGTAATTGCATGGGCTTTTTCACGGGATGCTTTACTCACAACATTGGCATTGGGTTTGCTTTCGAAGCTGAGTTGATAGCGGTAATGATGTCTATAGAGCGCGCTTATAGGAGAGGATGGCACAAACTGTGGCTAGAATCCGATTCAACTTACGATTGCGGTTTGCTGGAAGCAAGGTCAATCGGGGTGCCATGGAAGTTCTTAGCCCGATGGCGGATGACACTACACTATCTATCCCACATGGATTTTAGGGTTTCTCACATTTACAGAGAAGGCAATAAAGTACCGGATAAGCTCTCGAAGATGGATGTTCATTTAGACTGGTCTCATACGATTCGAGCCTCGGTCTCCACAGAGTTGCATGAGGATATCATTGGCCAGATTTGCTATCGTTTTGCATAGATGTTATGGAGTACTCTTTTTCCTATCAAAGGTTTTTCCCTCTGGGTTTTACTTTGATAGGTTTTAACAAGGCCCCATCTTTTTCTGGCTAACTGCTTGGCTTGTAAACAGTCTTTTTTCTGAGATACTCGTTGCTTTCGTTTAGAGCCCATCCCTACCATGGTTGGTTGCTCTTTTCTTCGGATTAGGCTAGTGCTTGGCTTGTAAGCATCATTTTCTTTTTAAATATATTTTCTCCGATTCTATTGGGCCAGTCTTGGTTTACGTTTGTGGCTCGAACTTTCGGGTATCGGGAAGTCGGATATCGGATCTTGACGGTCGGATATAACGATTCTTCATTTTTTTTATTTCGACCAATGTATTATTCTTAAGGTCCAATTCTCCAATTACATCTTTCATGTGGGGTTTGTTCATGCTATATGCAATCACGTGATTCGTAGATGACTTTGGTCGAGATATTATTTCTCCGGGTTGTGATGATCTGGTTTTGATGGGGACTTTAATGCTATTCTCGGAACCATGAGCGTCACAGTCGTGGGGTCACCTTGATGGCGTCTTGCCAGGATTTTCGGGATTTTTATGACAATGCGGGGTTGATGGCTATCCCCACGATAGGCAACTTCTTTACTTGCAAAGACGCGTCCTCATCGAGACTCTCATTCAAGCTCGGCTTGACCGTGTTATAGCTAGCCCTAGGTTTGTTAATCTTTGGCAGAGGACTAAGGCTTTTGTTCTCCCTCGCACTTGCTCGGACCATCATCCTCTTTTGCTTTTGTGTGAGACTTCGGCTCATAAGGGCCCATCTCCTTTTCGTTTTCAACGTATGTGGACTAAACATCCTGGTTTTCAGTCGGTTGTTACTTCTTCTTGGGAATCAAATTGCACAGTCACTAACCCTTTGATTCGATTGATGATAAAATTGAAAAGATTGCGCCATGTGCTTCGTTCTTGGAATTCAGAGGTTTTTGGGGATGTCAATTGTGGGGTGGATGATAAATTAGAAAAGTTGAGATAGATTCAGTCGGACATCGAGACTTTGGGGTATAGTATAGCCTGTCAGGGACTGGAACTTGAAGCCCAAAATTTGCTTAATCAGGCGTTGCTTCTACAATCTGAATTTCTTCGCCAGAAATCTCGGGCCGCTTGGTTGGTTGATGGAGACCGCAACACTTCTTTTTTCCACCGTTGTTGTCAGACTAAGGCCGCTCGGGCTGGTATTCACGGTCTGATGATCAATGGTACGCTTTCACACGGACCCGCCCCTCATCCATAGTCACATTATCCGTTCTTCCCAGGATTTATTCACGGCGCCTATTGGTCCTATTCCGGATTTTTCTTCTATTGATCGAGTTATTAATCCGGTGGTGATGGATGTGGAGAACAATTGCTTAACCTCTTTACCTATGGATTTAGAGATTAGAGATGCGGTTTTTGATCTTGGTATTGACATTCCCAGGCCCGGATGGATTTAATGGCTCTTTCTATCGAGTTGTTGGGATATTATATCTAATGACGCGTCATTCTGCTGTGCGCCACTTCTTCCACCGGTTCTGCGCCGATGGACTCAATTCCACTTTATGGTTCTCATTCCTAAAAGCAAAGATGCGAATCTTTGTTGATAATTTCAGGCCATTGTCATGAGCAATTTCATCTTCAAAATTATCACCAAGATATTGGCTACTTGGTTTGCCCGCATCGTTAGGCGTATTTTGTCTCCTACACAATTTGGTTTTATTCCGGTCGTCACATTCATGATTGTATTGCTCTAGTCTCGGAAGGCTTTAACATTCTTCATAATCGGAGTGACAAGAACATGATCCCGAAAATCGATATCCGTAAGGCCTTCGACACTCTCACCGGACTTTCTTTTATATGTGTTCTGAGTAGATTTGGCTTCTCTGAGAAATTCGTTGCGTGGATATCTGTCATTTTGAACTCGGCCCGTATCTCGGTTCTTCTTAATGGCTCTCGATCGGATACTTTGCTTGCACAAGAGGGGTGCGTCGGGGAGTGATCCTTTTCACCCCTTCTTTTTGCATTGCGAAGAAGTCCTGGGAAACTTATCTCTCATCTGGTGTCATCCCATCTTCTAAAGCCTTTCATGGCTCCTCGTAATATTGTGTTTCCGTCCTCCATGCTTTATGCGAGATGATATTGTCATCCTTTGTGCGGCAACCTCACGGCAATGCACGTTATATTTTTGATACTCTTGGGCATTATGCCTCTCTTTCTCGCCGGATGTTCAATCTGTCAAATCGAAGGTGTTTTTGTGCTTGGGGTCTCGCATTATATTAGACATCGCATTGAGGCGATCATGGGCTTATCGGTTGGATCCTTTCCTACTAATTATCTTGGGGTTCATATATTCAAGGGTGCCCCAAACATGGTGTGTTTGCGGCCTTTGTTTGATAAGATTATGGTTAAGTTTAAGCGTTGGAAAGGTTCTTCTCTCTCTTTAGCAGGTCGTGTATGCTTGGTTAACTCTATTATTGCCACTCCTTGGTTCACAGTATGCTCATTTACAAATGGCCTATCGCTACCGCTAAGCGATTAGAGAAAGCTATGCGTAACTTCATTTGGATCGGTGATATTAATCGAAGGGTTACATGTCGTGGTTAATTGGACGCGTTGTTGCTCTCCTAAGAACGAGGGCGGTCTTGGCGTCCGATCCTCATTTCTCGCAAACCGAGCCTTTATTATGAAGATGGGCTGAAACTTCTCACATCGGATTCCATTGTCTTTGATACTCTCCGTCGCCGTTTTTGATGGACAATGGTTCTATTAGGCGCTCATTCTTGCCTTCTTCTATCTCAAGGGGGGCTGCGTCCAATCTGTGGAGGATTGTCAAAATGATTCGAGATGGATTCTGGGGCTCACTCTTGGTTAATTTTTGGACAGATAAGCTTGGCTACGCTCGTCATTGCGGATCGGATTGGCATCCCGCACGAATTTCGGGCTAACTTTCGTAATCCCATATCGGACTTCTTTTTTGATAACAAATGGCATCTCACTATGTCGTTTGTGGAGGCTTACTTGGATATTGTTCGGGATATTGTTCGTTGTCCGATTGCTCCAGATTCTTTGGATAAACGAGTGTGGACTCGCTCTGTGGATGGGACAGTGACTTCTAAGTCAGCATATGCATTTATTCGACCGTCCTTTCCTTCTGTTAAATGGGGATCTTGGATATGGTCCCCCTACATTCCAGAGAGGCGCACGGTTGTGGTCTGGCGGGCGATATTCGGACGTTTGACAGTCATGGATGTTCACCGCCCCAAAGGATTTATCGGTCCCTCTTCGCTTTGTCTCTGAACTCTCATTCGGAATCGATCGATCACATTTTTGTTTCTTGCAATTTTGCAGGAGCTCTTTGGGACTGGATTGCGGGTTCATTTGCGGTGGCTTTTCGTAACGTCTATAGCTTCAACGATTTTATGGTTCATTTGATGGAATTTCATTTCAGTGCGCAGATCGCTTTTCTCTGGAGGGTGGCGATTGTTTCTTGCATATGGCTTATTTGGCACACAGAAATGACGTGATCTTTAATCACAAACATTGGACTACAGATGCGGCGCTTGTTCGGTTGAGAGCCATGATTATTGAGCCGCTTGATAAAGGGTGCATGCGAATACCCAGGATGATCTTCTTTGTCTACACCGGTGAAGGTTAGGGACGCCCTCCTAAGGCCCCTCGCATTATCCCGGTGCCTTGGTTTCTTCCCCTTCCCCGGCCGGATTAAAGTCAATGTAGATGGTAGTGCTATCGAGCTCCGGTCGTATCACGGGCATTTTTTCCGTACTATCGAGGATTTTTTCGTGGGTGTTTCGTGGAGCAATGTGGAACGGGCTTTGCTTTTGAGGCCGAATCGTTGCTTTGCCATGACCGCAATCTCCTATGCTTTTCGCAAGGGTTGACTAATATTTGGCCGAATCGGACTCTACATATGTTGTTGGCCTTCTTAGATCTCAGACGGGCTCCATCCCGTGGCGTCTGCTTAATCAATGGCGTTATTCTCTCTTTTTGCTTTCCCAGATGCATGTTGTGGTTTCTCACATCTATCGAGAAGGCAACCGTGTTGCGGACCATCTCGGCAAGTTCACGTGTGACTCCTCTTGGTGGGATGCCCCCAATGGATATTATCTCTCTCGCTTCTCAGATGACTATGTCGGACGTACACAGTATAGATTTGTTAGTTAATTTGTGCTATGTTGTTTTGGTTTGGTTGTATGGCTTTCACTTTTCTCATGGGTACTCTTTTCCTACTAAGGGTTTTCCCCACAAGGGTGGGTTTTACCTTGGTAGGTTTTTAACGAGGCCCCAAACATTGGGCTACCTGGTCGGCTTGTGACCGTGGATTTTTCATTTCTTTCTATTATATTTCGATTCTTATTAAAAAAAAAAAAAAATATTTTCTCCATTAGATCAAAAAAAGATCCAAGATAGACATGTTTGAGATTTGGATCATTATATCCATTCAAAGATGTAGAACGTTTCAGACATCCTTTTGAAATGTCTATCCAAATCTATTCTTGTCAATGAACAACATCTCCCATCTTTTTTTCAAGCAAAATGGCTGCCCAATATAAAGAACTTGAGAAGTTGGTTTGTAATATCTCCATATTCTGGAGGGGCTTTTGATAGAGTAAACAACTTCTGGATGGTGATGTAAGGTTGGAATTGTCTCTTGTACTTTCAACCCATTTGGTAGAATGTGTAGGCTTTGTTTGGTCTATCATACTTGGATGGTAGAATTTGCACTTTAATATTTGGATAAGGCATCCCTTCTTGGATAAAAAAGGAGCTTGTCTTCTGTGATGGTTGTGACTTGATCACAAAGACTGGGAGCTCTGAGGATGAATCTTCTTCTTCTTCTTCTTTTTGGGTCCTTGGTCATCAGTAGAATATTGTATTGCAAATGCAGTGTCTTCATCCAGCTCATCTTGTTCAGAAAATAAAGATTCAATATCAGCATCATCTATGTTGGCATAATTAAGTTGGAATGCTTGTGAGGCCAACTTTGCTGCTTTGACTTTCTCTTAGGGCAATTATTTGCAAAGTGCCCTTTTTTTCCACATAGGAAACACATATTCGTTGACTTCTTTCTGAATGATTTCCTTCTGAAGAACCGATAGGCCTATTTCTTTTCGCCATCTTATTGATTTTTCTGATCTTTTTACGGGAATATGATGATGAACAAGTGCAATTCTCCTTTCCTTTGCATTTTATCTCCAGATGAGAGTTTTTTTTTTTTTTTTGCATACAGATTTGAGGAGAGTTCTTTTATCAAGCACATCCTTGATGAAGACTTGTTGCTCACACATCTTGTATAGGGTTGCAAATGTCATCTAGTGGATTTCGCCTAGACTGATTCTTGAGACTTCCCTCCTAGAAGCTTGAATCATTCTGTGTAACTCAGGTTGGAGTTATTTAGGTAGAGATGCAAGATTTTTTGAATAAATGCGAATATATATATATAAAAAATGAAAAAGCGTTGTCCTGATCACAGGCTGATCAGGTAACCGAAGAAGTGAAACCTGGGAACAAAGTCAAAGAAGCTAACGAAATGGTCACAAGCTGACCATATGGCTGAATGGTTGGGGCCTCGTTAAAACCTTCCAACGTAAAACCCACCCTTGTGGGAAAAACCCTTGGAAGGAAAAAGAGTACCCCCCATAAGAAAAGCGTCCAAAACCGAGAAACAAGAAGACCAGACGCATTAGCTAACAAACCTATAATTGGCTTGGCCAACATAATCCTGAGTGAGGTTCGAAATTATGGCCACTAGGGGCTCCCCCCACCACGTATCCTCGTGCGAAGTCTTGCTGAGAATATCCGCTACCCTGTTGCCTTCCTTGAAGATGTGCAAAACCACCAAGTTCATCTGAGAGAGGAGGTGCAGAGTGTATCACCACATGCTCAGATGTCGCCAAGGAACCTCTGTGGATCTCTTCCGCAGCAATTCCACCACATAGATCGAGTCCGATTCCAACCATAGATGATTCCAGCCCCTTGCAGAAGCATAATGAATGGCCCGCATTGCGGCCATCAACTCCGCCTCAAAAGCAAAACCCAAACCACATCTTTCCACAAAACATCCGCGAAAGAACCCTCTGCAATTGCGAAAAACCCCGGAAGCAGTGAGACGCCCGGGTGAACCAGAAGCGCTGTCGTCGGTGTTCACTTTAATCCAGCCCGGCAAGGGTTTCTGCCAATTAACCTGCACAATCTTTGGGGCCTGTCTTGGGCGTCCAGGAACCCGTAGCCGACGGAGAATGAGGAGATCCCTTTGGTCATTAGGCATGCAACCTCTGTCCAAGCAAGATGACTCAATAATAAGAACTCAATAACCTTTGCATCCCTAAATGTTCTATTCGAGAGTTACTTGTTAGAGAAGCACATGGGGGAGGTTTAATGGGACACTTTGGTGTGCATAAAACCTTGGAAGTCCTACGTGATCATTTCTTTTGGCCTTGTATGCGTGTTGATGTTGAGAGAATTTGTGAAAAGTGCATAACTTGTAAACATGCTAAATCAAAATCACAACCTCATGGAATGTATAAACCTTTACCTATTCCAAATGAACCTTGGGTGGACATATATATGGACTTTGTTTTGGGTTTACCTAGAACAAGTAAGGGTAGAGATTCTGTGTTTGTGGTTGTTGATAGATTTTCTAAAATGGCACATTTCATTCCTTGTCATAAAATTGATGATGCTACTCATGTTGCTGATTTGTTCTTTAGAGAAATTGTGCGTTTGAATGGAGTTCCAAGAACAATTGTGAGTGATAGAGATGCAAAATTTTTAAGTCACTTTTGCCACCCACAAACTGATGGGCAAACTGAAGTAGTAAATAGAACTTTGTCTCAGCTACTTTGAACTTTGATTCAAAATAACTTAAAGAATTGGGAAGATTGTTTGCCATTTGTTGAGTTTGGATATAATAGGAGTGTGCATTCTGCTACTAACTTTACTCCTTTTGAAGTTGTTTATGGATTTAATCCATTGAGTCCACTTGATCTTGTTCCTATCCTGTTGAAGAGCAAGCAAGTCTTGATGGAAAAGCTAAAGCGAGAATTGGTAAAGAAGTTGCATGAAAAGGTGAAACTTAATATTGAGAAGCAAACCGAGTGATATGTTAAACAAGCCAACAAGGTCGAAAGCAAGTAATATTTGAACCAGGAGATTGGGTGTGGCTGCACTTGAGAAAAGAAAGGTTTCCAACAAAGCGAAAGTCCAAGCTACAACCAAGGGGTGATGGGCCATTTCAAGTGATTGCAAAGATCAATGACAATGCCTACAAGATTGATCTTCCAGTGAGTATAATGTGAGTGCTACTTTTAATGTGTCGATCTATCTCCTTTTAATGCAGAATCAGATTCGAGGACGAATCCTTTCGAAGAAGAAGGGAATGATGAAGGTCATCCTGCAGTTACAACTCAAGGAAATAAAGAATCGATGATGATTCATGGAGGGCCAATCACGAGAGCAAGAGCTAAACAAATTAAGCAAGCTTTGATGACTCTTGTTGCTGAAATTAAAGAAAATGTGCAAGGGAGCTCAATAGAAGGACAAGTAATGAATGGTATTCAAGTTGTTGGGCCAGAATGCATCTAATAAGTTGGGCTCAAGCATGGAACTGAATTGAAGACTTAATTTGGAGTTTATGGGCCATGATTTCCGTCCAACACCTCAAACCCAAGAGGAGTGATGTTTCATTTTGCTTAAAATGGTCAATTTTCAGCATTTTGTTAGTCAAAGTGTCTTAGTTAAGTTAATCAAGTATGATTATTCAATAAAGTAAGTCTAGTAGTCATTTTCCAAGTCTAGAAAGGTTGTCTAGTCTAGTAATCATTTTCCAAGTCTAGTAAAGGTGGTCTAGAGTGTCACTTCACATGGGGGAGTCATTTTCTATGTTGTAAGACTAGAAAAAGGGGTCAAGAATGTCTCTTCAAATCCCATGAAAAGCCAATTCGGGATTAACATTGAAGCATCATATTGTAACTATAAAAGCATGGCAACCCATGTAAGAATGGAGAATTAATTGATATATTGAAATTGGCATTTGCCTTTGTGAGTTGAAATTCTCTTTGTAGAGTTTTCAATTAATTAAGAACTTATCAAGATACTTGAGCAATATCTTGTGGTGTTCATCATACCAAGGTTCTTGGCTGATCATATAGCCAACGGGTCAAGGTTATAAAGCTCTAGGTAAGATCAAACTAGATCATCGATCTGGAATATCCGCTGCCTACTTGTATACGTTGGGTTCTTGAATCGATATATTCAATGGGTCCTTCGTACAATCCGTATCACATTGCTCGTGGATGCCCCACACATAATCACAATATCGTCCGCATACATAATCGACGAAGGGAAAATCACCTGCTTAGGTGCCATGAAGGCCTGAAGGTGGTTTCTCCTCACCGCCTCCTCCACTAATCTACTCAGAACTTCTTCTGTGATGCAAAAGAGCAGGGGTGATAACGGATCCCCCTGCCGAAACCCTCGAAAGCAAGAGAAAAAACCCACAGGTGACCCATTTAGAAGGACCAAAATTCTGGAAGAATGAAGAATAATCTCTATCCAGTGAATGGACACTTCGGAGAAAACAAAGCGATGCAACACGTGAATCAGAAAGCCCCAATTAACCGTATCAAAAGCCTTGCGGATATCAATTTTTAAGATCATGTTTGTGTTATTCCACCCCTGCAAAATATTAAACCCTTCCGAAACCAACGCGATACAGTCGTGAATCTGCCTTCCCGGAATAAAGCCAAACTGAGTCGGAGACAAGTAAGAAGAGATGATAGAACCCAAACGAGTTGCCAAAATCTTCGTGATAATCTTAAAAAGAAAGTTACTCATGACGATCGGTTTGAAATCCTCCACCGCGTTAGCCTCCTTGGTCTTTGGGATGAGTGCCAGGAAACTGGTGTTTAGTCCCACCGGAAAGGAGGCCGTGACAAAGAAATGACGGATGGCCGCCAACACCTCCACTGACACCACGTCCCAGAAATGCTGATAGAATCTCCCACTGAAACCGTCCGGCCCCGGAGCACTATCCAGACCCATATCAAACACTGCCTCCTTAACCTCTGACTTCGAAGAATGGCTGTCAAGAGTGCATTATCGAATGTGGTCATAGTAGGTGAAATCAGTTGGTCAACCAAAGTGTAATCCGAATCGTATGCCCTCTGTATTCGCGAAAAAGGTCCGTATAAAATGAAATAATGTGATTTGAAAGGGCCACCGGATCCTCTGTGTACGTACCATCGACCATCAATCCCTGAATCCCTGAACGACCATTTCTAATCTGGCAGCGACGGTGAAAGAATGCCGTGTTGCGGTCCCCATCTTTTAACCAAGTAGAGCAAGCTTTCTGCTGAAGAAAATCAGACTGCATGGGCAACGTGCGAGAAAGCTCCTGCTGCGCCTCCAATTCCCTTTCCCTGAGATCCTCCGTGAAACCCTCAGATTCAATATCTGCTTGAATATGTTGGACCTTTTCCATCTGATAATCCACATGACGATTAACATCCCCAAAAACCTCCTTATTCCAAACCTTAATCGTTTGTCTCAGCCTTTTGAGCTTCCACATGACGCGCTGCAAAGGGTTGGGCGACGCGCACGGGAGCACCCAAGAGACAGTGACAATACCCCGGAAAGAAGCATGATGAATCCACATACGCTAGAACCGAAATGGAGACAGGCCCTTGATAATGGAAGAAGAATAAGAACCAGAATGGAATAGTGATCTGAACCAATGCGCGGAAGGACTAAACCCTTAACAACTTGCCAAAGAGCGAAAAATTGGCTAGTTGCCAGGGCTCGATCCAGTTTAGTCTGAAGAAGAGCTAGAGGCCTTCGGGGGGAGCACCAAGTAAACAAGTTCCCCGAAGTTGGCACAGCAAATAACCTTGCATCCTCCAAGAAATCCCTAAAGTCTTTGCAAGAAGCCTGGGATAAAGTACCCGTGCCAGAGCGCTCATGATGACCCAACACAACATTGAAATCCCCAATAAGCGGCGGATCGAAGACCCAAATTCCTCGGCTCAACCATAGTGCACGCCGAGCAACATGATCACACAAACCATGAGCAAAACCAACATGGAAAACCATAGAACCAAATTGAATCTGCAAAATAATACACTGAGAAGAAGACCAAACCTGATTATGGACAGAAACGTTTGCATCGCATAGGACCCAGATATCTCGGGCGCTGTTCGCCCAAGCTCGAAAGCGTGAACCCGAGTCCCAAGCTACTCCGAAGAATCCGAAATGGATGAAATGTCCACCTTAGGCTCACAAATGGCTACAATAGAAAGTTTATGTTTGTGACATAAAGCCTTAAGAACATTACGAGAAGCAATGTTCCCAATCCCCCAGATGTTCCAGAAGATGCAATTCATTGAGACGGCGGGGGAGGTGGCGCCCATGTCGAACGCACGGTAAAAACAGTGTGTGGTGTGTTGTTGGGTCGATGATTGAGAATTACCAACTTCATCCGCATAATCACCATTTCTTGGTTCTTTGCAACGTTCATTTCATGTGGCTCTGTATGCTCCTGTTCGATGGTAATGTCGTATATCTTGGGCGACGGACCCGACGCAACACTTCGGAGAATTCAAGACTTCTCCGAGTCCAAGGAGTTATCCCTGAAGGCATGGTGAGGGCTCTAATTGGCTTTCCCAAGGATCTTTGGACCGTAATAGGCATAACGTTAGAAACCGTGCTTAGGTGTTGGAAGTAGTGGCCTTGGGAGATGACTCCTAGCCGGATACTCGGCTTGTAATCTCATGGGTTGCCGATCCTGGGAATTGACCAACCAAGAGCCTCAAAGGTGTTGGAAGTAGGGCAAGTGAATATGGCGCGAGGGGGGGATCCTGCGCGCATAGTCGAACCCGTATTTCCCATTGAGTCATCAACGACCTTGCCCTTGTCCTGCTGAACAGGACGATAAACTTTTCGAACCTTGGAACGCCCTCGCTGCACTGAATTGTGGCAAGAAGTAGGCGCCCGTGAGCGTCCCTAGGCCAGTGATGCACGCCCTTCCGTAGCCGTATTACCCGCATTGTTAAGACGACAAGAAGTTGTTCAATGTCCCATAACACTACACCGCGAGCAAAACTGAGGGAGTTTTTCATAGGTGACGGAAACAAAAGAGCACTTGCCAGTGCGTTCTACCATGATGTGTTCTTCCAACGGCTTAGAGAGATCGATGTCCACCAGAACTCGAACAAAATGACCCAAAGAACAATCCAGTGAGCACTGATCAATTTGTAATGGGTTCCCAAGAGCACTGGCAATCCCCATGATGTTATTGGGGTCCCAGTATTCCAAACTGAGTTCAAAAATGCGTACCCAAACGCTAGCCATGGAGCTTTGCACCTTATAAGTGTTGAAGTCTGGCACCCATGGAGATAGACGGATAGTACCAGAGTTAAGCGTCCAATTAATGCGTTGCTGAGCTCGAGATCGATCATGCGCATTAAACAATTCGACACAAAAAAATCCCTTGCCCAATGGAATTAATTTCCAGTCATTCTTAATACCCCATAGTTCAGATACGCGTTTATGCAAGAGCATAGTCGCCCATGGCTTATTACCTTTACCCAAAATAACCCTTCCAATTTTTTGAATAATTTCGAATATATATATAAAAATGAAAAAAGAGAAGTCCTGATCACAGGCTGATCAGGTAACCGAAAGAAAGCCTGGAAATAATGTCAGAAACAAAACGAAATGGTCACAAGCCGACTAAATGGCTGAATGGTTGGGGCCTCGTTAAAACCTTCCAAGGTAAAACCCACCCTTGTGGGAAAAACCCTTGGAAGGAAAAAGAGTACCCCCCAGGAAAAAGTAGGCGCCTAAAAAAGGGAAAAGAAACCTGAAGCGGTGGCGCACTAAGTAACAAACCTATAGTTGGTTTGGCCAACATAGTCATCAGTGAGGTAGTGAAGGAGCTCTGTGGGCGGGACGCCCCACCATGTGCCGCACTCCGTCTTCTTGCTCAGCAAGTCTGCAACCCGATTGCCTTCCCAAAAAATATGAGAGACTACAAGATCAATACCTCTGAGCAGATGCAGGGTTTGGCGCCAATGACTAAGATGGCGCCATGGGACCTCCATTCTTCTCTTCTCCGATGAGGTTCACCACATACATCGAATCGATTCCGCCCAAAGTTGCGTCCGGCCTTTTCGCAAAGGCATATTGAATCGCCCACATTGTGCGACGACCAATTCGACTTCAATCGCGTACCACAACCACAATGATGGACAAAGCATCCCCGAAAGAAACCTCTACAATTCCGGAAGACTCGAAAGCTGTGAGGTTGCCCGCGCCCGAGGCGCTACCATCCATGTTAACCTTGATCCAACCCGGGAGGGGTTTTTGCCACTGAATCTCCACAATCTTCGGAGCATGTCTAGCCCGTCCAGGAACTCGCATACCGCGCAAGATAAATAGGTCTTGTTGATCATTGCTCATGCATCCCCGATCCAAAGATGATGATTCTACAATGAGTATCGTAGTTGAATGATCGCCGCCTCCGGTGTCCAGGTTTTGTTGTGAAAAATCAGCTCGTTGCGGATGTGCCATATAAGCCGATGCGAGAAAGTATCGCCACACGCCAAAGAAAGCGACCTGGTCACGTAAATGAAAAGACATTAACCGCACTTTGATAGCTCATTGAAACTATAAGTCCAAGAGGGTGAACTTGGAAAGAATGGAAGATCCAACGCCATATATTTCTGCAAAAGCACAAGAGACAAATAAGTGATCAACCGATTCTCGCGATTCCTCAGTAAAGAACACAAACCGAAGGGCGATAAAAAACTTCCCCTAGCTCGTAATGAATCCTGGACAGCCCGATCGGTTGTGTATGGCCCTCCATGCAACCACCGATCTCCATTCCCGGATATGTCAAGACAAATCCAAGAACCCCATCTAATCGCTGAGTCTTTGGGGCGTATATGATTATAAGCCGCCTTCGAGGTAACCGAACCATCCTCCGAGTTCAACCAAACTCGAGTATCCCTGGACTCCGACACAATCGGGACGCGCACAATGGCACAGACCAGCTCCAAATAGGCCTCCACGAAAGAGGCGGTGAAGTGCCAGGACCCATCATAAAAGTAGTCAGAAATGCGCTGATGAAATAAGTATCCATAGTCCTCTGGGATACCAATTCTGTCTGCTATAGAGTAGCCCAACAAATTATCAATCCAGAATAAAACCTCGGAGTTAGCACCTGGGATCCAACGAGCACCATCCAAGCAATTCTTGAGCAATGTGCAGACCAAGCAGATAGTCTCCATTGATTATTTCCATTCCCAAAATCTCAATACTTGTTTGACCGATGGAGCTCTTCTTTTCAGATAGCATGATATCATGTGACTGAACAATATCTAACAACTGGTGTAGCAAAGTCTCATGATCTTGTTTGTATGATGAGAACAATAAGATGTCATCAATGTAGATTTGGGTGTTATGTAGGATAGGTTTGAAAAGTTGGGTCATTGCTTTTTGGAATATGGAGGGTCTCAACCTTCAAACCAAATGGCATGACTGTCCATTGGGATTGGGTTGTAGGAAGGCAAAAGGTAGTTTTATATCTATCCTCTGGGACAATTCCCAATTGCCATAACCCAGATTTTAAATCAAACTTTGAAAAGATTTGGGCTTTAGAGAGTTGGGAAAATAGCATTTGAGTTTTAGGTAAAGGGAACTTCATCAAGGAGGAAATGGTTAAGAGCTTTGTAATCAATAACAAGCCTCTTTTCCCACGTACCTGTTCAGCTCTTTTGTTGACGTAGAATGCAGGGCAAGCCCAATTGGACTTTGTGGGGTCAATGAGTCCAAGTGCTAATAGATGGTTGCATTCTTGGCTTGCAAGGTTCGGCTCTTCTAGAGTCATTCTAGGATGAGTGGCCTTGGTAGCATTGACATCTTCATTCTTTTTGAAAGGGAACTGAATAAAGAACTTGAGAAGCTGGTTTGTAATATCTCCATATTATGGAGGTGCTTCTGATAGAGTAAACAACTTCTGGATGGTGGTGTATGGTTGGAATTGTCTCTTGTACTCTTGTCCATGGAGCTCTGTTGCCAATAATCTTCATCCATATAGCATAGTCTGGAAAGAGTTGAATTCCAACTGGCTTCTTTGTAATGAGTGAGGTATGAAAAGTCTGTCCATCGGCTTCATAGAAGTATACCCGATGACTTTGCCATGCATCTTTTAGGAAGTATATCAGCATTCATCATTGACTTTCTCACTCCTGTATCGAATACCCCAATAGCTTTAATTGGTCTATCATATTTGGATGGTGGAATTTGCACTTCAATATTTGGATAAGGCATCCCTTCTTGGATAAAGGAGATTGTCTTAAGTGATGGTTGTGACTTCATCACAAAGACTGGGAGCTCTGAGGATGAATCTTCTTCTTCTTCTTCTTCCTCGGTCCTTGGTCATCAGTAGAATATTGTATTGCAAATGCAGTGTCTTCACCCAGCTCATCTTGTTCAGAAAATAAAGATTCAATATCAGCATCATCTATGTTGGCATAATTAAGTTGGAATGCTTGTGATGCCAACATCGCTGCTTTGACTTTTTTTTTTTTTGATAAAATGATCAAATATATAAAAATGAAAAGATGGTGTCGCTTACAAGCCATGCAGGCTAGCATAAAACAAAAATGAATCGTCACAATGTTCCAGGAAGATCGTGAAAACAAATGAGTCGCAATAAACTGCTTACACGCCAAGCAGATAGCCAAAATTGGGGCCTCGTTAAAACCTATCAAAGTAAAACCCATAGGGAAAAACCTTTGATAGGAAAAAGAGTACCCCAAAACTATGCAATTCGAAATGAAATTGTCCGCCATCTTTGTCTTCATGTAACTCTGTGACAATCGACTGAATCGTGTGCGACCAATCAAAGGGACGTCCATCTTAGAAAGTTTATCCGCTACTTTGCTGCCCTCTCTGTAGATATGTGAGACCCTGAACTCCATGTGAGAGATATAGTGAATAGTCATCCTCCATCTGGCTAAGAACTTCCATGGTACTTGAAAAGATCTTGCTTCCAGCAACCCGCATACGTAAATTGAGTCCGATTCTAACTACAACCTGATCCATCATCGCTAAACGCCGCTCTATTGCCGTCATCGCGCAGCAATTAACTCGATTCAAAAGCATAGCCTCTACCAACATTATGAATAAAACATCGTGTGAAAAATCCTCTGCAATTTCGAAATATACCCGCCGCCATACATCTGCCCAGTGCTCCCTGCGCACATCCATCCGTATTCACCTTCATCCATCCTGGTAATGGAGGATACCATCTAACGTACTTGATCACAGGTGGTGGTTTTGGCCTTCCCTGCACAGAGAGCCTTCTTAAGCATAGAAGATCATATACCGAGTTGGACATATAGTTGCCATCTTTGGCTGCTGATTCCACGATGAACGTCCTAACCAAGATGATAGCAGTCGTGTGATGGGGCCTAACATCCCTGAATATCCACTCGTTGCGTGCATTCCAAATAACCCAAATAGTCGAAATGATGGCTGCTTTCCAGAGTGAAGCAATCTGGACTGAATGAATCTGTTTAATAGCCCAAACATAGAGATGATTCACTCCTCCATTAAGCGGCATTTGCACCTCGAAAGTGTCTTGAATCCATTTCCAAATCGCCAATGCGAATCTACACCGTGTGAATAAATGATCAACTGACTCCGAGTCGGCGTAGCATAATGAACAAGTCTGGGGACCCCAAGATCCACGGATGTTATCTAGAACAGGTAGTCGATTATGAATTGATCTCCAAACAGTGATTGATCTTCTCAACGGAATGTGTAAAGACCAAATCCACTTACCCCATTGAACCTCCGGGAATTGATTACGAACTAATGTGTAAGCCTCCTTAGATGATACGTCTCCTTCCTTAGAATGAATCCACACGCGTCTATCCGTCGAGTGCGGTGCAATCGGAAAATTAAGAATGTCAATGACAATCCCCGTATATTCCACAATGAATTCCTCTGTAAAGTGCCAAACCCCATTATAAAAATAATCCGAAATTGGGTATTCGTAATATTGATACATATGAGCCGGAATACCAATTCGATCTGCAATTGAGTAGCCTATCCAGTTATCCAACCAGAATCGAACTCCAGAATGTTCCCCCGGAATCCAGCGTGATTGGGAAATCAGATCCAAGACCACAGGGCGCAGGCCCGGCCAAATCGACGATCCAATATATGCTAATCTGGGCGCACCATTGAAGTATCTATGCCGCAAAATCTCGAAAACCATAGATCTAGATTGAATCAACTTCCATGCAGCCTTCATAAGAAATGCTTTGTTTGCCGCCATAAGAGAGCGAACTCCCAATCCTCCTTCCTCTTTAGGTGCACAACATCTAGCCCAATTGACTGTCACCGCACCTTTCTTGGTAATATCTCCAGACCAAATAAAATTTTTCATAGCCTTTTCCATTGATTTGAGCAACGTTCTCGGCCACCGATAAACAAGCATCGAGTGTACAAATGAACTAGAGATGACAGAATTGACAAGAGTAATACGGCCAGCCATCGATAAGGACGTACCTTTCCACCTTTTAAATTTGGACAGAATTTTATCATGCGTAGGCTGGAAATATCTTATTCTGGGCGCCCCTTTGAACAAGGGGACGCCTAAATAAGTGATGGGTAATGTGCCACGAGTAACCTGCAGGTGAGTCTGAACTCTTCTCATAATCCGAGTTGGCGTATTATCGCGGAAATAGACCTTAGTCTTATCCGGATTAAATTGTTGACCAAATATGCGTCCATAATCAGTCAAAATACGTTTAATATATTGACAATTATCCCAAGAAGCTGCTGTCATGATAAGAATATCATCTGCATATAACAAACACGGAGGCAAGCTGAAGTTGCGGGAAGTTTTAAACTGAGCAATATGTCCCTGCTGAATAGCCATGTCCAAAGCGCGCGCCAATACATCTTCAGCTGCACAGAATAGAAGGGGAGAGAGAGGATCTCCCTGACGAACTCCCCGAGTGCATCTGAAATATCCCTCCGGACCCCCATTAAATAGAATCGAAATCCTGGCCGAGTTAAAAATCGATATCACCCAACGCAAGAACCCCTGATCGAACCCCATACGTCGAAGCACATGATAAATAAAATCCCATCTCAATGTATCGAAAGCTTTTCTAATATCCACCTTGAGAATCATATAGGCGTCCTAGAGCGATTAAGAAGGCAATTAACTCCTTCCGCCAGCCAAGGCAATGCGATCATGAATTTGTTTTCCTAATGAACCCAAATTGCATTCCTTGCACATGCTCTTTCAAAATATCCCCAAACCTGGCGGCTAAGATCTTAGTAACTATCTTGAACAGGAAGTTACTTAAGATAATTGGCCTGTACTCCTCCACACGAACCACGTTGTTGCTTTTCGGAATTAAAACCATATAGCTTGAGTTACACCCCTTAGGCAATCTGTTGCTAACAAAAAATGATCTAACAAGGCAAAATGTCCGCAGCGATAATATCCCAAAGCAATAGCTATGATAGAAATGCCCCCAAAACCATCGGCCCTGGAGCACTATCGGACTCAAATTAAACACGGCTCCCTTAATCTCGTCATCTGCAGGATCGAGCACAACCTGGAATTTTCCTCCTGATTTACCGTTGGCTGAATAACATTATCCACCATGGAGTAATCAATATTACCATTATCCGATTCGAAAAAAGCTGCTCATAAATATTGAATAATATGACTTTTTGATGTGTTGTTGATCATCCGTCATTTGCCCATTAACAAGCATATGAGAGACATAACTTCGAGACCTCTTGGCGCGTAATTTCGATGAAAAAACTCAGTGTTACGATCCCCATCCCGCAACCACCGTGTTCGGCTTTTCTACGCCGCAACAACTCATATTGTCTCGCATTAAGCGGTGATTAAGATCCTTATGCAAGCGGAGCTCTGCCGAATAATGCTTTGTCGAGAATACCCAAATACGGAGATGTGAGAATGAAAATTCGTAAGTTTTTGCTGCACATCCTCAACCTTTGTCGATTTACATCTCCAAATACCGTGTAGTTCCACTTTGACGAAGAATGGACCGTAATCTTTTAAGTTTTTGCATAACACGGGCCATAGGATGATTGTTTGGGCACTCCATCCCCCATGAGTCAGCCACCACTTTTTTAAAACCTTCGTGTTGGAGCCACATTGATTGAAAACGAAACGGAGCCGCCGAAGGAGGTGTGGAAAAATTGCATCTCAAGATAATAGGGTTATGATCCGAGGAGTGCCGAGACCCACCAAACCACCAATATAGTATGCCACAAATTCATGAACTGATTTGTGGCCAAAATCATGTCCAATTTCGCTTGAATTAGACCCCTTGCCGGCCGGAAAATACCCCATGTATCGTCATTCCCTACCATTGGAACCTGAATGAGATTGTTGTCATCAATAAATGTTTTGAATTCCCTGCATGAAGTGTCGTGGATCCCGAGCTCCACCAGTCGTTCATGAGCTCCCGAATGGCGTTAAAATCCCCCACAATAACCATATTATCTGCCCTAACACACGCACATCAAGCCAAAGTTGCCGTCTATCAATATACGAACAATGAGCATGCACAAAGCCCATTAAAAACTGGTGATTCTCGAACCCCACTTTGCAAACCACAATTTGATCACAGCCCAATGAAACCGCACTCGCATGTTAGTAGTACGAACAAAACCCAAATATCGGAGTGCCATTAACACGGAAATTCTCGCAACTGTGGTTAGACTAATAGCATTCCAATATGAAGCGCTAATAGTAGAAAATGAACTTTCGGCTCCGCAATCGCAACAATATCGGGTTTATAAACACGACATAATTCCTTGAGCATGGATCTAGAAGCCTCATTACCAAGACCTCTAGCGTTCCAAAACAAGCAATTCATGATAAATTAGGGGAGGGGGGCGCACCACGTGCGTATCGAATCAATACTCTCAAGGAAAGCATTACCTAGTTGTTCTTCTTCTTCCAAGTCTCGCCCATCGCTTTTTAGCCGCCACCGCCATTGCTTTAAAGTTGTCCTTGTAGCTCGTGGAAGTGATCTCATAAGTATTAATGGGTTTCTTTGCTAGCCACTTGTTCGATTGCTTTTTGAACTTTATCCAATCCATTATTTACCTTGCCATTGTCCGTATTGTCATTCATCGTACTTGGGCTGCTAAAATAATCCGTCTGTCCGGATTGTGCAATAGCGAACCTTCCAAACCATCCATCTGCTTATTCCCTTCGTTAGCAATTTCCGTCCCCGTCAAAATATCCACATGCATCACCTGATCCTTCTCATCGTTCACTTGTAGCGATTTGAAGGAATTCCGTATTAATGATGTTTGGTTGATTGGTCTCCATTGGCCGTGTTCCACGTTTCCTCACTTGAACCCATTCTTCCGTTACCACCCCTTTTCCTTTGTTCACGACCTCTGTCCCAATGACCGTCCTCTCACCGGGCTGTCAATTTTTTCCGTTTGTTTGGTTGGAGGGCGTGCTTCCTTAGGTGTGTAGTGCCTACAACGATTAATATTGTGTCCCACTATTTTGCAATGTACACAAAATTCTCGGAAGGTTTTCATAATCGAGTGATACGAAGGAGCCATGCCCAACTTTTTCAATCATGATAAACTCTTGCAATGGCTTGTTTAAATCAATTTCAACAAGAACTCGAATGAAATGTCCGACTTCTCCATTCAAAGATCATTCATCAATTTGAATAGGGGGTCCCACAGCGCTAGCTATATTATTGATGAGCGATGGATGCCAATATTCAAATCCTAATTCATAAATACGGATCCAAACCTGCGCCGTAGATGTGTTAACTCTGTAAGGATTGAAATCTTGGATCCAATTCATTAACGATGTCGAACCAGGTTGCAAATTCCACGTAGTTTTTGAAAATATTCGATTCCGCTCCTCCATGTTTGTGAACTGCGGGTTGTAGTATCCTTTTCCCAAGTGGATTAATCTCCATGCATCCGCAAATTTCCAAAAATTGTCAATTTCAACTTGACTCCGGCAACGTCATTGGCTTAAACCCTTTTGGTAAAAGAATTCTTCCAATCAACGTATTCCTCGGTTTGGCCGTCCTTTGTTGATAAATGTGTTCATCTATTATTCTGAAAAATAGTCACCTTTTTCACCGGACGTGGTTCCTCTGCCTTCACGACTTGGGCGAAGTTCACTTGTTTCTTCCCATTCCCTGCGTATTCTCTCGTAAGCGGTAGAAGCAATTTAAATCGGCCGTAATGCAAAACTTAGATTTAAGGTTTTGCTCATGTACGTGTGTGAATGCATGAAAATTAGGGTTTTTGTCGAAAACCCTTTCTTGAACCCTAGGTTATGATGAACGGTACCTGGTTCGGTCGGATGTCGTCGAGTATGTTCCTCCATGAGAGTGTGGCGTGTGGCGAATGATGGGGTATGTCACTGATCGTCTTCGAAATCGATGGTTGGACCTTGATGAAGGTCATCCTGCAGTTACAACTCAAGGAAATAAAGAACCGATGATGATTCATGGAGGGCCAATCACGAGAGCAAGAGCAAAACAAATTAAGCAAGCTTTGATGACTCTTGTTGCTGAAATTAAAGAAAATGTGCAAGGGAGCTCAATAGAAGGCCAAGTAATGAATGTTATTCAAGTTATTGGGCCAGAATGCATCTAATAAGTTGGGCTCAAGCATGGAACTGAATTGAAGACTTAATTTGGAGTTTATGGGCCATGATTTTCGTCCAACACCTCAAGCCCAAGAGGAGTGATGTTTCATTTTGCTTAAAATGGTCAATTTTCAGCATTTTGTTAGTCAAAGTGTCTTAGTTAAGTTAATCAAGTATGATTATTCAATAAAGTAAGTCTAGTAGTCATTTTCCAAGTCTAGAAAGGTTGTCTAGTCTAGTAATCCTTTTCCAAGTCTAGTAAAGGTGGTCTAGAGTGTCTCTTCACATGGGGGAGTCATTTTCTATGTTGTAAGACTAGAAAAAGGGTCAAGAATGTCTCTTCAAATCCCATGAAAAGCCAATTCAGGAGTAACATTGAAGCATCATATTGTAACTATAAAAGCATGGCAGCCCATGTAAGAATGGACAATTGATTGATATATTGAAATTGGCATTTGCCTTTGTGAGTTGAAATTCTCTTTCTAGAGTTTTCAATTATTTAAGAACTTATCAAGATACTTGAGCAATATCTTGTGGTGTTCATCATACCAAGGTTCTTGGCTGATCATATATCCAACGGGTCAAGGTTATAAAGCTCTAGGTAAGATCAAACTAGATCATCGATGGGAATATCCGTTGCCTACTTGTATACGTTGGGTTCTTGAATCGATATATTCAATGGGTCCTTCGTACAATCCGTGTCGAGTTTGGTATCGAGCAATCTGGTATTGATCGATTTCTATCATTTTATCCATATTCTATCTTCTAGTTTCAAAAAAAAAGAAAAAAAAAACGAAAAAAAAAAAAAAAAAAAACGAAAAAAAAACAGAAAAAAAAAAAAATTTGAATTCCTTCTCCATTCAATCTTGAGAAGTACATACAAAAACAAAAAAATCTTGTTGTTGGATCCTAAAGACTCCACCACCAAAAGAAAATTGTATCTTGTTTCTTAGAAAAAATACTTATTGTTTTTTTTTTTTTTTTGTACACGGCATATCATTTGTTGAACGTGACTTGGAATTGCTTGTTTTGATTTGTTCTTATTCTTATTGAGCCTACATATGAGAATTTGAGTGGTAGAAGGCATTGAGTGGTGAGATCATTAGAGGAGGTAAAAGCCAATTGAGTGAATCATCTTGAGTGATACACGAGTGTTTTGTGAGGAATATATCATGGAGGATACTTGGGCAGCAAGGTTGGAGAAAAAGATTTTACTATTGAGGCTATGCAACAACAATTTGCAAGATTTACAACAATTCTTGAAAATATAACGGATCGTTTGGAGAGGCTTGAACAACCAGCAGCTAGGAGGTGTGAGATTCCTCAACAAAATCAATGGAGACGTAATGAGGAGTGGGAATCGAGGAGGAAGAAGAAATGGAGCCACAACACCATGGAAATAGACGAGGTGGGAGAAGGCAAAATAATGAAGTTGATCGGGATTTAGGGAACATCAAATTGAATATCCTTGCATTCCATGGAAGAAGTGATCCCGAAGCATATTTGGAGTGGGAGAGAAAGGTGGATCTTATTTTCGAATGCCACAATTACTCCGAGGAAAAGAAGGTAAAGCTTGCTGCAATTGAGTTCACCGACTATGCATTAGTTTGGTGGGATCAATTAACCACAAATCGAAAGGCGTTACGGAGAAAGATCGATCACTACTTGGGCTGAAATGAAGACAACCATGCGTAGGAGATTTGTACCATCTCATTATTTTCGTGACTTGTATCAAAAACTCCAAACAATGACTCAAGGTAGTAGATAAGTGGATGAGTATTACAAGGAGATGGAGATTTCAATGATTAGGGCCAATATTGATGAAGATAGGGGAGGCTACCATGGCAAGATTCCTAAGCGGGCTGAATAGGGAGATTGCTAACATAGTGGAATTGCAACACTATGTGGAGCTTGAAGACATGGTGCATACAGCCATAAAGATGGAAAGACAACTCAAGAAGAAGGGTTCATTTCAAAAGAGTTACGTATCGAATTTTCGGTCTTCCAACAAGATGAAAGAAGGAATGTTGAAAGCAAGTGTTGGAACAACCTCTAAAACTCAAACTGAGGCGTTCAAAACCAAGTACAATGAGGTTGATAAGGGAAAGGGTCTCAACTCCAATTCTCGAAATCGAGATATCAAATGTTTTTCGTTGTCAAGGGTTTGGACATATTGCATCTCAATGTCCAAACAAGAGAGTGATGATCATGAAGGATAATGGAGAGATAGAATCAAAGTGAACATGAAGAAGAACAACTTGAAGAGACCATACCCGAACATGGAGAGCTTTTGGTTGTTAGAAGAGCTCTAAACATGCAAACAAAGATGGAAGAAGCTGAACAACAAAGGAGAACATCTTCCACACAAGGTGTTTAGTTCAAGGTAAGGTGTGCATGTTAATTGTTGATGGAGGGAGTTGTGCTAGTGTTGCTAGTTGTGAAATGGTGGAAAAACTGAATTTAGCTACCACGAAGCACCCCAATCCATATAAGCTGCAATGGCTTAATGATTGTGGAGAAATTCGTGTGATTAAGCAAGTTTTGGTATCATTTTCAATTGGCAATTACAAGGATGATGTTCTATGTGATGTGGTACCAATGCATGCTAGCCATATTCTATTGGGTAGACCTTGGCAATTCGATAGAAGGGTGACATATGATGGTTTTCTTAATCGATGCACATCAAGCATCGTAATAAAAATATCCAGCTTGTTTCTTTGACTCCACAACAAGTGCAAGAAGATCAAATCAAAATGTCCCAAGCAAGAAAAAATACGAGAGGCCGGAGAAAAAAAGAGTAAGGAAGAGGGGCAAAATTCGAGTGAAAAAAAGAGTGGAGATAATGATAAGAGGAATGAATTGAGTGTGAATGAGGGAGAAAAGGTAGAGGGCAAAAAGGGCTGAATTTCTATGCAAAAGCAAGTGAGTTAAAAAGGGCATTAGTTGAAGAAAAGAGTGTGTTAGTAATGGTGTTTAAGGAGTCCTATTTGAACACTAATGAGCTAACACCATCTTTGCCAAGTTCTTTTATTTCTCTTTTTGCGGGAATATAATGATGTCTTTCCGGAAGAAGAGCCAAATGGATTGCCGCCACTAAGAGGAATTGAACATCAAATTGATTTCATCCCGGAGCGGTGCTTCCAAACCGGCCAGCATACGAGCCAACCCGGAAGAGACAAAAGAAATTCAAATGCAAGTGGAGGAGTTGTTGACAAAGGGTAAAATTAGAGAAAGCATGAGTCCTTGTGCCGTACCAGTGATCGTGGTACCAAAAAAAGATGGAGCGTGGAGAATGTGTGCATTGCCGTGCCATCAATAAAATCTCTGTAAAGTATCGCTATCCTATTCCTAGGTTAGATGATATGCTTGATGAATTACATGGTCTTTGTAGTCTTCACTAAAATTGATTTAAAGAGTGGATATCATCAAATTCGAATTAAAGAAAGTGATGAATGGAAAACTGCCTTTAAAACAAAGTATGATTTATATGAGTGGTTAGTAATGCATTTTGGTTTAACTAATGCTCCAAGCACTTTCATGAGATTAATGAACCATGTTTTGCGTAACTTTATCGGCAAGTTTGTTGTAGTTTATTTTGATGACATCCTTATCTATAGCAAAAGCTTAGAGGAACATCTTGATCATGTGTGAAGTGTTAAACACTTTAAGAAGAGAGTCTTTGCATGCTAATCTGAAAAAGTGTTCTTTTTGCATGGACAAAGTTGTTTTTCTTGGATTTGTAGTAAGTGCTAATGGAATTGAAATGGAAAAGGAAAAAGTCAATGCTATTTTAGATTGGCCAATTCCTAAAAGCATTCTTTGAAGTGAGAAGTTTTCATGGTCTTGCAAGCTTCTATAGGAAGTTTGTAAAGAATTTTAGCACCATTGCTGCACCATTGAATGAAATAATCAAAAGGAAGTTGGTTTTCTTTGGGGAGAAAAACAGCAACATGCATTTGAACTCCTTAAAGAAAAACTAACTCATCGCACCTATTCTTGCATTACCTAATTTTGATAAATTATTTGAGCTTGAATGTGATGCATCCTGGAGTGGGTGTAGGTGTTGTTTTGATGCGGGAGGGAAGACCAATTGCTTAATTTAGCGAGAAGTTGAAAGGAGCACAATTGAACTATCCGACGTATGATAAAGAGCTCTATGCTTTGGTGAGAGCATTGGAAACTTGGCAGCACTACTTGTGGCCAAAGGAGTTTGTGATTCATACGATCATGAGTCTTTAAAATATCTCAAGGGCCAAGGTAAGTTGAACAAGCGACATATCAAATGGGTGGAGTTCATTGAATCATTTCCTTACATGATTAAATATAAAAAGGGGAAAGACAACATTTAGGCTGATGCATTATCTCGGAGGCATGCCTTAATCACTACATTGGGTTCTAAGCTTCTTGGTTTTGAGTCAATAAAGGAAATGTATGACAATGATTTTGATTTCTCTTCTATTTATATAGCTTGTGAGCATGCTGCATTTGGAAAGTTCTATAAACATGAAGGATACTTATTTCGTGAAAACAAACTTTGCATCCCTAAATGTCCTATTCGAGAGTTACTTGTTAGAGAAGGGCATGGGGAGGTTTAATGGGACACTTTGGTGTGCATAAAACCTTGGAAGTCCTACGTGATCATTTCTTTTGGCCTTGTATGCGTGTTGATGTTGAGAGAATTTGTGAAAAGTGCATAACTTGTAAACATGCTAAATCAAAATCACAACCTCATGGATTGTATAAACCTTTACCTATTCCAAATGAACCTTGGGTGGACATATCTATGGACTTTGTTTTGGGTTTACCTAGAACAAGTAAGGGTAGAGATTCTGTGTTTGTGATTGTTGATAGATTTTCTAAAATGGCACATTTCATTCCTTGTCATAAACCGATGATGCTACTCATGTTGCTGATTTGTTCTTTAGAGAAATTGTGTGTTTGCATGGAGTTCCAAGAACAATTGTGAGTGATAAAGATGCAAAATTTTTAAGTCACTTTTGGCGTGTGTTATGGAGCAAATTGGGAACTAAACTTCTATTTTCTACTACTTGCCACCCACAAACTGATGGGCAAACTGAAGTAGTAAATAGAACTTTGTCTCAACTACTTCGAACTTTGATTCAAAAGACCTTAAAGAATTGGGAAGATTGTTTGCCATTTGTTGAGTTTGCATATAATAGGAGTGTGCATTCTGCTACTAACTTTACTCCTTTTGAAGTTGTTTATGGATTTAATCCATTGAGTCCACTTGATCTTGTTCCTATCCTGTTGAAGAGCAAGCAAGTCTTGATGGAAAAGCTAAGGCGAATTGGTAAAGAAGTTGCATGAAAAGGTGAAACTTAATATTGAGAAGCAAACCGAAGCGATATGTTAAACAAGCCAACAAGGGTCGAAAGCAAGTAATATTTGAACCAGGAGATAGGGTGTGGCTGCACTTGAGAAAAGAAAGGTTTCCAACAAAGCGAAAGTCCAAGCTACAACCAAGGGGTGATGGGCCATTTCAAGTGATTGCGAAGATCAATGACAATGCCTACAAGATTGATCTTCCCGGTGAGTATAATGTGAGTGCTACTTTTAATGTGTCTCCATCTATCTCCTTTTAATGCGAGAATCAGATTCGAGGACGAATCCTTTCGAAGAAGAAGGGAATGTTGAAGGTCATCCTGCTTGATTACAACTCAAGGAAATAAAGAACCGATGATGATTCATGGAGGGCCAATCACGAGAGCAAGAGCAAAACAAATTAAGCAAGCTTTGATGACTCTTGTTGCTTTGAAATTAAAGAAAATGTGCAAGGGAGCTCAATAGAAGGCCAAGTAATGAATGTTATTCAAGTTATTGGGCCAGAATGCATCTAATAAGTTGGGCTCAAGCATGGAACTGAATTGAAGACTTAATTTGGAGTTTATGGGCCATGATTTTCGTCCAACACCTCAAGCCCAAGAGGAGTGATGTTTCATTTTGCTTAAAATGGTCAATTTTCAGCATTTTGTTAGTCAAAGTGTCTTAGTTAAGTTAATCAAGTATGATTATTCAATAAAGTAAGTCTAGTAGTCATTTTCCAAGTCTAGAAAGGTTGTCTAGTCTAGTAATTCTTTTCCAAGTCTAGTAAAGGTGGTCTAGAGTGTCTCTTCACATGGGGGAGTCATTTCTATGTTGTAAGACTAGAAAAAGGGGTCAAGAATGTCTCTTCAAATCCCATGAAAAGCCAATTCGGGATTAACATTGAAGCATCATATTGTAACTATAAAAGCATGGCAGCCCATGTAAGAATGGACAATTGATTGATATATTGAAATTGGCATTTGCCTTTGTGAGTTGAAATTCTCTTTGTAGAGTTTTCAATTGTTTAAGAACTTATCAAGATACTTGAGCAATATCTTGTGGTGTTCATCATACCAAGGTTCTTGGCGGATCATATAGCCAACGGGTCAAGGTTATAAAGCTCTAGGTAAGATCAAACTAGATCATCGATCTGGAATATCCGCTGCCTACTTGTATACGTTGGGTTCTTGAATCGATATATTCAATGGGTCCTTCGTACAATCTATATCAGACCTTCGACGGATTGTCCGCATTATTGTGTTCGTAGTCTACTTTGTGCGATATGTTGGATGTGTATGAATGAATCTCAGGAAATAAAAGTGCGTCCATGTTTGGAAGATCAAGGAAGGGTTTGATCGGAGATGAGAAAGATGGTCGACTGCGATGAGTTCGTAGGCGTCAAAAGAATCGCACACAGTGTAGCGTGTAATCGCACGCACATCTTTCTTTTACTCAAGTGTTCCTTGGCTGCTTTGACTTTCTTTTAGGGAAATTCTTTGCAAAGTGCCCTTTTCTTCCACATAGGAAACACCTATTCGTCGACTTCTTTTAGAATGGTTTCCTTCTGAAGAATCGATAGGCCTATTTCTTTTCGCCATCTTATTGATCTTTCTAATCTTTTTACGGGAAGATGATGATGAAAAAGTCCAATTCTCCTTTCCTTTGCATTTTATCTCCAGATGACAGTTTTTTTTTGCATACAGATTTGAGGAGAGTTCTTTTATCAAGAACATCCTTGCTGAAGACTTGTTGCTCACACATCTTGTATAGGGTTGCAAACGTCATCTGGTGGATTTCGCTTAGACTGATTCTTGAGACTTCGCTCCTGGAAGATTGAATCATTCTGTGTAACTCAGGCTCGAGTTCTTTAGGTAGAAATGCAAGATAGACATGTTTGAGGTTTGGATCATTATATCCATTCAACATGTAGAACTTTTTAGACATCCTTTTGAAATGTCTATCCAAATCTTTTCTTGTCAATGAACAACATTTCCCATCTTCTTTTTCAAGCAAAATAGCTGCCCAATATTCATCACTAACATCGATCCGTTAAATCCTTTGTCTTCTGGGATTTTCAATGGCGGAGGATTCTGACATACTTGCTTGAGTTGTTGAACTGCTATCGTCTGGGAAAATCCCCATGATGGAGCATTGTTCTTGAGCATCTTTGAAAGATGGCTAGTGTATTTGGAGCAATCGGAATGAAACCTCTGATATAATTAATAATTCCAAGGAATTGTTAAATTTCTTTGATTGACAAGTTTCATCTGGAAACTTTAGCAATTCTTGAGCAATGTGCAGACTAGGCTGATACTCCATCGATTATTTCCATTCCCAAAAACTCAATACTTGTTTGACCGATAGAGCTCTTCTTTTCAGATAGCATGATATCATGTGACTGAACAATATCCAAGAACTGGTGTAGCAAAGTCTCATGATCTTGTTTGTTTGATGAGAACAATAAGATGTCATCAATGTAGATTTGGGTGTTATGTAGGATAGGTTCGAAAAGTTGGGTCACTGCTTTTTGGAATATGGAGGGTCTCAACCTTCAAACCAAATGGCATGGCTGTCCATTGGGATTGGGTTGTAGGAAGGCAAAAGGTAGTTTTATATCTATCCTCTGGGACAATTCCCAATTGCCATAACCCTGATTTTAAATCGAACTTTGAAAAGATTTGGGCTTTAGAGAGTTGGGAAAACAACATTTGAGTTTTAGGTAAAGGGAACTTCATCAAGGAGGAAATGGTTAAGAGCTTTGTAATCAATAACAAGCCTATTTTCCCTCGTACCTGTTCAGCTCTTTTGTTGACGTAGAATGCAGGGCAAGCCCAATTGGACTTTGTGGGCTCAATGAGTCCAAGTGCTAATAGATGGTTGCAATCTTGGCTTGCAAGGTTCGGCTCTTCTGGAGTCATTCCAGGATGAGTGGCCTTGGTAGCATTCACATCTTCATTTCTATTTGAAAGGGAGCTGAATAAAGAACTCGAGAAGCTGGTTTGTAGTATCTCCATATTCTGGAGGTGCTTCTGATAGAGTAAACAACTTCTGGATGGTGGTGTAAGGTTGGAATTGTCTCTTGTACTCTTGTCCATGGAGTCCTACTGCCAATAATCTTCATCCATATAGCATAGTCTGGAAAGAGTTGAATTCCAACTGGCTTCTTTGTAATGAGTCAGGTATGAAAAGTCTGTCCATCGGTTTCATAGAAGTATTCCCGATGACTTTGCCATGCATCTTTTAGGAAGTATATCAGCATTCATCATTGACTTTCTCACTCCTGTATCGAATACCCCAATAGCTTTGATTGGTCTATCATATTTGGATGGTGGAATTTGCACTTCAATATTTGGATAAGGCATCCCTTCTTGGATAAAGGAGCTTGTCTTAAGTGATGGTTGTGACTTGATCACAAAGATCGAGCTACGAGGATGAATCTTCTTCTTCTTCTTCTTCTTCTTCTTCCGGTCCTTGGTCATCGAGAATATTGTATTGCGATGCACGTCTTCATCCACTCATCTTGTTCGAGAAAATAAAGATTCAATATCAAATCATCTATGTTGGCATAATTAAGTTGGAATGCTTGTGATGCCAACATCGCTGCTGAGTTTCTTTTAGGGAAATTCTTTGCAAAGTGCCCTTTTCTTCCACATAGGAAACACCTATTCGTCTTCTTTCTGAATGGTTTCCTTCTGAAGAATCGATAGGCCTATTTCTTTTCGCCATCTTATTGATCTTTCTAATCATTTTACGGGAAGATGATGATGAACAAGTGCAATTCTCCTTTCCTTTGAATTTTATCTCCAGATGAGAGTTTTTTTTTGCATACAGATTTGAGGAGAGTTCTTTTATCAAGAACATCCTTGCTGAAGACTTGTTGCTCACACATCTTGTATAGGGTTGCAAACGTCATTTGGTGGATTTCGCCTAGACTGATTCTTGAGACTTCGCTCCTGGAAGATTGAATCATTCTGTGTAACTCGGGCTGGAGTTCTTTAGGTAGAGATGCAAGATAGACATGTTTGAGATTTGGATCATTATATCCATTCAACATGTAGAACTTTTTAGACATCCTTTTGAAATGTCTATTCAAATCTTTTCTTGTCAATGAACAACATTTCCCACCTTCTTTTTCAAGCAAAATAGCTGCCCAATATTCATCACTAGCATCAGTCTGGTTAAATCCTTTGTCCTGTACTTGGGATTTTCAATGGCGGAGGATTCTGACATACTTGCTTGAGTTGTTGAATCGCTTCCTGCCTGAAAATCCCCATGATGGAGCATTGTTCTTGAGCATATTTCAAAGATGGCTAGTGTATTTGGAGCAATCGGTATGAAATCTCTGATATAATTAATAATTCCAAGGAATTGTTAAATTTCTTTGATTGACAAGTTTCATCTGGAAACTTTAGCATCTCTTGAGCAATGTGCAGACCAGGCTGATACTCCATCGATTATTTCCATTCCCAAAAACTCAATACTTGTTTGACCGATAGAGCTCTTCTTTTCAGATAGCATGATATCATGTGACTGAACAATATCCAAGAACTGGTGTAGCAAAGTCTCATGATCTTGTTTGTTTGATGAGAACAGTAAGATGTCATCATCAATGTAGATTAGGGTGTTATGTAGGATAGGTTCGAAAAGTTGGGTCATTGCCTTTTGGCATTAGGAGGGTCTCAACCTTCAAACCAAATGGCATGACTGTCCATTGGTATTGGGTTGTAGGAAGACAAAAGGTAGTTTTATATCTATCCTCTTGGACAATTCCCAAATTGCCATAACCTAGATTCTAAATCAAACTTTGAAAAGATTTGTGCTTTAGAGAGTTGGGAAAATAGCATTTGAGTTTTAGGTAAAGGGAACTTTATCAAGGAGGAAATAGTTAAGAGCTTTGTAATCATTAACAAGCCTCTTTTCCCTCGTACTGTTCACTCTTTTGTTGACATATAATGCGGGCAAGCCCAATTGGACTTTGTGGGCTCAATGAGTCCAATTGCTAATAAAGCACTTGAGAAGCTGGTTTGTAATATCTCCATATTCGGAGGTGCTTCGATAGAGTAAACAACTTCGGATGGTGGTGTAAGGTTGGGATTGTCTCTTGTACTCTTGTCCATTGAGTCCTGCCGCCAATAATCTTCATCCATATAACACATTCTCGAAAGAGTTGAATTCCAACCGGCTTCTTTGTAATGAGTGAGGTATGAAAATTATGTCCATCACTTCATAGAAGTATTCACGATGACTTTGCCATGCATCTTTAGGAAGTATATCAAAGATTCATCATTGAATTTCTCACTCCCGTATTGAATACCCCAATAGCTTTGATTGGTCTATCATACTTGGATGGTAGAATTTGCACTTGAATATTTGGATAAGGCATCCCTTCTTGGATAAAGGAGCTTGTCTTAAGTGATGGTTGTGACTTGATCACAAAGATCGGAGGTCTCGAGGATGAATCTTCTTCTACTTCTTCTTCCGGTCCTTGGTCATCGGTAGAATAATGTATTGCAAATGCAAAGTCTTCATCCTGCTCATCTTGTTCAAAAATAAAGATTCAATATCAGCATCATCTATGTTGGCATAATTAAGTTGGAATGCTTGTGATGCCAACTTCGCTGCTTTGACTTTATTTTAGGGCAATTCTTTGCAAAGTGCCCTTTTCTTCCGCATAGGAAACACCTATTCGTCGACTTCTTTCTGAATGGTTTCCTTCTGAAGAACCGATAGACCTATTTCTTTTCGCCATCTTATTGATCTTTCTGATCTTTTTACGGGAAGATGATGATGAACAAGTGCAATACTCCTTTCCTTTGCATTTTATCTCCAGATGAGAGTTTTTTTTGCATACAGATTTGAGGAGAGTTCTTTTATCAAGCACATCCTTGATGAAGACTTGTTGCTCACATCTTGTATAGGGTTGCAAACGTCATCTGGTGGATTTCACCTAGATTGATTCTTGAGACTTCGCTCCTGGAAGCTTGAATCATTCTGTGTAACTCAGGCTGGAGTTCTTTAGGTAGAGATGCAAGATAGACATATTTGAGATTTGGATCATTATATCCATTTAGCATGTAGAACTTTTCAGACATACTTTTGAAATGTCTATCCAAATCTTTTCTTGTCAATGAACAACATTTGCCATCTTCTTTTTCAAGCAAAATGGCTGCCCAATATTCATCACTAGCATCAGTCTGGTTAAATCCTTTGTCATGTACTTGGTATTTTCAATGGCGGAGGATTCTGACATACTTGTTTGAGTTGTTGAACTGCTCTCGTCTGGGAAGATCCCCATGATGAATCATTCTTCTTGAGCATCTTTGAAAGATGGCTAGTGTATTTGGAGCAATCCGAAATGAAATCTCTGATATAATTAATAATTCCAAGGAATTGTTAAATTTCTTTGATTGACAAGTTTCATCCGGAAACTTTAGCAATTCTTGAGCAATGTGCAGACCTGGCAGATACTCTCCATCGATTATTTCCATTCCCAAAAACTCAATACTTGTTTGACCGATAGAGCTCTTCTTTTCAGATAGCATGATATCAAGTGATCAACAATATCCAAGAACTGTGTAGCAAAGTCTCATGATCTTGTTTGTTTGATGAGAACAAGAAGATGTCATCAATGTAGATTTTGGTGTTATGTAGGATAGGTTCGAAAAGTTGGGTCATTGCCTTAGGAATAAGGAGGGTGTAACCTTCAAACCAAATGGCATGATTTGTCCATTGGTATTGGGCTGTGGGAAGGCAAAGGTAGCTTTATATCTATCCTCCTGGGACAATTCCCAATTGCCATAACCGTGATTTTAAATCAAACTTTGAAAAGATTTGGGCTTTAGAGAGTTGGGAAAATACCATTTGAGTTTTAGGTAAAGGGAACTAACTTCATCAAGGAGGAAATGGTTAAGAGCTTTGTAATCAATAACAAGCCGCTTTTTCCTCGTACTGCTTCAACTCTTTGTTTGACGTAGAATATTGGGCAAGCCCAATTGGACTTTGTGGGCTCAATAAGTCCAAGTGCTAATAGTTGCTTGCATTCTTGGCTTACAAGGTTCGGCTCTTCCGAGTCATTGCGAGGTTGAGTGGCTTTGGTAGCATTCACATCTTCATTCTTTTTGAAAGGGAGCTGAATAAAGAACTTGAGAAGCTTGTTTGTAATATCTCCATATTCTGGAGGTGCATCTGATACAGTAAACAACTTCTGGATGGTGGTGTAAGGTTGGAATTGTCTCTTGTACTTCAACCCATGAGGCAGAATCAGAGGCTTTTAGTTGTGGAAAGAGTTGAATTCCAACTGGCTTCTTTGTAATGAGTGAGGTATGAAAAGTTTGTCCATCAACTTCGTAGAAGTATTCGTGATAACTTTGCCAAGCATCTTCAGGAAGTATATCAGCATTCATCATTGACTTTCTCACTCCTGTATTGAATACCCCAATTGTTTTTGTTGGTCTATCATACTTGGATGGTATAATTTGCACTTCAATATTTGGATAAGGCATACCTTCTTGGATCAAGGAGCTTCTCTTAAGTGATGGTTGTGACTTGATCAAAAAGATCGAGCTCGAGGATGAATCTTCTTCTTCTTCTTCTTCGTTTGGTCCTTGGTCATCGGTAGAATATTGTATTGCAAATGCAAAGGTGTCTTCATCCCCGCTCATCTTGTTCGTAAAATAAATATTCAATATCAACATCATCTATGTTGGCATAATTAAGATGGAATGCTTGTGATGCCAACTTCGCTGCTTTGTCTTTCTTTTTTTAGGGCAATTCTTTGCAAAGTTCCTTTTCTTCCACATAGGAAACACCTATTCGCCGATTTCTTTCTCGAATGGTTTCATTCGAATAACCGATAGGCCTATTTCTTTTCGTCATCTTATTAATCTTTCTGATCTTTTTACGGGAAGACGATGATGAACAAGTGCAATTCTCCTTTCCTTTGCACTTTATCTCCATATGAGAGTTTTTTTTTGCATACGATTTCGGGAGAGTTCTTTATCAAGCACATCCTTGATGAAAACTTGTTGCTCACACATCTTGTATAGGGTTGCAAACGTCATCTGGTGGATTTCACCTAGACTGATTCTTGAGACTTTGATCCTGGAAGCTTGAATCAATCTGTGGTAAATCAGGCTGGAGTTCTTTAGGTAGAGATGTAAGATAGACATGTTTGAGATTTGGATCATTATATCCATTCAGCATGTAGAACTTTTCAGACATCCTATTGAAATGTCTATCCAAATCTTTTCTTGTCAATGAACAACATTTCCCATCTTCTTTTTCAAGAAAAATGGCTGCCCAATATTCATCACTAGCATCTGTCTGGTTAAATCCTTTGTCCTGTACTTGGGATTTTCAGTGGCGGAGGATTCTGACATACTTGCTTGAGTTGTTGAACTGCTCGTGGGGAAGATTCCCATGATGGAGCATTCTTCTTGAGCATCATTGAATGATGGCTAGTGTATTTGGAGCAATCCGGAATGAAATCTCTGATATAATTAATAATTCCAAGGAATTGTTAAATTTCTTTGATTGACAAGTTCCATCCGGAAAATTTAGCAATTCTTGAGCAATGTGAAGACTGGGCTGATACTCTCCATCGATTATTTCCATTCCCCAAAACTCAATACTTGTTTGACCGATAGAGCTCTTCTTTTTAGATAGCATGATATCATGTGACTGAACAATATCCAAGAATTGGTATATCAATGTCTAATGATCTTATTTGTTTGATGAGAATAGTAAGATGTCATCAATGTAGATTAGTGTGTCATGTAGGATAGGTATGAAAAGTTGGATCATTGCTTTTTGAAATAAAGAGGGTGCAACCTTCAAACCAAATGGCATGATTGTCCATTGGTATTGGGCTGTGGGAAGTCAAAAGGTAGTTTTATATCTATCCTCTGGGACAATTCCCAATTTCCATAACCGTGATTTTAAATCAAACTTTGAAAATATTTGGGCTTTAGAGAGTTGGGAAAACAACATTTGAGTTTTAGGTAAAGGGAACTTTATCAAGGAGGAAATAGTTAAGAGCTTTGTAATCATTAACAAGCCTCTTTTCCCTCGTACCTGTTCAGCTCTTTTGTTGACGTATAATGCAGGGCAAGCCCAATTGGACTTTGTGGGCTCAATGAGTCCAATTGCTAATAAAGCACTTGAGAAGCTGGTTTGTAATATCTCCATATTCTGGAGGTGCTTCTGATAGAGTAAACAACTTCTGGATGGTGGTGTAAGGTTGGGATTGTCTCTTGTACTCTTGTCCATTGAGTCCTGCTGCCAATAATCTTCATCCATATAACACATTCTGGAAAGAGTTGAATTCCAACTGGCTTCTTTGTAATGAGTGAGGTATGAAAATTATGTCCATCAGCTTCATAGAAGTATTCACGATGACTTTGCCATGCATCTTTAGGAAGTATATCAGCATTCATCATTGAATTTCTCACTCCTGTATCGAATACCCCAATAGCTTTGATTGGTCTATCATACTTGGATGGTAGAATTTGCACTTGAATATTTGGATAAGGCATCCCTTCTTGGATAAAGGAGCTTGTCTTAAGTGATGGTTGTGACTTGATCACAAAGACTGGGAGGTCTGAGGATGAATCTTCTTCTACTTCTTCTTCTGGTCCTTGGTCATCAGTAGAATAATGTATTGCAAATGCAGTGTCTTCATCCTGCTCATCTTGTTCAAAAAATAAAGATTCAATATCAGCATCATCTATGTTGGCATAATTAAGTTGGAATGCTTGTGATGCCAACTTCGCTGCTTTGACTTTCTTTTAGGGCAATTCTTTGCAAAGTGCCCTTTTCTTCCGCATAGGAAACACCTATTCGTCGACTTTTTTTTTAATAAATGCGAAATATATATAAAAATGAAAAAGAGTATTCCTGATCACAGGCTGATCAGGTAACCAAAGTAAAGCCTCGATAATAAAGTCAAAAGAAAATAACGAAATGGTCACAAGCCGACCATATCTTTGAATGGTTGGGGCCTCGTTAAAACCTTCCAAGGTAAAACCCACCCATGTGGGAAAAACCCTGGAAGGAAAAAGAGTACCCCCATGATAAAAGCGTCCCAAAAGCCGACAAGACCGAAAATGCGACGCACTAAGGAACAAACCTATAATTCGATTGGCCAACATAATCCCGAGCGAGGACTGAATAATGGACGTTGGGGCGAACCCCACCATGTATCCACCGCGACGACTTGCTTAGAATATCCGCTGCCTGGTTTCCTTCCCTAAAGATGTGCGAAACCACAAAATCCATTTGAGAAAGAAGGTGGAGAGTGTATCTCCACATACTCAAATGGCGCCATGAACTCCAAATGGATTTCCTACGCAACAACTCCACCACATAGACCGAGTCCGACTCCGGCCATAGTTGGTTCCATCCCTTTGAGGAAGCGTATTGGATGGCCCACATAGCCGCTGTAAGTTCCGCCTCAAAAGCAAAACCAAAACCACATCGTTCCACGAAGCACCCGCAAAAAAACCCTACGATCGCGAAAAACTCCGGAAGGCGTGAGATTTCCGGTGCCCCGCAGCACTACCGTCTGCGTGTTAACTTTGATCCATCCCTGCAAAGGTTTTACGCCAAGTGACTGCACAATCTTCGGGGCTTGTCTAGGCGCCCGGGGAACACGGAGTCTCACGAGAATGAAGAGGTCCTTGATCATTTTGCATGCAACCTCGGTCTAAGGAAGATGACTCGAATTAGGACACGAAGGCGTAGGATGGCCGCCTCCGGTGTCAAGTCTTGTTGTTGAAGGTCAAGTCATTTCGATTTCCCGGATGAGCCAAGAAATCGGAAAAAACTTTCCAGAGAAAGCCCACCCGATCACCGAAATGAAAACGCATCAAACGCACCAGAAATTCATTAAAGCTATAAGCCCTAAAGTAATTGATATTAAAGGCATCAAAATCCACCGCCATAAGGCCTCTCAAAAACCACATGAGACAAATAAATGATCAATAGATTCATTGTTAGCATAACAAAGACCGCAAAACCGAGGGTCTCAGTGAAGGAGCCGCGAACGCAAAGACATCTAAAACCGCAAGACGATTGTGGATAGCCCGCCATGCCACAATCGAACGTCTTTCTGGAATGTGAGGAGACCAAATCCAGGAACCCCAATGAACCGTTGGAGCGCGAGGACGCAAAAATGTGTAGGCAGATTTCGAAGTGATACATCCATCATCAGAGTGAAGCCACACCCGTGTATCCGACGATGCTGGAGTGATGGGGACTCTAACAATATCTCGGACCATATCCAAATAAGCCTCAATGAATGAGAAAGTAAAGTGCCATGTCCCGTCATAAAAGTAATCCGAGATGCGATGTCGAAATAAGTGCCTGTACTCCTCAGGAATCCCAATCCTATCAACCAATGATGTAACCCAACCAATTATCCAGGCGGACCGAACTCCGGTTGCATCCCTAATCCAAATGATCCTCCAAGAAACCCGAGATCCCAGGCCGAATCCCTCTCCAGATGGAAGAGGGGATGAAAGAACGGCGTGGAGATCCATCAGAAGCCAAGAAACGCCTACGGAGGATGTTGTAAACCAAAGAGTTGGAAGTCATAATCTTCCATCCCAACTTCATAAGGAAAGCATTGTTGGCGACCACAATAGACCGGACACCCAAACCGCCTTCCGCCCGCGGCATGCAACAACGGCTCCAGTTAACCACCACTGATCCTTTCGAGTTCACATCGCCAAATGATCCGGATGAAATTACGCATAGCCTTTTCCATTTGTCGTAACAAAGTTCTCGGCCACTTGTATACCATCATCGTGTGCACAAAGGAGCTGGTAATCACCGAATTCACCAAACAAATGCGGCCAGCAATCGACAGAAAGCGAACCTTTCCACCTTTCAACTTGAAAATAATCTTGTCGAAAATTGATTGAAGGTCGGCCACTTTGGGCGCACCCTTGAAGATGGGGGCGCCCAAGTAGAATGTAGGAATGAGCCTATATGCATCCCGGTGATCGCCTCGAATACGACCTCGCACATGATTGGAAACCCGGCTTCCAAAATAAGCTTTAGATTTATTACGATTGAAAATCGACCTGACATGTCCGCATAGAGAGTTAAGTATCTGGATAATAGCACGTGCACTACTCGAGGATGCCCCACACATAATCACAATATCATCTGATACATAATGGATGAGGGAAAACCACCGATTAGGGCGCCGAAAAGGCCGGGAGTAGATTCTGTTGACCGCGTCTCGACCAATCTACTCGAACGTCCTCCTCCCGCGATGCAAAATAGCGAGAGGAGATAACGGATCCCCACTCGGACCCCTCGAAAGCAAGAGAAGTAACCCACTGGTGACCCATTCAAAGCAGACGAGATTCTCGAAGATCAAGGATGATCTCAATCCGGTGAATGAACACTTCGAGAAACCAAAGCGGCGTAACACGTGAATCAAGAAGCCCCAACTAATCGTATCAAAAGCCTTCCTGGATGTCAATCTTTAAGATCATATTGACATCATTACGACCTGTAAAATATTGAACCCCTCCGAGACCAACGCAATCTGATCATGGATTTGCTGCCGGGATAAAGCCAAACTGGGTAGGAGACAAGTAAGAAGAGATGATCGAGCCCGGTCCGCGTCGCTTAAATCTTGGTAATAATCTTAAAAAGGAAATTGCTCATCACGATCGGTCTAAAGTCTTCCACCACATTAGCTTCCTTGGTTTTTGGGATGAGTGCCATAAAACCGCATTCGGACCAGGGGAAGGAAGCCGTGATTTAAAAATATCGGATAGCGGACACCACCTCCTCGAAATGAGATCCCAAAAATGATGATAAAATCTCCCATTTGGCGAAACCGCCTGGGCACTGGGGGCACTGTCCAAACCCATATCAAATGCCGCCTCTTTCACTTCGGATTACGAAGGAATAGCCGTCAAAAGTGCGTTATCAACCATGCTAACTATCGGAGAAATAAGATGATCGACCGCAGTGTAGTCCAAGTGGTTTGCCCCGTGTCCGCGAAGAGGTCCGTATAGAAGGAGATAATGTGATTCCCAAGAGCCACCGGGTCCTCTGTATAACTACATCAACCATTAAACCTTGTATCCGTGAGCGCCATTTCGAATCTGACAAAATGGCGATGGAAAAAAGTTGTGTTGCGATCTCCATCCTTTAACCAATCCGATCGTGATTTCTCCCAAGGAATTCCCATTGCATGAGCAACGTGTGAGACAAAGGCCGATCGTGCCCTCCAACTCCATATCCTGTGAGCCTCGGTGAAACCGTCGGATTCAATATCTGCCTGAATCTGACGAACCCTTTCTGAATGGTTTCCTTCTGAAGAACCGATAGACCTATTTCTTTTCGCCATCTTATTGATCTTTCTGATCTTTTTACGGGAAGATGATGATGAACAAGTGCAATTCTCCTTTCCTTTGCATTTTATCTCCAGATGAGAGTTTTTTTTGCATACAGATTTGAGGAGAGTTCTTTTATCAAGCACATCCTTGATGAAGACTTGTTGCTCACATCTTGTATAGGGTTGCAAACATCATCTCGGTGGATTTCGCCAGACGATTCTTGAGACTTCACTCCCGGAAGCTTAAATCATTCACAAGTGTAACTCAGGCTGGAGTTCTTTAGGTAGAGATGCAAGATAGACATGTTTGAGATTTGGATCATTATATCCATTTAGCATGTAGAACTTTTCAGACATACTTTTGAAATGTCTATCCAAATCTTTTCTTGTCAATGAACAACATTTGCCATCTTCTTTTTCAAGCAAAATGGCTGCCCAATATTCATCACTAGCATTAGTCTGGTTAAATCCTTTGTCATGTACTTGGTATTTCCAATGGCGGAGGATTCTGACATACTTGTTTGAGTTGTTGAACTACTCTCGTGCAGGAAGATCCCCATGATGAATCATTCTTCTTGAGCATCTTTGAAAGATGGCTAGTGTATTTGGAGCAATCCGAAATGAAATCTCTGATATAATTAATAATTCCAAGGAATTGTTAAATTTCTTTGATTGACAAGTTTCATCCGGAAACTTTAGCAATTCTTGAGCAATGTGCAGACCTGGCAGATACTCTCCATCGATTATTTCCATTCCCAAAAACTCAATACTTGTTTGACCGATAGAGCTCTTCTTTTCAGATAGCATGATATCAAGTGACTGAACAATATCCAAGAACTGGTGTAGCAAAGTCTCATGATCTTGTTTGTTTGATGAGAACAGTAAGATGTCATCAATGTAGATTTTGGTGTTATGTAGGATAGGTTCGAAAAGTTGGGTCATTGCTTTTTGGAATATGGAGGGTCTCAACCTTCAAACCAAATGGCATGACTGTCCATTGGTATTGGGTTGTAGGAAGGCAAAAGGTAGTTTTATATCTAGACTGATGTATACAAGAACTGATGTATCAAAGTCTCGTGATCTTGTTTGTTTGATGAGAACAGTAAGATGTCATCAATGTAGATTAGTGTGTTTTGTAGGATACGTTCGAAAAGTTGGGTCATTGCCTTAGGAATAAGGAGGGTGTAACCTTCAAACCAAATGGCATGACTGTCCATTGGTATTGGGCTGTGGGAAGGCAAAGGTAGCTTTATATCTATCCTCTGGGACAATTCCCAATTGCCAAAACCGTGATTTTAAATCAAACTTTGAAAAGATTTGGGCTTTAGAGAGTTGGGAAAATACCATTTGAGTTTTAGGTAAAGGGAACTAACTTCATCAAGGAGGAAATGGTTAAGAGCTTTGTAATCAATAACAAGCCGCTTTTCCCTCGTACCTGTTCAACTCTTTGTTTGACATAGAATATAGGGCAAGCCCAATTGGACTTTGTGGGCTCAATAAGTCCAAGTGCTAATAGTTGCTTGCATTCTTGGCTTACAAGGTTCGGCTCTTCTGGAGTCATTGCAGGTTGAGTGGCCTTGGTAGCATTCACATCTTCATTCTTTTTGAAAGGGAGCTGAATAAAGAACTTGAGAAGCTGATTTGTAATATCTCCATATTCGAGGTGCATCCGTCTGATAAACAACTTCGGATGGTGGTGTAAGGTTGGAATTGTCTCTTGTACTTCAACCCATGAGGCGAGAATCTGTAGGCTTTTAGTTGTGGAAATAGTTGAATTCCAATCGGCTTCTTTGTAATGAGTGAGGTATGAAAAGTTTGTCCATCAACTTCGTAGAAGTATTCGTGATAACTTTGCCAAGCATCTTCGGAAGTATATCAAAGATTCATCATTGACTTTCTCACTCCCGTATTGAATACCCCAATTGTTTTGTTGGTCTATCATACTTGGATGGTATAATTTGCACTTCAATATTTGGATAAGGCATACCTTCTTGGATCAAGGAGCTTCTCTTAAGTGATGGTTGTGACTTGATCACAAAGATCGAGCTCGAGGATGAATCTTCTTCTTCTTCTTCGTTTGGTCCTTGGTCATCGTAGAATATTGTATTGCAAATGCACGGTGTCTTCATCCTGCTCATCTTGTTCGAAAAATAAATATTCAATATCAACATCATCTATGTTGGCATAATTAAGATGGAATGCTTGTGATGCCAACTTTTGCCGCTTTGTCTTTCTTTTAGGGCAATTCTTTGCAAAGTTCCCTTTTCTTCCACATAGAAACACCTATTCGTCGATTTCTTTCTGAATGGTTTCCTTCCTTCAATAACCGATAGGCCTATTTCTTTTCGTCATCTTATTAATCTTTCTGATCTTTTTACGGGAAGACGATGATGAACAAGTGCAATTCTCCTTTCCTTTGCACTTTATCTCCATATGAGAGTTTTTTTTTGCATACTGATTTCGGAGAGTTCTTTATCAAGCACATCCTTGATGAAAACTTGTTGCTCACACATCTTGTATAGGGTTGCAAACGTCATCCGGTGGATTTCACCTAGATCGATTCTTGAGACTTTGATCCTGGAAGCTTGAATCAATGCGTGGTAAATCAGTTGTAGTTCTTTAGGTAGAGATGTAAGATAGACATGTTTGAGATTAGGATCATTATATCCATTCAAAGATGTAGAACTTTTCGGACATCCTTTTGAAATGTCTATACAAATCTTTTCTTGTCATTGAACAACATTTCCCATCTTCTTTTTCAAGCAAAATGGCTGCCCAATATTCATCACTAGCATTTGTCCGGTTAAATCCTTTGTCTGTGCTTGGGATTTTCGGTGGCGGAGGATTCGACATACTTGCTTGAGTTGTTGAATCGCTTTGCTCTCGTGCAGGAAGATCCCCATGATGGAGCATTCTTCTTGAGCATCATTGAATGATGGTTAGTGTATTTGGAGCAATCCTAACGAAATCTCGATATAATTAATAATTCCAAGGAATTGTTAAATTTCTTTGATTGACAAGTTCCATCCGGAAAATTTAGCAATTCTTGAGCAATGTGCGATCAATGATACTCTCCATCGATTATTTCCATTCCCAAAACTCAATACTTGTTTGACCGATAGAGCTCTTCTTTTTAGATAGCATGATATCATGTGACTGAACAATATCCAAGAATTGGTATATCAATGTCTAATGATCTTATTTGTTTGATGAGAATAGTAAGATGTCATCAATGTAGATTAGTGTGTCATGTAGGATAGGTATGAAAAGTTGGATCATTGCTTTTTGAAATAAAGAGGGTGCAACCTTCAAACCAAATGGCATGATTGTCCATTGGTATTGGGTGTGGGAAGTCAAAAGGTAGTTTTATATCTATCCTCTGGGACAATTCCCAATTTCCATAACCGTGATTTTTAAATCAAACTTTGAAAATATTTGGGCTTTAGAGAGTTGGGAAAACAGCATTTGAGTTTTAGGTAAAGGGAACTTTATCAAGGAGGAAATAGTTAAGAGCTTTGTAATCATTAACAAGCCTCTTTTCCCTCGTACCTGTTCAGCTCTTTTGTTGACGTATAATATAGGGCAAGCCCAATTGGACTTTGTGGGCTCAATAAGTCCAAGTGCTAATAGTTGCTTGCATTCTTGGCTTACAAGGTTCGGCTCTTCTGGAGTCATTGCAGGTTGAGTGGCCTTGGTAGCATTCACATCTTCATTCTTTTTGAAAGGGAGCTGAATAAAGAACTTGAGAAGCTGGTTTGTAATATCTCCATATTCTGGAGGTGCATCTGATACAGTAAACAACTTCTGGATGGTGGTGTAAGGTTGGAATTGTCTCTTGTACTTCAACCCATAAGGCGAGAATCTGTAGGCTTTTAGTTGTGGAAAGAGTTGAATTCAACGGCTTCTTTGTAATGAGTGAGGTATGAAAAGTTTGTCCATCAACTTCGTAGAAGTATTCGTGATAACTTTGCCAAGCATCTTCAGGAAGTATATCTGCATTCATCATTGACTTTCTCACTCCTGTATTGAATACCCCAATTGTTTTTGTTGGTCTATCATACTTGGATGGTATAATTTGCACTTCAATATTTGGATAAGGCATACCTTCTTGGATCAAGGAGCTTCTCTTAAGTTATGGTTGTGACTTGATCACAAAGACTGGGAGCTCTGAGGATGAATCTTCTTCTTCTTCTTCGTTTGGTCCTTGGTCATCGAGAGAATATTGTATTGCAAATGCAGTGTCTTCATCCTGCTCATCTTGTTCAGAAAATAAATATTCAATATCAACATCATCTATGTTGGCATAATTAAGATGGAATGCTTGTGATGCCAACTTCGCTGCTTTGTCTTTCTTTTAGGGCAATTCTTTGCAAAGTTCCCTTTTCTTCCACATAGGAAACACCTATTCGTCGATTTCTTTCTGAATGGTTTCCTTCTGAATAACCGATAGGCCTATTTCTTTTCGTCATCTTATTAATCTTTCTGATCTTTTTACGGGAAGACGATGATGAACAAGTGCAATTCTCCTTTCCTTTGCACTTTATCTCCATATGAGAGTTTTTTTTTGCATACAGATTTGAGGAGAGTTCTTTTATCAAGCACATCCTTGATGAAAACTTGTTGCTCACACATCTTGTATAGGGTTGCAAACGTCATCTGGTGGATTTCACCTAGACTGATTCTTGAGACTTTGATCCTGGAAGCTTGAATCAATCTGTGGTAAATCAGGCTGTAGTTCTTTAGGTAGAGATGTAAGATAGACATGTTTGAGATTAGGATCATTATATCCATTCAGCATGTAGAACTTTTCAGACATCCTTTTGAAATGTCTATACAAATCTTTTCTTGTCAATGAACAACATTTCCCATCTTCTTTTTCAAGCAAAATGGCTGCCCAATATTCATCACTAGCATCTGTCTGGTTAAATCCTTTGTCCTGTACTTGGGATTTTCAGTGGCGGAGGATTCTGACATACTTGCTTGAGTTGTTGAACTGCTCTCGTCTGGGAAGATCCCCATGATGGAGCATTCTTCTTGAGCATCATTGAATGATGGCTAGTGTATTTGGAGCAATCCGGAATGAAATCTCTGATATAATTAATAATTCCAAGGAATTGTCAAATTTCTTTGATTGACAAGTTCCATCCGGAAAATTTAGCAATTCTTGAGCAATGTGCAAACTGGGCTGATACTCTCCATCGATTATTTCCATTCCCCAAAACTCAATACTTGTTTGACCGATAGAGCTCTTCTTTTTAGATAGCATGATATCATGTGACTGAACAATATCCAAGAATTGGTATATCAATGTCTAATGATCTTATTTGTTTGATGAGAATAGTAAGATGTCATCAATGTAGATTAGTGTGTCATGTAGGATAGGTATGAAAAGTTGGATCATTGCTTTTTGAAATAAAGAGGGTGCAACCTTCAAACCAAATGGCATGATTGTCCATTGGTATTGGGCTGTGGGAAGTCAAAAGGTAGTTTTATATCTATCCTCTGGGACAATTCCCAATTTCCATAACCGTGATTTTTAAATCAAACTTTGAAAATATTTGGGCTTTAGAGAGTTGGGAAAACAGCATTTGAGTTTTAGGTAAAGGGAACTTTATCAAGGAGGAAATAGTTAAGAGCTTTGTAATCATTAACAAGCCTCTTTTCCCTCGTACCTGTTCAGCTCTTTTGTTGACGTATAATATAGGGCAAGCCCAATTGGACTTTGTGGGCTCAATAAGTCCAAGTGCTAATAGTTGCTTGCATTCTTGGCTTACAAGGTTCGGCTCTTCCGAGTCATTGCGGGTTGAGTGGCCTTGGTAGCATTCACATCTTCATTCTTTTTGAAAGGAGCTGAATAAAGAACTTGAGAAGTGGTTTGTAATATCTCCATATTCGGAGGTGCATCGTCTGATAAACAACTTCTGGATGGTGGTGTAAGGTTGGAATTGTCTCTTGTACTTCAACCCATAAGGCAGAATCTGTAGGCTTTTAGTTGTGGAAAGAGTTGAATTCCAACGGCTTCTTTTGTAATGAGTGAGGTATGAAAAGTTTGTCCATCAACTTCGTAGAAGTATTCGTGATAACTTTGCCAAGCATCTTCGAAGTATATCAAAGATTCATCATTGACTTTCTCACTCCCCGTATTGAATACCCCAATTGTTTTTGTTGGTCTATCATACTTGGATGGTATAATTTGCACTTCAATATTTGGATAAGGCATACCTTCTTGGATCAAGGAGCTTCTCTTAAGTGATGGTTGTGACTTGATCACAAAGACTGGGAGCTCTGAGGATGAATCTTCTTCTTCTTCTTCGTTTGGTCCTTGGTCATCAGTAGAATATTGTATTGCAAATGCAGTGTCTTCATCCTGCTCATCTTGTTCAAAAAATAAATATTCAATATCAACATCATCTATGTTGGCATAATTAAGATGGAATGCTTGTGATGCCAACTTCGCTGCTTTGTCTTTCTTTTAGGGCAATTCTTTGCAAAGTTCCCTTTTCTTCCACATAGGAAACACCTATTCGTCGATTTCTTTCTGAATGGTTTCCTTCTGAATAACCGATAGGCCTATTTCTTTTCGTCATCTTATTAATCTTTCGATCTTTTTACGGGAAGACGATGATGAACAAGTGCAATTCTCCTTTCCTTTGCACTTTATCTCCATATGAGAGTTTTTTTTTGCATACAGATTTGAGGAGAGTTCTTTTATCAAGCACATCCTTGATGAAAACTTGTTGCTCACACATCCTGTATAGGGTTGCAAACGTCATCCGTGGATTTCACCTGGGCGATTCTTGAGACTTTGATCCTGGAAGCTTGAATCAATGTGGTAAATCAGGCCGTAGTTCTTTAGGTAGAGATGTAAGATAGACATGTTTGAGATTAGGATCATTATATCCATTCAGATGTAGAACTTTTCGGACATCCTTTTGAAATGTCTATCCAAATCTTTTCTTGTCAATGAACAACATTTGCCATCTTCTTTTTCAAGCAAAATGGCTGCCCAATATTCATCACTAGCATCATCCGGTTAAATCCTTTGTCATGTACTTGGTATTTTCAATGGCGGAGGGTTACGACATACTTGTTTGAGTTGTTGAATCGCTCACGTGCTGGGAAGATCCCCATGATGAATCATTCTTCTTGAGCATATTTGAAAGATGGCTAGTGTATTTGGAGCAATCCGAAATGAAATCTCGATATAATTAATAATTCCAAGGAATTGTTAAATTTCTTTGATTGACAAGTTTCATCCTAAACTTTAGCAATTCTTGAGCAATGTGCGACTGGCAGATACTCTCCATCGATTATTTCCATTCCCAAAAACTCAATACTTGTTTGACCGATAGAGCTCTTCTTTTCGAGATAGCATGATATCAAGTGATCGAACAATATCCAAGAACCGTGTAGCAAAGTCTCATGATCTTGTTTGTTTGATGAGAACAAAGAAGATGTCATCATCAATGTAGATTAGGGTGTTATGTAGGATAGGTTCGAAAAGTTGGGTCATTGCCTTTTGGCATTAGGAGGGTCTCAACCTTCAAACCAAATGGCATGACTTGTCCATTGGTATTGGGTTGTAGGAAGACAAAAGGTAGTTTTATATCTATCCTCTTGGACAATTCCCAAATTGCCATAACCCGATTCTAAATCAAACTTTGAAAATATTTGTGCTTTAGAGAGTTGGGAAAATAGCATTTGAGTTTTAGGTAAAGGGAACTTTATCAAGGAGGAAATAGTTAAGAGCTTTGTAATCATTAACAAGCCTCTTTCCCTCGTACCTGTTCAGCTCTTTTGTTGACGTATAATGCGGGGCAAGCCCAATTGGACTTTGTGGGCTCAATGAGTCCAATTGCTAATAAAGCACTTGAGAAGCTGGTTTGTAATATCTCCATATTCGGAGGTGCTTCGATAGAGTAAACAACTTCGGATGGTGGTGTAAGGTTGGGATTGTCTCTTGTACTCTTGTCCATTGAGTCCTGCTGCCAATAATCTTCATCCATATAACACATTCTGGAAAGAGTTGAATTCCAACTGGCTTCTTTGTAATGAGTGAGGTATGAAAATTATGTCCATCAGCTTCATAGAAGTATTCACGATGACTTTGCCATGCATCTTTAGGAAGTATATCAAAGCATTCATCATTGAATTTCTCACTCTCTGTCGAATACCCCAATAGCTTTGATTGGTCTATCATACTTGGATGGTAGAATTTGCACTTGAATATTTGGATAAGGCATCCCTTCTTGGATAAAGGAGCTTGTCTTAAGTGATGGTTGTGACTTGATCACAAAGATCGGGAGGTCTCGAGGATGAATCTTCTTCTACTTCTTCTTCTCGGTCCTTGGTCATCGGTAGAATAATGTATTGCAAATGCGGTGTCTTCATCCTCGCTCATCTTGTTCAAAAATAAAGATTCAATATCAGCATCATCTATGTTGGCATAATTAAGTTGGAATGCTTGTGATGCCAACTTCACCGCTTTGACTTTCTTTAGGGCAATTCTTTGCAAAGTGCCCTTTTCTTCCGCATAGAAACACCTATTCGCCGACTTCTTTCTCAATGGTTTCCTTCTGAAGAACCGATAGACCTATTTCTTTTCACCATCTTATTGATCTTTCTGATCTTTTTACGGGAAGATGATGATAAACAAGTGCAATTCTCCTTTCCTTTGCATTTTATCTCCAGATGAGAGTTTTTTTTGCATACAGATTTGAGGAGAGTTCTTTTATCAAGCACATCCTTGATGAAGACTTGTTGCTCACTTCTTGTATAGGGTTGCAAACATCATCTGGTGGATTTCGCCTAGACTGATTCTTGAGACTTCGCTCCTGGAAGCTTGAATCATTCTGTGTAACTCAGGCTGGAGTTCTTTAGGTAGAGATGCAAGATAGACATATTTGAGATTTGGATCATTATATCCATTTAGCATGTAGAACTTTTCAGACATACTTTTGAAATGTCTATCCAAATCTTTTCTTGTCAATGAACAACATTTGCCATCTTCTTTTTCAAGCAAAATGGCTGCCCAATATTCATCACTAGCATCAGTCTGGTTAAATCCTTTGTCATGTACTTGGTATTTTCAATGGCGGAGGATTCTCGACATACTTGTTTGAGTTGTTGAACCGCTCTCGTCCTGGGAAGTCAAAAGGTAGTTTTATATCTATCCTCTGGGACAATTCCCAATTTCCATAACCGTGATTTTAAATCAAACTTTGAAAATATTTGGGCTTGAGAGAGTTGGGAAAACATCATTTGAGTTTTAGGTAAAGGGAACTAACTTCATCAAGGAGGAAATGGTTAAGAGCTTTGTAATCAATAACAAGCCGCTTTTTCCTCGTACCTGTTCAACTCTTTGTTTGACGTAGAATATAGGGCAAGCCCAATTGGACTTTGTGGGCTCAATAAGTCCAAGTGCTAATAGTTGCTTGCATTCTTGGCTTACAAGGTTCGGCTCTTCCGAGTCATTGCGGGTTGAGTGGCTTTGGTAGCATTCACATCTTCATTCTTTTTGAAAGGGAGCTGAATAAAGAACTTGAGAAGCTTGTTTGTAATATCTCCATATTCTGGAGGTGCATCTGATACAGTAAACAACTTCTGGATGGTGGTGTAAGGTTGGAATTGTCTCTTGTACTTCAACCCATGAGGCGAATCGTAGGCTTTTAGTTGTGGAAATAGTTGAATTCCAATAAAGACGGCTTCTTTGTAATGAGTGAGGTATGAAAAGTTTGTCCATCAACTTCGTAGAAGTATTCGTGATAACTTTGCCAAGCATCTTCAGGAAGTATATCAGCATTCATCATTGACTTTCTCACTCCTGTATTGAATACCCCAATTGTTTTTGTTGGTCTATCATACTTGGATGGTATAATTTGCACTTCAATATTTGGATAAGGCATACCTTCTTGGATCAAGGAGCTTCTCTTAAGTGATGGTTGTGACTTGATCACAAAGACTGGGAGCTCTGAGGATGAATCTTCTTCTTCTTCTTCGTTTGGTCCTTGGTCATCAGTAGAATATTGTATTGCAAATGCAGTGTCTTCATCCTGCTCATCTTGTTCAGAAAATAAATATTCAATATCAACATCATCTATGTTGGCATAATTAAGATGGAATGCTTGTGATGCCAACTTCGCTGCTTTGTCTTTCTTTTAGGGCAATTCTTTGCAAAGTTCCCTTTTCTTCCACATAGGAAACACCTATTCGTCGATTTCTTTCTCGAATGGTTTCATCGAATAACCGATAGGCCTATTTCTTTTCGTCATCTTATTAATCTTTCCGATCTTTTTACGGGAAGACGATGATGAACAAGTGCAATTCTCCTTTCCTTTGCACTTTATCTCCATATGAGAGTTTTTTTTTTTGCATACTGATTTCGGAGAGTTCTTTATCAAGCACATCCTTGATGAAAACTTGTTGCTCACACATCTTGTATAGGGTTGCAAACGTCATCCGGTGGATTTCACCTGGGATCGATTCTTGAGACTTTGATCCTGGAAGCTTGAATCAATCTGTGGTAAATCAGTGTAGTTCTTTAGGTAGAGATGTAAGATAGACATGTTTGAGATTAGGATCATTATATCCATTCAAAGCATGTAGAACTTTTCAGACATCCTTTTGAAATGTCTATACAAATCTTTTCTTGTCATTGAACAACATTTCCCATCTTCTTTTTCAAGCAAAATGGCTGCCCAATATTCATCACTAGCATCATGCGGATAAATCCTTTGTCTGTGCTTGGGATTTTCAAAGGTGGCGGAGGATTCGACATACTTGCTTGAGTTGTTGAACCGCTTCTCTCGTGGGGAAGATCCCCATGATGGAGCATTCTTCTTGAGCATCATTGAATGATGGTTAGTGTATTTGGAGCAATCCTAACGAAATCTCGATATAATTAATAATTCCAAGGAATTGTTAAATTTCTTTGATTGACAAGTTCCATCCGGAAAATTTAGCAATTCTTGAGCAATGTGCGATCGGGCTGATACTCTCCATCGATTATTTCCATTCCCAAAACTCAATACTTGTTTGACCGATAGAGCTCTTCTTTTTAGATAGCATGATATCATGTGACTGAACAATATCCAAGAATTGGTATATCAATGTCTAATGATCTTATTTGTTTGATGAGAATAGTAAGATGTCATCAATGTAGATTAGTGTGTCATGTAGGATAGGTATGAAAAGTTGGATCATTGCTTTTTGAAATAAAGAGGTGCAACCTTCAAACCAAATGGCATGATTGTCCATTGGTATTGGGCTGTGGGAAGTCAAAAGGTAGTTTTATATCTATCCTCCTGGGACAATTCCCAATTTCCATAACCGTGATTTTAAAATCAAACTTTGAAAATATTTGGGCTTTAGAGAGTTGGGAAAACAGCATTTGAGTTTTAGGTAAAGGAACTTTATCAAGGAGGAAATAGTTAAGAGCTTTGTAATCATTAACAAGCCTCTTTTCCCTCGTACTGCTCACTCTTTTGTTGACGTATAATATAGGGCAAGCCCAATTGGACTTTGTGGGCTCAATAAGTCCAAGTGCTAATAGTTGCTTGCATTCTTGGCTTACAAGGTTCGGCTCTTCTGGAGTCATTGCAGGTTGAGTGGCCTTGGTAGCATTCACATCTTCATTCTTTTTGAAAGGGAGCTGAATAAAGAACTTGAGAAGCTGGTTTGTAATATCTCCATATTCTGGAGGTGCATCTGATACAGTAAACAACTTCTGGATGGTGGTGTAAGGTTGGAATTGTCTCTTGTACTTCAACCCATAAGGCAGAATCTGTAGGCTTTTAGTTGTGGAAAGAGTTGAATTCCAACTGGCTTCTTTGTAATGAGTGAGGTATGAAAAGTTTGTCCATCAACTTCGTAGAAGTATTCGTGATAACTTTGCCAAGCATCTTCAGGAAGTATATCAGCATTCATCATTGACTTTCTCACTCCTGTATTGAATACCCCAATTGTTTTTGTTGGTCTATCATACTTGGATGGTATAATTTGCACTTCAATATTTGGATAAGGCATACCTTCTTGGATCAAGGAGCTTCTCTTAAGTGATGGTTGTGACTTGATCACAAAGACTGGGAGCTCTGAGGATGAATCTTCTTCTTCTTCTTCGTTTGGTCCTTGGTCATCAGTAGAATATTGTATTGCAAATGCGTGTCTTCATCCTCGCTCATCTTGTTCGAAAATAAATATTCAATATCAACATCATCTATGTTGGCATAATTAAGATGGAATGCTTGTGATGCCAACTTCGCCGCTTTGTCTTTCTTTTAGGGCAATTCTTTGCAAAGTTCCCTTTTCTTCCACATAGGAAACACCTATTCGTCGATTTCTTTCTCTCGAATGGTTTCCTTCAATAACCGATAGGCCTATTTCTTTTCGTCATCTTATTAATCTTTCCGATCTTTTTACGGGAAGACGATGATGAACAAGTGCAATTCTCCTTTCCTTTGCCTTTGTATCTCCATATGAGAGTTTTTTTTGCATACTGATTTGAGGAGAGTTCTTTTATCAAGCACATCCTTGATGAAAACTTGTTGCTCACACATCTTGTATAGGGTTGCAAACGTCATCTCGGTGGATTTCACCTAGATCGATTCTTGAGACTTTGATCCTGGAAGCTTGAATCAATCGTGGTAAATCAGTCGTAGTTCTTTAGGTAGAGATGTAAGATAGACATGTTTGAGATTAGGATCATTATATCCATTCAAAGATGTAGAACTTTTCGGACATCCTTTTGAAATGTCTATACAAATATTTTCTTGTCAATGAACAACATTTCCCATCTTCTTTTTCAAGCAAAATGGCTGCCCAATATTCATCACTAGCATCCGTCTGGTTAAATCCTTTGTCCTCTGTACTTGGGATTTTCGGTGGCGGAGGATTCGACATACTTGCTTGAGTTGTTGAATCGCTCTCCTGGGAAGATCCCCATGATGGAGCATTCTTCTTGAGCATCATTGAATGATGGCTAGTGTATTTGGAGCAATCCTAATGAAATCTCGATATAATTAATAATTCCAAGGAATTGTTAAATTTCTTTGATTGACAAGTTCCATCCGGAAAATTTAGCAATTCTTGAGCAATGTGCGATCGGGCTGATACTCTCCATCGATTATTTTCATTCCCCAAAACTCAATACTTGTTTGACCGATAGAGCTCTTCTTTTTAGATAGCATGATATCATGTGATGAACAATATCCAAGAATTGGTATATCAATGTCTAATGATCTTATTTGTTTGATGAGAATAGTAAGATGTCATCAATGTAGATTAGTGTGTCATGTAGGATAGGTATGAAAAGTTGGATCATTGCTTTTTGAAATAAAGAGGGTGCAACCTTCAAACCAAATGGCATGATTGTCCATTGGTATTGGGCTGTGGGAAGTCAAAAGGTAGTTTTATATCTATCCTCCTGACAATTCCCAATTTCCATAACCGTGATTTTAAAATCAAACTTTGAAAATATTTGGGCTTTAGAGAGTTGGGAAAACAGCATTTGAGTTTTAGGTAAAGGAACTTTATCAAGGAGGAAATAGTTAAGAGCTTTGTAATCATTAACAAGCCTCTTTTCCCTCGTACCTGTTCAGCTCTTTTGTTGACGTATAATATAGGGCAAGCCCAATTGGACTTTGTGGGCTCAATAAGTCCAAGTGCTAATAGTTGCTTGCATTCTTGGCTTACAAGGTTCGGCTCTTCCGAGTCATTGCGGGTTGAGTGGCCTTGGTAGCATTCACATCTTCATTCTTTTTGAAAGGGAGCTGAATAAAGAACTTGAGAAGTCGGTTTGTAATATCTCCATATTCGGAGGTGCATCGTCTGATAAACAACTTCGGATGGTGGTGTAAGGTTGGAATTGTCTCTTGTACTTCAACCCATAAGGCGAGAATCAGTAGGCTTTTAGTTGTGGAAAGAGTTGAATTCCAATCGGCTTCTTTGTAATGAGTGAGGTATGAAAAGTTTGTCCATCAACTTCGTAGAAGTATTCGTGATAACTTTGCCAAGCATCTTCGAAATATATCAAAGATTCATCATTGACTTTCTCACTCCCGTATTGAATACCCCAATTGTTTTTGTTGGTCTATCATACTTGGATGGTATAATTTGCACTTCAATATTTGGATAAGGCATACCTTCTTGGATCAAGGAGCTTCTCTTAAGTGATGGTTGTGACTTGATCACAAAGACCGAGCTCGAGGATGAATCTTCTTCTTCTTCTTCGTTTGGTCCTTGGTCATCGGTAGAATATTGTATTGCAAATGCAAAGTGTCTTCATCCTGCTCATCTTGTTCGAAAATAAATATTCAATATCAACATCATCTATGTTGGCATAATTAAGATGGAATGCTTGTGATGCCAACTTCGCTGCTTTGTCTTTCTTTTAGGGCAATTCTTTGCAAAGTTCCCTTTTCTTCCACATAGGAAACACCTATTCGTCGATTTCTTTCTCAATGGTTTCTTCGAATAACCGATAGGCCTATTTCTTTTCGTCATCTTATTAATCTTTCTGATCTTTTTACGGGAAGACGATGATGAACAAGTGCAATTCTCCTTTCCTTTGCACTTTATCTCCATATGAGAGTTTTTTTTGCATACAGATTTGAGGAGAGTTCTTTTATCAAGCACATCCTTGATGAAAACTTGTTGCTCACACATCTTGTATAGGGTTGCAAACGTCATCTGGTGGATTTCACCTAGACTGATTCTTGAGACTTTGATCCTGGAAGCTTGAATCAATCTGTGGTAAATCAGGCTGTAGTTCTTTAGGTAGAGATGTAAGATAGACATGTTTGAGATTAGGATCATTATATCCATTCAGCATGTAGAACTTTTCAGACATCCTTTTGAAATGTCTATCCAAATCTTTTCTTGTCAATGAACAACATTTGCCATCTTCTTTTTCAAGCAAAATGGCTGCCCAATATTCATCACTAGCATCAGTCTGGTTAAATCATTTGTCATGTACTTGGTATTTTCAATGGCGGAGGGTTCGACATACTTGTTTGAGTTGTTGAACGCTCACGTGCGGGAAGATCCCCATGATGAATCATTCTTCTTGAGCATATTTGAAAGATGGCTAGTGTATTTGGAGCAATCCGAAATGAAATCTCGATATAATTAATAATTCCAAGGAATTGTTAAATTTCTTTGATTGACAAGTTTCATCCGGAAACTTTAGCAATTCTTGAGCAATGTGCAGACTTTGGCGATACTCTCCATCGATTATTTCCATTCCCAAAAACTCAATACTTGTTTGACCGATAGAGCTCTTCTTTTCGGATAGCATGATATCAAGTGATCAACAATATCCAAGAACTGTGTAGCAAAGTCTCATGATCTTGTTTGTTTGATGAGAATAGTAAGATGTCATCATCAATGTAGATTAGGGTGTTATGTAGGATAGGTTCGAAAAGTTGGGTCATTGCCTTTTGGCATTAGGAGGGTCTCAACCTTCAAACCAAATGGCATGACTGTCCATTGGTATTGGGTTGTAGGAAGACAAAAGGTAGTTTTATATCTATCCTCTTGGACAATTCCCAAATTGCCATAACCTGCATTCTAAATCAAACTTTGAAAAGATTTGTGCTTTAGAGAGTTGGGAAAATAGCATTTGAGTTTTAGGTAAAGGGAACTTTATCAAGGAGGAAATAGTTAAGAGCTTTGTAATCATTAACAAGCCTCTTTTTCCTCGTACTGCTTCACTCTTTTGTTGACGTATAATGCGGGGCAAGCCCAATTGGACTTTGTGGGCTCAATGAGTCCAATTGCTAATAAAGCACTTGAGAAGCTGGTTTGTAATATCTCCATATTCGGAGGTGCTTCGATAGAGTAAACAACTTCGGATGGTGGTGTAAGGTTGGGATTGTCTCTTGTACTCTTGTCCATTGAGTCCTGCTGCCAATAATCTTCATCCATATAACACATTCTGGAAAGAGTTGAATTCCAACTGGCTTCTTTGTAATGAGTGAGGTATGAAAATTATGTCCATCAGCTTCATAGAAGTATTCACGATGACTTTGCCATGCATCTTTAGGAAGTATATCAGCATTCATCATTGAATTTCTCACTCCTGTATCGAATACCCCAATAGCTTTGATTGGTCTATCATACTTGGATGGTAGAATTTGCACTTGAATATTTGGATAAGGCATCCCTTCTTGGATAAAGGAGCTTGTCTTAAGTGATGGTTGTGACTTGATCACAAAGACTGGGAGGTCTGAGGATGAATCTTCTTCTACTTCTTCTTCTCGGTCCTTGGTCATCGTAGAATAATGTATTGCAAATGCAAAGTGTCTTCATCCTCGCTCATCTTGTTCAAAAAATAAAGATTCAATATCAGCATCATCTATGTTGGCATAATTAAGTTGGAATGCTTGTGATGCCAACTTCGCTGCTTTGACTTTCTTTTAGGGCAATTCTTTGCAAAGTGCCCTTTTCTTCCGCATAGGAAACACCTATTCGACTTCTTTCTCGAATGGTTTCCTTCTCAAGAACCGATAGACCTATTTCTTTTCACCATCTTATTGATCTTTCTCGATCTTTTTACGGGAAGATGATGATAAACAAGTGCAATTCTCCTTTCCTTTGCATTTTATCTCCGGATGAGAGTTTTTTTGCATACTGATTTGAGGAGAGTTCTTTTATCAAGCACATCCTTGATGAAGACTTGTTGCTCACTTCTTGTATAGGGTTGCAAACATCATCTCGGTGGATTTCGCCTAGACGATTCTTGAGACTTCGCTCCCGGAAGCTTGAATCATTCTCGTGTAACTCAGCCGGAGTTCTTTAGGTAGAGATGCAAGATAGACATATTTGAGATTTGGATCATTATATCCATTTAGCATGTAGAACTTTTCGGACATACTTTTGAAATGTCTATCCAAATCTTTTCTTGTCAATGAACAACATTTGCCATCTTCTTTTCAAGCAAAATGGCTGCCCAATATTCATCACTAGCATCGATCTGGTTAATCCTTTGTCATGTACTTGGTATTTTCAATGGCGGAGGATTCGACATACTTGTTTGAGTTGTTGAACTGCTCTCGTCCTGGGAAGTCAAAAGGTAGTTTTATATCTATCCTCTCCTTGGGACAATTCCCAATTTCCATAACTAACCGTGATTTTAAATCAAACTTTGAAAATATTTGGGCTTGAGAGAGTTGGGAAAACAACATTTGAGTTTTAGGTAAAGGGAACTAACTTCATCAAGGAGGAAATGGTTAAGAGCTTTGTAATCAATAACAAGCCGCTTTTCCCTCGCACTGTTCAACTCTTTGTTTGACATAGAATATAGGGCAAGCCCAATTGGACTTTGTGGGCTCAATAAGTCCAAGTGCTAATAGTTGCTTGCATTCTTGGCTTACAAGGTTCGAAATCTTTTCCGAGTCATTGCGGGGTTGAGTGGCTTTGGTAGCATTCACATCTTCATTCTTTTTGAAAGGGAGCTGAATAAAGAACTTGAGAAGCTTGTTTGTAATATCTCCATATTCGGAGGTGCATCGTCGATAAAAACAACTTCGGATGGTGGTGTAAGGTTGGAATTGTCTCTTGTACTTCAACCCATGAGGCGAGAATCGTAGGCTTTTAGTTGTGGAAATAGTTGAATTCCAACTGGCTTCTTTGTAATGAGTGAGGTATGAAAAGTTTGTCCATCAACTTCGTAGAAGTATTCGTGATAACTTTGCCAAGCATCTTCAGGAAGTATATCAGCATTCATCATTGACTTTCTCACTCCTGTATTGAATACCCCAATTGTTTTTGTTGGTCTATCATACTTGGATGGTATAATTTGCACTTCAATATTTGGATAAGGCATACCTTCTTGGATCAAGGAGCTTCTCTTAAGTGATGGTTGTGACTTGATCACAAAGACTGGGAGCTCTGAGGATGAATCTTCTTCTTCTTCTTCGTTTGGTCCTTGGTCATCAGTAGAATATTGTATTGCAAATGCAGTGTCTTCATCCTGCTCATCTTGTTCAGAAAATAAATATTCAATATCAACATCATCTATGTTGGCATAATTAAGATGGAATGCTTGTGATGCCAACTTCGCTGCTTTGTCTTTCTTTTAGGGCAATTCTTTGCAAAGTTCCCTTTTCTTCCACATAGGAAACACCTATTCGTCGATTTCTTTCTGAATGGTTTCCTTCTGAATAACCGATAGGCCTATTTCTTTTCGTCATCTTATTAATCTTTCTGATCTTTTTACGGGAAGACGATGATGAACAAGTGCAATTCTCCTTTCCTTTGCACTTTATCTCCATATGAGAGTTTTTTTTTTTTTGCATACGTGATTTCAGGAGAGTTCTTTATCAAGCACATCCTTGATGAAAACTTGTTGCTCACACATCTTGTATAGGGTTGCAAACGTCATCTGGTGGATTTCACCTGATCGATTCTTGAGACTTTGATCCCGGAAGCTTGAATCAATCTGTGGTAAATCAGCCGTAGTTCTTTAGGTAGAGATGTAAGATAGACATGTTTGAGATTAGGATCATTATATCCATTCAAAGATGTAGAACTTTTCGGACATCCTTTTGAAATGTCTATCCAAATCTTTTCTTGTCAATGAACAACATTTGCCATCTTCTTTTTCAAGCAAAATGGCTGCCCAATATTCATCACTAGCATCGATCTGGTTAAATCCTTTGTCATGTACTTGGTATTTTCAATGGCGGAGGGTTCTCGACATACTTGTTTGAGTTGTTGAACTGCTCACGTCCGGGAAGATCCCCATGATGAATCATTCTTCTTGAGCATATTTGAAAGATGGCTAGTGTATTTGGAGCAATCCGAAATGAAATCTCCCGATATAATTAATAATTCCAAGGAATTGTTAAATTTCTTTGATTGACAAGTTTCATCCGAAAACTTTAGCAATTCTTGAGCAATGTGCGACCTGCGATACTCTCCATCGATTATTTCCATTCCCAAAAACTCAATACTTGTTTGACCGATAGAGCTCTTCTTTTCGGATAGCATGATATCAAGTGATCAACAATATCCAAGAACTGGTGTAGCAAAGTCTCATGATCTTGTTTGTTTGATGAGAACAAGAAGATGTCATCATCAATGTAGATTAGGGTGTTATGTAGGATAGGTTCGAAAAGTTGGGTCATTGCCTTTTGGCATTAGGAGGGTCTCAACCTTCAAACCAAATGGCATGACATTGTCCATTGGTATTGGGTTGTAGGAAGACAAAAGGTAGTTTTATATCTATCCTCTTGGACAATTCCCAAATTGCCATAACCCAGATTCTAAATCAAACTTTGAAAAGATTTGTGCTTTAGAGAGTTGGGAAAATAGCATTTGAGTTTTAGGTAAAGGAACTTTATCAAGGAGGAAATAGTTAAGAGCTTTGTAATCATTAACAAGCCTCTTTTCCCTCGCACTGCTTTCAGCTCTTTTGTTGACGTATAATGCAGGGCAAGCCCAATTGGACTTTGTGGGCTCAATGAGTCCAATTGCTAATAAAGCACTTGAGAAGCTGGTTTGTAATATCTCCATATTCTGGAGGTGCTTCTGATAGAGTAAACAACTTCTGGATGGTGGTGTAAGGTTGGGATTGTCTCTTGTACTCTTGTCCATTGAGTCCTCGCCGCCAATAATCTTCATCCATATAACACATTCGAAAGAGTTGAATTCCAATCGGCTTCTTTGTAATGAGTGAGGTATGAAAATTATGTCCATCGCTTCATAGAAGTATTCACGATGACTTTGCCATGCATCTTTAGGAAGTATATCAGCATTCATCATTGAATTTCTCACTCCTGTATCGAATACCCCAATAGCTTTGATTGGTCTATCATACTTGGATGGTAGAATTTGCACTTGAATATTTGGATAAGGCATCCCTTCTTGGATAAAGGAGCTTGTCTTAAGTGATGGTTGTGACTTGATCACAAAGACTCGGGAGGTCTCGAGGATGAATCTTCTTCTACTTCTTCTTCCGGTCCTTGGTCATCAAGAGAATAATGTATTGCAAATGCAAAAGGCTGTCTTCATCCTGCTCATCTTGTTCAAAAAATAAAGATTCAATATCAGCATCATCTATGTTGGCATAATTAAGTTGGAATGCTTGTGATGCCAACTTCGCTGCTTTGACTTTCTTTTAGGGCAATTCTTTGCAAAGTGCCTTTTTCTTCCGCATAGGAAACACCTATTCGTCGACTTCTTTCTGAATGGTTTCCTTCAAGAACCGATAGACCTATTTCTTTTCACCATCTTATTGATCTTTCTGATCTTTTTACGGGAAGATGATGATAAACAAGTGCAATTCTCCTTTCCTTTGCATTTTATCTCCGGATGAGAGTTTTTTTTTGCATACGATTTGAGGAGAGTTCTTTTATCAAGCACATCCTTGATGAAGACTTGTTGCTCACTTCTTGTATAGGGTTGCAAACATCATCTCAGGTGGATTTCGCCTGCATCGATTCTTGAGACTTCGCTCCCGGAAGCTTGAATCATTCTGTAACTCAGCCGGAGTTCTTTGGGTAGAGATGCAAGATAGACATATTTGAGATTTGGATCATTATATCCATTTAGCATGTAGAACTTTTCGTGACATACTTTTGAAATGTCTATCCAAATCTTTTCTTGTCAATGAACAACATTTGCCATCTTCTTTTTCAAGCAAAATGGCTGCCCAATATTCATCACTAGCATCACCTGGTTAATCCTTTGTCATGTACTTGGTATTTTCAATGGCGGAGGATTCTCGACATACTTGTTTGAGTTGTTGAATCGCTTCTCGTCTGGGAAGTCAAAAGGTAGTTTTATATCTATCCTCCTGGGACAATTCCCAATTTCCATAACCGTGATTTTAAATCAAACTTTGAAAATATTTGGGCTTGAGAGAGTTGGGAAAACAACATTTGAGTTTTAGGTAAAGGGAACTAACTTCATCAAGGAGGAAATGGTTAAGAGCTTTGTAATCAATAACAAGCCGCTTTTCCCTCGTACCTGTTCAACTCTTTGTTTGACATAGAATATAGGGCAAGCCCAATTGGACTTTGTGGGCTCAATAAGTCCAAGTGCTAATAGTTGCTTGCATTCTTGGCTTACAAGGTTCGGCTCTTCTGGAGTCATTGCAGGTTGAGTGGCCTTGGTAGCATTCACATCTTCATTCTTTTTGAAAGGGAGCTGAATAAAGAACTTGAGAAGCTTGTTTGTAATATCTCCATATTCTGGAGGTGCATCTGATACAGTAAACAACTTCTGGATGGTGGTGTAAGGTTGGAATTGTCTCTTGTACTTCAACCCATGAGGCAGAATCTGTAGGCTTTTAGTTGTGGAAAGAGTTGAATTCCAACTGGCTTCTTTGTAATGAGTGAGGTATGAAAAGTTTGTCCATCAACTTCGTAGAAGTATTCGTGATAACTTTGCCAAGCATCTTCAGGAAGTATATCAGCATTCATCATTGACTTTCTCACTCCTGTATTGAATACCCCAATTGTTTTTGTTGGTCTATCATACTTGGATGGTATAATTTGCACTTCAATATTTGGATAAGGCATACCTTCTTGGATCAAGGAGCTTCTCTTAAGTGATGGTTGTGACTTGATCACAAAGACTCGAGCTCGAGGATGAATCTTCTTCTTCTTCTTCGTTTGGTCCTTGGTCATCGAGAGAATATTGTATTGCAAATGCAAAGTGTCTTCATCCTGCTCATCTTGTTCGTAAAATAAATATTCAATATCAACATCATCTATGTTGGCATAATTAAGATGGAATGCTTGTGATGCCAACTTCGCTGCTTTGTCTTTCTTTTAGGGCAATTCTTTGCAAAGTTCCTTTTCTTCCACATAGGAAACACCTATTCGTCGATTTCTTTCTCAATGGTTTCCTTCAATAACCGATAGGCCTATTTCTTTTCGTCATCTTATTAATCTTTCGATCTTTTTACGGGAAGACGATGATGAACAAGTGCAATTCTCCTTTCCTTTGCACTTTATCTCCATATGAGAGTTTTTTTTTGCATACGATTTCGGAGAGTTCTTTATCAAGCACATCCTTGATGAAAACTTGTTGCTCACACATCTTGTATAGGGTTGCAAACGTCATCCGGTGGATTTCACCTGATCGATTCTTGAGACTTTGATCCTGAAGCTTGAATCAACTGTGGTAAATCAGTGTAGTTCTTTAGGTAGAGATGTAAGATAGACATGTTTGAGATTAGGATCATTATATCCATTCAAAGATGTAGAACTTTTCGGACATCCTTTTGAAATGTCTATACAAATCTTTTCTTGTCATTGAACAACATTTCCCATCTTCTTTTTCAAGCAAAATGGCTGCCCAATATTCATCACTAGCATCTGTCTGGTTAAATCCTTTGTCCTGTACTTGGGATTTTCAGTGGCGGAGGATTCTGACATACTTGCTTGAGTTGTTGAACTGCTCTCGTCTGGGAAGATCCCCATGATGGAGCATTCTTCTTGAGCATCATTGAATGATGGTTAGTGTATTTGGAGCAATCCGAACGAAATCTCGATATAATTAATAATTCCAAGGAATTGTTAAATTTCTTTGATTGACAAGTTCCATCCGGAAAATTTAGCAATTCTTGAGCAATGTGCAAACTGGGCTGATACTCTCCATCGATTATTTCCATTCCCCAAAACTCAATACTTGTTTGACCGATAGAGCTCTTCTTTTTAGATAGCATGATATCATGTGACTGAACAATATCCAAGAATTGGTGTATCAATGTCTAATGATCTTATTTGTTTGATGAGAATAGTAAGATGTCATCAATGTAGATTAGTGTGTCATGTAGGATAGGTATGAAAAGTTGGATCATTGCTTTTTGAAATAAAGAGGGTGCAACCTTCAAACCAAATGGCATGATTGTCCATTGGTATTGGGCTGTGGGAAGTCAAAAGGTAGTTTTATATCTATCCTCTGGGACAATTCCCAATTTCCATAACCGTGATTTTTAAATCAAACTTTGAAAATATTTGGGCTTTAGAGAGTTGGGAAAACAGCATTTGAGTTTTAGGTAAAGGGAACTTTATCAAGGAGGAAATAGTTAAGAGCTTTGTAATCATTAACAAGCCTCTTTTCCCTCGCACTGCTTCAGCTCTTTTGTTGACGTATAATATAGGGCAAGCCCAATTGGACTTTGTGGGCTCAATAAGTCCAAGTGCTAATAGTTGCTTGCATTCTTGGCTTACAAGGTTCGGCTCTTCTGGAGTCATTGCAGGTTGAGTGGCCTTGGTAGCATTCACATCTTCATTCTTTTTGAAAGGAGCTGAATAAAGAACTTGAGAAGTCTGGTTTGTAATATCTCCATATTCGGAGGTGCATCCGATAAACAAAACAACTGGATGGTGGTGTAAGGTTGGAATTGTCTCTTGTACTTCAACCCATAAGGCGAGAATCTGTAGGCTTTTAGTTGTGGAAAGAGTTGAATTCCAACTCGGCTTCTTTGTAATGAGTGAGGTATGAAAAGTTTGTCCATCAACTTCGTAGAAGTATTCGTGATAACTTTGCCAAGCATCTTCGAAGTATATCAAAGATTCATCATTGACTTTCTCACTCCCCGTATTGAATACCCCAATTGTTTTTGTTGGTCTATCATACTTGGATGGTATAATTTGCACTTCAATATTTGGATAAGGCATACCTTCTTGGATCAAGGAGCTTCTCTTAAGTTATGGTTGTGACTTGATCACAAAGACTCGAGCTCGAGGATGAATCTTCTTCTTCTTCTTCGTTTGGTCCTTGGTCATCGAGAATATTGTATTGCAAATGCGGTGTCTTCATCCTGCTCATCTTGTTCGAAAATAAATATTCAATATCAACATCATCTATGTTGGCATAATTAAGATGGAATGCTTGTGATGCCAACTTTTTTGTCTTTCTTTTAGGGCAATTCTTTGCAAAGTTCCCTTTTCTTCCACATAGGAAACACCTATTCGCCGATTTCTTTCGAATGGTTTCTTCCTCAATAACCGATAGGCCTATTTCTTTTCGTCATCTTATTAATCTTTCTCGATCTTTTTACGGAAGACGATGATGAACAAGTGCAATTCTCCTTTCCTTTGCACTTTGTATCTCCATATGAGAGTTTTTTTGCATACGATTTGAGGAGAGTTCTTTTATCAAGCACATCCTTGATGAAAACTTGTTGCTCACACATCTTGTATAGGGTTGCAAACGTCATCTCGGTGGATTTCACCTGCATCGATTCTTGAGACTTTGATCCTGGAAGCTTGAATCAATCTGCGGTAAATCAGCCGTAGTTCTTTAGGTAGAGATGTAAGATAGACATGTTTGAGATTAGGATCATTATATCCATTCAAAGATGTAGAACTTTTCGGACATCCTTTTGAAATGTCTATACAAATATTTTCTTGTCAATGAACAACATTTCCCATCTTCTTTTTCAAGCAAAATGGCTGCCCAATATTCATCACTAGCATCCGCCTGGTTAAATCCTTTGTCCCGTGTGCTTGGGATTTTCAAAGTGGCGGAGGATTCTCGACATACTTGCTTGAGTTGTTGAACCGCTTCGCCTGGGAAGATCCCCATGATGGAGCATTCTTCTTGAGCATCATTGAATGATGGCTAGTGTATTTGGAGCAATCCTAATGAAATCTCGATATAATTAATAATTCCAAGGAATTGTTAAATTTCTTTGATTGACAAGTTCCATCCGGAAAATTTAGCAATTCTTGAGCAATGTGCGATCGGGCCGATACTCTCCATCGATTATTTTCATTCCCCAAAACTCAATACTTGTTTGACCGATAGAGCTCTTCTTTTTAGATAGCATGATATCATGTGATCAACAATATCCAAGAATTGGTATATCAATGTCTAATGATCTTATTTGTTTGATGAGAATAGTAAGATGTCATCAATGTAGATTAGTGTGTCATGTAGGATAGGTATGAAAAGTTGGATCATTGCTTTTTGAAATAAAGAGGGTGCAACCTTCAAACCAAATGGCATGATTGTCCATTGGTATTGGGCTGTGGGAAGTCAAAAGGTAGTTTTATATCTATCCTTCCTGGGACAATTCCCAATTTCCATAACCGTGATTTTAAAATCAAACTTTGAAAATATTTGGGCTTTAGAGAGTTGGGAAAACAAAGATTTGAGTTTTAGGTAAAGGAACTTTATCAAGGAGGAAATAGTTAAGAGCTTTGTAATCATTAACAAGCCTCTTTTCCCTCGTACTGCTCAGCTCTTTTGTTGACGTATAATATAGGGCAAGCCCAATTGGACTTTGTGGGCTCAATAAGTCCAAGTGCTAATAGTTGCTTGCATTCTTGGCTTACAAGGTTCGGCTCTTCTGGAGTCATTGCAGGTTGAGTGGCCTTGGTAGCATTCACATCTTCATTCTTTTTGAAAGGGAGCTGAATAAAGAACTTGAGAAGCTGGTTTGTAATATCTCCATATTCTGGAGGTGCATCGTACAATGAAACAACTTCGGATGGTGGTGTAAGGTTGGAATTGTCTCTTGTACTTCAACCCATAAGGCGAATCAGAGGCTTTTAGTTGTGGAAAGAGTTGAATTCCAACTGGCTTCTTTGTAATGAGTGAGGTATGAAAAGTTTGTCCATCAACTTCGTAGAAGTATTCGTGATAACTTTGCCAAGCATCTTCAGGAAGTATATCAGCATTCATCATTGACTTTCTCACTCCTGTATTGAATACCCCAATTGTTTTTGTTGGTCTATCATACTTGGATGGTATAATTTGCACTTCAATATTTGGATAAGGCATACCTTCTTGGATCAAGGAGCTTCTCTTAAGTTATGGTTGTGACTTGATCACAAAGACTGAGCTCGAGGATGAATCTTCTTCTTCTTCTTCGTTTGGTCCTTGGTCATCGGAGAATATTGTATTGCAAATGCAGTGTCTTCATCCTGCTCATCTTGTTCAGAAAATAAATATTCAATATCAACATCATCTATGTTGGCATAATTAAGATGGAATGCTTGTGATGCCAACTTCGCTGCTTTGTCTTTCTTTTAGGGCAATTCTTTGCAAAGTTCTCTTTTCTTCCACATAGGAAACACCTATTCGTCGATTTCTTTCTGAATGATTTCCTTCTGAATAACCGATAGGCCTATTTCTTTTCGTCATCTTATTAATCTTTCTGATCTTTTTACGGGAAGACGATGATGAACAAGTGCAATTCTCCTTTCCTTTGCACTTTATCTCCATATGAGAGTTTTTTTTGCATACAGATTTGAGGAGATTTCTTTTATCAAGCACATCCTTGATGAAAACTTGTTGCTCACACATCTTGTATAGGGTTGCAAACGTCATCTGGTGGATTTCACCTAGACTGATTCTTGAGACTTTGATCCTGGAAGCTTGAATCAACTGTGTAAATCAGGCTGTAGTTCTTTAGGTAGAGATGTAAGATAGACATGTTTGAGATTAGGATCATTATATCCATTCAGCATGTAGAACTTTTCAGACATCCTTTTGAAATGTCTATCCAAATCTTTTCTTGTCAATGAACAACATTTGCCATCTTCTTTTTCAAGCAAAATGGCTGCCCAATATTCATCACTAGCATCAGTCTGGTTAAATCATTTGTCATGTACTTGGTATTTTCAATGGCGGAGGATTCTGACATACTTGTTTGAGTTGTTGAACTGCTCACGTCTGGGAAGATCCCCATGATGAATCATTCTTCTTGAGCATATTTGAATGATGGCTAGTGTATTTGGAGCAATCCGAAATGAAATCTCTGATATAATTAATAATTCCAAGGAATTGTTAAATTTCTTTGATTGACAAGTTTCATCCGGAAACTTTAGCAATTCTTGAGCAATGTGCAGACCTGGCAGATACTCTCCATCGATTATTTCCATTCCCAAAAACTCAATACTTGTTTGACCGATAGAGCTCTTCTTTTTCGTATAGCATGATATCAAGTGATCAACAATATCCAAGAACCGGTGTAGCAAAGTCTCATGATCTTGTTTGTTTGATGAGAATAGTAAGATGTCATCATCAATGTAGATTAGGGTGTTATGTAGGATAGGTTCGAAAAGTTGGGTCATTGCCTTTTGGCATTAGGAGGGTCTCAACCTTCAAACCAAATGGCATGACCGGTCCATTGGTATTGGGTTGTAGGAAGACAAAAGGTAGTTTTATATCTATCCTCTTGGACAATTCCCAAATTGCCATAACCTGCATTCTAAATCAAACTTTGAAAAGATTTGTGCTTTAGAGAGTTGGGAAAATAGCATTTGAGTTTTAGGTAAAGGGAACTTTATCAAGGAGGAAATAGTTAAGAGCTTTGTAATCATTAACAAGCCTCTTTTCCTCGCACTGCTTCGGCTCTTTTGTTGACGTATAATGCGGGGCAAGCCCAATTGGACTTTGTGGGCTCAATGAGTCCAATTGCTAATAAAGCACTTGAGAAGCTGGTTTGTAATATCTCCATATTCGAGGTGCTTCGATAGAGTAAACAACTTCTGATGGTGGTGTAAGGTTGGGATTGTCTCTTGTACTCTTGTCCATTGAGTCCTGCCGCCAATAATCTTCATCCATATAACACATTCTGAAAGAGTTGAATTCCAACCGCTTCTTTGTAATGAGTGAGGTATGAAAATTATGTCCATCAGCTTCATAGAAGTATTCACGATGACTTTGCCATGCATCTTTAGGAAGTATATCAAAGCATTCATCATTGAATTTCTCACTCTCGTATCGAATACCCCAATAGCTTTGATTGGTCTATCATACTTGGATGGTAGAATTTGCACTTGAATATTTGGATAAGGCATCCCTTCTTGGATAAAGGAGCTTGTCTTAAGTGATGGTTGTGACTTGATCACAAAGACCGGGAGGTCTCGAGGATGAATCTTCTTCTACTTCTTCTTCTCGGTCCTTGGTCATCAGAGAATAATGTATTGCAAATGCAAAGGTCTTCATCCTGCTCATCTTGTTCAAAAATAAAGATTCAATATCAGCATCATCTATGTTGGCATAATTAAGTTGGAATGCTTGTGATGCCAACTTCGGCCGCTTTGACTTTCTTTTAGGGCAATTCTTTGCAAAGTGCCCTTTTCTTCCGCATAGAAACACCTATTCGCGACTTCTTTCGAATGGTTTCCTTCAAGAACCGATAGACCTATTTCTTTTCACCATCTTATTGATCTTTCTTGATCTTTTTACGGGAAGATGATGATAAACAAGTGCAATTCTCCTTTCCTTTGCATTTTATCTCCGGATGAGAGTTTTTTTTGCATCTGATTTGAGGAGAGTTCTTTTATCAAGCACATCCTTGATGAAGACTTGTTGCTCACTTCTTGTATAGGGTTGCAAACATCATCTCGGTGGATTTCGCCTAGACTGATTCTTGAGACTTCGCTCCCGGAAGCTTGAATCATTCTCGTAACTCAGCCGAGTTCTTTAGGTAGAGATGCAAGATAGACATATTTGAGATTTGGATCATTATATCCATTTAGCATGTAGAACTTTTTCGGACATACTTTTGAAATGTCTATCCAAATCTTTTCTTGTCAATGAACAACATTTGCCATCTTCTTTTTCAAGCAAAATGGCTGCCCAATATTCATCACTAGCATCAGTCTGGTTAAATCCTTTGTCATGTACTTGGTATTTTCAATGGCGGATGATTCTGACATACTTGTTTGAGTTGTTGAACTGCTCTCGTCTGGGAAGTCAAAAGGTAGTTTTATATCTATCCTCTGGGACAATTCCCAATTTCCATAACCGTGATTTTAAATCAAACTTTGAAAATATTTGGGCTTGAGAGAGTTGGGAAAACATCATTTGAGTTTTAGGTAAAGGGAACTTCATCAAGGAGGAAATGGTTAAGAGCTTTATAATCAATAACAAGCCTCTTTTCCCTCGTACCTGTTCAGCTCTTTTGTTGACGTAGAATTCAGGGCAAGCCCAATTGTACTTTGTGGGCTCAATGAGTCCAAGTGCTAATAGTTGGTTGCATTCTTGGCTTGCAAGGTTCGGCTCTTCTGGAGTCATTCTAGGATGAGTGGCCTTGGTAGCATTCACATTTTCATTCTTTTTGAAAGGGAGCTGAATAAAGAACTTGAGAAGTCTGGTTTGTAATATCTCCATATTTTGGAGGTGTTTCGATAGAGTAAACAACTTCCGGATGGTGGTGTAAGGTTGAATTGTCTCTTGTAATTCAACCATGAGGTAGAATCTGTAGGCTTTTAGTTTGGAAGAAAAATCGAAGCCCATCAAGATATCTTGTCCATGGAGTCCTGCTGCCAATAATCTTCATGCATATAGCACAACAGGAAAGAGTTGAATTCCAATCGGCTTCTTGGTAAGGAGTGATGTATGAAAAGTCTGTCCATCGCCTTCATAGAAGTAATCGTGATGACTTTGCCATGCACCTTCGGAAGTATATCAAAGATTCATCATTGACTTTCTCACTTCTATATCGAAAACCCCAAAAGCTTTGATTGGTCTATCATACTTGGATGGTAGAATTTGCACTTCAATATTTGGATAAGACATCCCTTCTTGGATCAAGGAGCTTGTCTCAAGTGATGGTTGTGACTTGATCACAAAGACTCGGGAGTTCTGAGGATGAATCTTTTTCTTCGACATACTTGTTTGAGTTGTTGAACTGCTTCTCCTGCAGGAAGATCCCCATGATGAAGCATTCTTCTTGAGCATCTTTGAAAGATGGCTAGTGTATTTGGAGCAATCCTAAATGAAATCTCGATATAATTAATAATTCCAAGGAATTGTTAAATTTCTTTATCTCCATATGAGAGTTTCTTTTGCATACAAATTTGAGGAGAGTTCTTTTATCAAGCACATCCTTGACGAAAACTTGTTGCTCACACATCTTGTATAGGGTTGCAAACTTCATCCGGTGGATTTCACCTGGACGATTCTTGAGACTTTGATCCCGAAGCTTGAATCAATGCAAAAATCAGGCTGGAGTTTTTTAGGTAGAGAAGTAAGATAGACATGTTTGAGATTTGGATCATTATATCCATTCAAAGATGTAGAACTTTTCGGACATCCTTTTGAAATGTCTATCCAAATCTTTTCTTGTCAATGAACAACATTTGCCATCTTCTTTTTCAAGCAAAATGGCTGCCCAATATTCATCACTAGCATCACTGGTTAAATCCTTTGTCATGTACTTGGTATTTTCAATGGCGGAGGATTCTCGACATACTTGTTTGAGTTGTTGAATCTCTCGTGCAGGAAGTCAAAAGGTAGTTTTATATCTATCCTCTGGGACAATTCCCAATTTCCATAACCGTGATTTTAAATCAAACTTTGAAAATATTTGGGCTTGAGAGAGTTGGGAAAACATCATTTGAGTTTTAGGTAAAGGGAACTTCATCAAGGAGGAAATGGTTAAGAGCTTTATAATCAATAACAAGCCTCTTTTCCCTCGCACTGTTCACTCTTTTGTTGACGTATTATTCAGGGGCAAAACCAATTGTACTTTGTGGGCTCAATGAGTCCAAGTGCTAATAGTTGGTTGCATTCTTGGCTTGCAAGGTTCGGCTCTTCTGGAGTCATTCTAGGATGAGTGGCCTTGGTAGCATTCACATTTTCATTCTTTTTGAAAGGGAGCTGAATAAAGAACTTGAGAAGCTGGTTTGTAATATCTCCATATTATGGAGGTGTTTCTGATAGAGTAAACAACTTCTGGATGGTGGTGTAAGGTTGGAATTGTCTCTTGTAATTCAACCATGAGGTAGAATCTGTAGGCTTTTAGTTTGGAAGAAAAAATCGAAGCCCATCAAGATATCTTGTCCATGGAGTCCTGCTGCCAATAATCTTCATGCATATAGCACAGTGGAAAGAGTTGAATTCCAACTGGCTTCTTGGTAAGGAGTGATGTATGAAAAGTCTGTCCATCAGCTTCATAGAAGTAATCGTGATGACTTTGCCATGCACCTTCAGGAAGTATATCAGCATTCATCATTGACTTTCTCACTTCTATATCGAAAACCCAATTAGCTTTGATTGGTCTATCATACTTGGATGGTAGAATTTGCACTTCAATATTTGGATAAGACATCCCTTCTTGGATCAAGGAGCTTGTCTCAAGTGATGGTTGTGACTTGATCACAAAGACTGGGAGTTCTGAGGATGAATCTTTTTCTTCTGACATACTTGTTTGAGTTGTTGAACTGCTCTCGTCTGGGAAGATCCCCATGATGAAGCATTCTTCTTGAGCATCTTTGAAAGATGGCTAGTGTATTTGGAGCAATCCGAAATGAAATCTCTGATATAATTAATAATTCCAAGGAATTGTTAAATTTCTTTATCTCCATATGAGAGTTTCTTTTGCATACAAATTTGAGGAGAGTTCTTTTATCAAGCACATCCTTGATGAAAACTTGTTGCTCACACATCTTGTATAGGGTTGCAAACTTCATCTGGTGGATTTCACCTAGACTGATTCTTGAGACTTTGATCCTGGAAGCTTGAATCAATCTGTGGTAAATCAGGCTGGAGTTTTTTAGGTAGAGAAGTAAGATAGACATGTTTGAGATTTGGATCATTATATCCATTCAGCATGTAGAACTTTTCAGACATCCTTTTGAAATGTCTATCCAAATCTTTTCTTGTCAATAAACAACATTTCCCAGAGTATCATAGGAAAAAATCTCTCGATGTGCGTGCGATTACACACTTCACTGTGTGCGATTTTTCTGATTCCCATGAACTCATCACAATCGATCATCTTCCTCATCTCCAATCAATTCCTTCCTTGATCTTCCAAACATGGACGTATTTTTATTCCCTGAGATTCACTCATACACATCCAACATATCGCCCAAAGTGAACTATGAACACAGCAATGCGGACAGTCCATCGCAGGTCCAACCATTGACTTCGATGACGACCACGGACATATCTCCTCAACCGTCACACGCCACACAACTCATGGAGGAAAATATTCGACGGCATATGACAGAACCAGGTACCGTTCTTCATAATCCTAGGGTTCAAGAAAGGGTTTTCGACAGAAACCCTAGTTTGCATGCGTTCACACACGTACACAAGAAAAACCCTAAATCTAAGATTTGCACTACGTCTGATGATCTCGACTCTACCTGCTTACGAGTTAATCCACGAAATCCCAAGGATCTTGGTGAAGGAGATAATACGCAGGGGAATGGGAAGAAACACGTTAACTTTGCCCAAATCTTTATAGCAGAGGAGCCGCGCCCGGTGAAAAAAGGTGATTATTTTTCGGTAACCATAGATGAACACATTTATCAACAAAGGACGGCCAAACTGAGGAATACGTTGATTGGGAGAATGCTTCTACCAAAAGGGTTTAAGACAATGATGCTTTCAGAGCTAAAATCGAAATTGACAAATTTTTGGAAAATTACGGATGCATGGAAATTGATCCACTTGGGAAAAGGATACTACAACCTGCAGTTCACGAACATGGAGGAGAGGAATCGAATATTTTCAAAAACCACGTGGAATTTGCAACCTGGTTTGATACGGTTAATGAATTGGATGCAAGATTTCAATCCATACAGGGTTAGCACATCAACGGCGCAGGTTTGGATCCGTATTTATGAATTAGGGTTCGAATATTGGCATCCTCGCTCATCAATAATATATCTAAAGATCGTGGGAACCCCTATTCAAATTGATGAACGATCCTTGAATGGAGAAGTCGGACATTTCATTCGAGTACTTGTTGAAATTGATTTAAACAAGCCATTGCAGGAGTTTATCATGATAGAAAGAGTTGGACTGGCTCCTTCGTATCACTCAGTTATGAAAACCTTTCAGAATTTTGTGTACATTGCAAAATAGTAGGACACAATATTAATCGTTGTAGGCACTATACGCCTAAGGAAGCACGCCCTCCAACCGAACAAATGCAAAAATTGATAGCCGGTGAGAGGACGGTCAGTGGAAAGGGGTTGCAACAAAGGAAAAGGGGTGGTAATGGAAGAATGGGTTCAAGTGAGGAAACGTGGAACACGGCCAATGGAGATCAATCAACTGACCATTATTAATACGCGGAATTCCTTCAAATCGCTACAAGTGGATGAAGAGAATGATCAGGTGATGGTTTGGATGGGTCGCAATCTTGCAACCCGCATGCGGATGATTTTGGCGGCCCTAGTGCGATGAATGAAAATACGGACAAACGGCAAGTTAAATGATAATGGATTGGATAAAGTTCAAAAAGCAATCGAAGAAGTGGCTAGCAGCAAACCCATTAACACATATGAAATCACTTCCACAAGCTACAAGGATAACTTTAAGGCTATGGCGGTGGCAGCTAAAAAGCGATGGGCAGACTTGGAAGAAGAAGAACAACTAGGTAATGCTTCCTTGAGAGTATTGATTCTGATACTCATATGGTGCGTCCCCTTCCCCCTAATTTATCATGAATTGCTTGTTTTGGAATGCTAGAGGTCTTGGTAATGAGGCTTCTAGATCCATGCTCAAGGAATTATGTCGTGTTTATAAACCTGATATTGTTGCAATTGCGGAGCCGAAAGTTCAATTTTCTACTATTAGCGTTTCATATTGGAATGCGATTAATCTAACCCTGGTTGCTGAGAATTTCCGTGTTAATGGCATTCCAGATATTTGGGTTTTTGTTCGTACTACTAACATGCAGGTGCAATTTCATTGGGCCTCGGATCAAATTGTGGTTTGCAAAGTGGGGTTGAATCACCAGTTCTTAATGGGATTTGTGCATGCTCAGTGTTCGTATATTGCTAGACGGCAGCTTTAGATTGATGTGCATGCGTTAGGGGCAGATAATATGGTTATTGTGGGAGATTTTAACGCCATTCTGGGAGCTCATGAACGACAGGGTGGAGCTCGTGTCCATGACACTTCATGCAGGGAGTTCAAAAAATTTATTGATGACAACAATCTCATTCAGGTTCCAATGGTAGGGAACAATTATACTTGGGGTATTTTCCGGCCTACAAGGGGGCTAATTCAGGCGAAATTGGATAGGATTCTGGCCACAAATCAGTTCATGAATTTGTGGCATACTATTGGTGGTTTGGTGGGTCTCAGGCAATCCTCGGATCATAATCCTATTATCTTGAGATGCAATTTTTCTACACCTCCTTCGGCGGCTCCGTTTCGATTTCAATCAATGTGGCTCCAACACAGTGGTTTTAAAAAAGTGGTGGCTGATTCATGGGGGATGGAGTGCCCAAACAATCATCCTATGGCCCGTGTTATGCAAAAACTTAAAAGACAACAAGCCATTCTTCGCCATTGGAACTACACGGTATTTAGAGATGTCAACCGAGTTGATGAAGTGCAGAAAACTTACGGATTTTCAATCTCACATCTCCACATTTGGGTATTCTCGACAAAGATTATTCAAAGAGAGCTTGATTACATAATGATCTTAATCACCGCTTAATGCATACAATATGAGTTGTTGCGGCCGAAAAAAGCCGTACACAGTGGTTGCAGGATGGGGATCGTAGCACTGAGTTTTTTCATCGGAAATTACGCACAAATGACGGATGATCAACAGAGCATCAAAAACCACATTATTCAATATTATGAACAGCTTTTTGCGGAATCGGATAACGGTAATATTGATTATTCCATGGTGGACAATGTAGTTCAGCAAACGGTAACTCAGGAGGAAAATTCCAGGTTGTGTTCGATCCCCACAGATGACGAGATTAAGGAAGCCGTTTTTAATTTGAGTCCTGATAGTGCTCCAGGGCCTGATGGTTTTGGGGCAATTTCTATCATAGTTTCTTTGAGATATTATCGCTGCGGACATTTTGCCGGCTGTTCGATCATTTTTTGTTAGCAACAGACTGCCTAAAGGATGTAACTCGAGCTATATGGTTTTAATTCCGAAGAGCAACAACGTTGTTCGCATGGAGGAGTACAGGCCAATTATCTTAAGTAACTTCTGTTCAAGATAGTTACTAAGATCTTAGCCGTCCAGTTTGGGGATATTTTGAAAGAGCATGTGCATGGAATGCAATTTGGCTTCATTCCGGGAAAACAAATCCATGATTGCCTTGGCTTCGGAAGGAGTTAACTGTCTTCTTAATCGCTCTAGTACGCCTAATATGATTCTTAAGGTGGATATTAGAAAAGCTTTCGATACATTGAGATGGGATTTTATTTATCACGTGCTTCGACGTATGGGGTTCGATCGGGGTTTTTGCGTTGGGTGACATCGATTTTTAACTCGGCCAGATTTCGATCCTATTCAATGGGGGTCCTGGAGGGATATTTCGAGATGCACTCGGGAGTCCGTCAGGAGACCCTCTATCTCCCTTCTATTATGTGCGGTGAAGACGTATTAGCGCGTGCATTGGATATGGCTATTCAAGCAGGACATATTGCTCGATTTAAAACTACCCGCAATTTCGATGCCGCCTCCGTGCTTACTATATGCGGATGATATTCTTATCATGACAACGACTTCTTGGGAGAATTGTCAACATATTAAACGTATTTTGACTGGTTATGGACGCATCTCTGGCCAGCAATTTAATCCGGATAAGACTAAGGTCTATTTCCGTGATAATACGCCAATTCGGATTATGAGAAGAGTTCAGAATCATCTGCAGATTACGCGTGGCGCTTTACCCATCGCTTATTTAGGCGTCCCCTTGTTCAAAAGGGCGCCCAAACTAAGATATTTCCAGCCTACGCATGATAAAATTCTGTCCAAATTTAAAAGGTGGAAAGGTACGTCCTTATCGATGGTTGGCCGCATTACTCTTGTCAATTCTGTCATTTCTAGCTCGTATGTTCACTCGATGCTTGTATATCGTTGGCCGAGAACGTTGCTCAAATCAATGGAAAAGGCTATGAAAAATTTTATTTGGTCTGGTGATATTACTAAGAAAGGTGCGGTGACAGTCAATTGGGCTAGATGTTGTGCACCTAAAGAGGAAGGAGGATTGGGAGTTCGATCTCTTGTGGCGGCAAACAAAGCATTTCTTATGAAGGTTGCATGGAAGTTGCTTCAATCTAGGTCGATGGTTTTCGAGATTTTGTGGCATAGATACTTCAATGGTGTGCCCAGAATGGCATATATTGGATCGTCGATTTGGTCGGGACTGCGCCCTGTGGTCTTGGATCTGATTTCCCAATCACGCTGGATTCCGGGGGAACGATCTGGAGTTCGATTCTGGTTGGATAACTGGTTAGGCTACTCAATTGCAGATCGCATTGGTATTCCGGCTCATATGTTTCAATATTACGATTACCCAATTTCGGATTATTTTTATAATGGGGTTTGGCACTTTACTGAGGAATTCATTGTGGAGTATACAGGGATTGTCATTGATATTCTTAATTTTCCGATTGCCCTTTCGGCGGATAGACGCGTGTGGATTCATTCTAAGGGAGGGGACATATCCTCTAAGGAGGCTTACACATTAGTTCGTAATCAATTCCCAGAGGTTCAATGGGGTAAGTGGATTTGGTCTTCACACATTCTGTTGAGAAGATCAATCACTGTTTGGCGATCAATTCATAATCGACTACCTGTTCTTGATAACATTCGTGGATTTTGGGGTCCCACAACTTGTTCATTATGCTACGCTGATTTGGAGTCAGTTGATCATTTATTCACACGGTGTAGATTTGCTTTGGCGATTTGGGAATAGATTCAAGACACTTTCGAGTTGCAAATGCCACTTAATGGAGGAGTGAATCATCTTTACGTTTGGGCTATTCAACAAAGATTCAGTCCGCAGCTTGCTTCACTTTGGAAAACGGCTATCATTTCGACTATTTGGGTTATTTGGCATGCACGCAATGAGTGGATATTCAGGGACGTTAGGCCCCTTCACACGGCTGCTATCATTTTGGTTAAGGCGTTCATCATGGAATCAACAACCAAAGATTGCAATTATATGTCCAACTCGGTATATGATCTTTTATGCTTAAGAAGGCTCTCTGTACAGGGAAGGCCAAAACCACCACATGTGATCAAGCACGTTAGATGGTACCCTCTATTACCAGGATGGATGAAGGTGAATACGGACGGATGTGCGCGGGGAGCACTGGGCAGATGTATGGCGGCAGACATCTTTCGAAATTGCAGAGGTTTTTTCACAGGATGTTTTAGTCATAATGTTGGTAGAGGTTTTGCTTTTGAATCAGAATTAATCGCAGCGATGACGGCAATCGAGAGGGTGTTTAAGCGAGGATTGATCAAGTTGTGGTTAGAATCGGACTCAACGTACGTATGCGGGTTGCTGGAAGCAAGATCTCTTCAAGTACCATGGAAGCTCTTAGCTAGATGGAGGATGACACTTCACTATATCTCTCACATGGAGTTCAGGGTCTCACATATCTACAGAGAGGGCAACAAAGTAGCGGATAAACTTTCTAAGATGGACGTCCCCTTGGAATGGTCACACATGATTCCTGAGTCGATCGTCACAGAGTTGCATGAAGACAAAGAGCTTTACAGATTTCATTTCGGTTTGCATAGTTTTGGGGTACTCTTTTTCCTATCAAAGGTTTTTCCCTCTGGGTTTTACTTTGATAGGTTTTAACGAGGCCCCAATTTTGGCTATCTGCTTGGCTTGTAAGCAGTTTCATTGAGTTTCTTTTAATTTTACGATTCTTCGAACATTGAGACGTTCCACTTTTGGTTTATGCTAGCTGCTTGGCTTGTAAGCAAAGACCATCTTTTCTTTTTATATATTTGATCACTTTATCAAAAAAAAAAAAAAAAAACATTTCCCATCTTCTTTTTCAAGCAAAATGGCTGCCCAATATTCATCACTAGCATCTGTCTGGTTAAATCCTTTGTCCTGTACTTGGGATTTTCAATGGCGGAGGATTCGACATACTTGCTTGAGTTGTTGAACGCTCTCATCGGGAAGATCCCCATGATGGAGCATTCTTCTTGAGCATCATTGAATGATGGCTAGTGTATTTGGAGCAATCCTAATGAAATCTACGATATAATTAATAATTCCAAGGAATTGTTAAATTTCTTTGATTGACAAGTTCCATCCGGAAACTTTAGCAATTCTTGAGCAATGTGCAGACCGGGTTGATACTCTCCATCGATTATTTCCATTCCCCAAAACTCAATACTTGTTTGACCGATAGAGCTCTTCTTTTTAATAGCATGATATCATGTGACTGAACAATATCCAAGAATTGGTATATCAATGTCTAATGATCTTATTTGTTTGATGACAATAGTAAGATGTCATCAATGTAGATTAGTGTGTCATGTAGGATAGGTATGAAAAGTTGGATCATTGCTTTTTGGAATAAGGAGGGTGCAACCTTCAAACCAAATGGCATGATCCCATTGGTATTGGGTGTGGGAAGTCAAAAGGTAGTTTTATATCTATCCTGCAGGACAATTCCCAATTTCCATAACCGTGATTTTAAATCAAACTTTGAAAATATTTGGGCTTTAGAGAGTTGGGAAAACAACATTTGAGTTTTAGGTAAATGGAACTTCATCAAGGAGGAAATGGTTAAGAGCTTTATAATCTACAAGCCTCTTTTCCCTCGTACATGTTCAGCTCTTTTGTTGACGTAGAATTCAGGGCAACCCCAATTGTACTTTGTGGGCTCAATGAGTCCAAGTGCTAATAGTTGGTTGCATTCTTGGCTTGAAAGGTTCGGCTCTTCTGGAGTCATTCTAGGATGAGTGGCCTTGGTAACATTCACATTTTCATTCTCTTTGAAACGGAGCTGAATAAAGAACTTGAGAAGCTGGTTTATAATATCTCCATATTCTGGAGGTGCTTCTGATAGAGTAAACAACTTCTGGATGGTGGTGTAAGGTTGGAATTGTCTCTTGTAATTCAACCATGAGGTAGAATCTGTAGGCTTTTAGTTTGGAAGAAAAAATCGAAGCCCATCAAGATATCTTGTCCATGGAGTCCTGCTGCCAATAATCTTCATCCATATAGCACAGTGGAAAGAGTTGAATTCCAACTGGCTTCTTTGTAAGGAGTGATGTTTGAAAAGTCTGTCCATCAGCTTCATAGAAGTAATCGGGATGACTTTGCCATGCATCTTCAGCAAGTATATCAGCATTCATCATTGACTTTCTCACTCCTGTATCGAAAACCCCAATAGCTTTGATTGGTCTATCATACTTGGATGGTAGAATTTGCACTTCAATATTTGGATAAGACATCCCTTCTTGGATTAAGGAGCTTGTCTTAAGTGATGGTTGTGACTTGATCACAAAGACTGAGCTCGAGGATGAATCTTCTTCTTCTTCTTCGTTTGATCCTTGGTCATCGAGAGAATATTTTATTGCAAATGCGAGTGTCTTCATCCTGCTCATCTTGTTCGAAAATAAAGATTCAATATCAGCATCATCTATGTTGGCATAATTAAGTTGGAATGCTTGGGATGCCAACTTCGCAGCTTTGTCTTTCTTTTAGGGAAATTCTTTGCAAAGTGCCCTTTTCTTCCACATAGGAAACACCTATTCATCGACTTCTTTCTGAATGGTTTCCTTCTGAACAACCGATAGGCCTATTTCTTTTCGCCATCTTATTGATCTTTCTGATCTTTTTACGGGAAGGCGATGATCAACAAGTGCAATTCTCCTTTCCTTTGCACTTTATCTCCAGATGAGAGTGTTTTTTGCATACAGATTTGAGGAGAGTTCTTTTATCAAGCACATCCTTGATGAAGACTTGTTTCTCACACATCTTGTATAGGGTTGTAAACGTCATATGGTGGATTTCACCTAGACTGATTCTTGAGACTTCGCTCCTGGAAGGTTGAATCATTCTGTGTAAATCAGGCTAGAGTTCTTTACATAGAGATGCAAGATAGACATGTTTGAGATTTGTATCATTATATCCATTCAGCATGTAGAACTTTTCAGACATCCTTTTGAAATGTCTATCCAAATCTTTTCTTGTCAACGAACAATGTTTCCCATCTTCTTTTTCAAGCAAAATGGTTGCCCAATATTCATCACTAGCATCAGTCTGGTTAAATTCTTTGTCATGTACTTGGGATTTTCAATGGCGGAGGATTCTGACAAACTTGCTTGAGTTGTTTTTTTTTAAAGGTGAAGGCACCAGGCCGAAAATAAAATAAAATGAGAAAATGGTGATGATCACAAGGCCGATCAGCTAGCCCGTGGCGTGGGCCTTGTTAAAAACCTCCAAAGTAAAACCCACCCTTGTGGGAAAAACCTTTCGAAGGAGAAAGAGTACCCCAAAGAAACAAGAGTAAATAATATGCTACCAAAAGTAACCACAAGCCGGTTACCTAGCTGAAAACCAAAGAAAGTATGAAAACAGAAGAACTGAGTCAAGATAGGCCATAAACATGAGCTGGATTGCTGAGTCATGGTACAAAAATGAGTGTCACGGTATATAATATAAACCAAACACGAATGGCGAATCTGTCCTATGTATCGCAGTACAAAGGTGTCATACTGCAGAGCAGACTGAAAGGGAACCAAAAGTCCTGAACTCTCAAAAATCCACAAACTACTAATGTCTAGCATGATAAAGAGGAGTCATATCCGTTGAAAGTGCATCCTTGAGGAATTCTGGGGAAAAGTCCCACCAGCAAGTGCCACAGTGGAAGGCTTGTTTGAAAGAACGTCAGCAACCCCATTTGCTTCCCGAAAAACATGAGACACCCGAAATTGCACTAGACGAAGCCTACGGAACAATAGAGTCAAACGTCCCTTAACAATCCAAGGAACCTTATCCGAGAAAGTAGAGAAGATAGAAACCACATAACTAGAATCAGATTCAAGCCAAATAGGTTTCCATTCCCTATTGAGAGCAACTTCACAAGCACTAATCGCCATCAATAGTTCTGCCAGAAAAGCAAATGCTAGGCCATACTTAATGGTGAAGCACCCCAAAACTGAGCCCATGTGATCTCTAAAAACTGCGCCACCTACCGAGGGGCCAGGAGCACCTTGCGAGCTACCATCCGTGTTTACTTTAATCCAACCGAACGTAGGGGAGTACCATTTAACCAAATGTAGAGGTCTGGCAGGTTTCGCATGCCCAACAAGACCAATACGATGAAGAATGATGAGTTCGTCAATGTTATTATCCATATACCAGATGTGTAAATGTCTGGCCTCACGAATAAGAGCCAGCAGTTCCACCCGAAAAGAGAGAAAATAGTATCGAAAGTCCTCAAAGAGAATCTTATTGCGGTAATGCCAAATCAGCCAAAGGCAAGTAATAATGGTGAGGCGCCAAAGAAAGCCCACTTGAGAACTAAATTTAAACCGCATGCAATGTAATATAAACTCCCAAATACCAGTATCCAAATCGAGCTCAATCCCAAACACTCCTGACAAAAACTCCCAAGTAGGCCTAATACCGGTGCACTGCAAAAAACAATGATCCCAATCCTCAGCATGCTTATAGCAAAAGCAGCAAACGAAAGGGCCTCTAAAGCCTCGCCGTTGCAAACTCTCCCACAAAGGTAAACAACCATGAATGACTCTCCAAACTAGAACCGAGCGCCGTGGAGGAATAGCTGAATGCCAAAGCCAAGTACCCCATCCGACCTTAGGAAATCGTTGTTGCAAATGCCAATACGCAATCCAAGATGTAACCCGACCATGTACCGAGTTAGACCACACACGAGTATCGATGCGAGAGAAACAGAGTACATAAAATGTCGAAACAATATCCAAGAAATGGATGATGAATCGAGAGGTAAACCGCGGACACCCTCCACAAGATAATCCGCCCGCTTTGATTAAAAATGCGTTTCATATTAACAGGATACCAAGTTTGTCCGCAATACGATAACCTAACCAATTGTCCCACCAGAACGACACCCCACGACCGTCCCCAATGATCCAGATGGAGTCTGCATGCAGGTTCGAATAATGAGTACGCACCCCTTTCCAAATAGAAGAGCTAAACCAATTACGTCTCGGTTCGAGTGAAGTGCAGAAGAATCTTTCCCGCAAAAAATTGGCCGCCAATGAGTTAGAAGATAAAATATCCCAAGTGAGTCGCATCATAAAAGCATTGTTCATAGCCTCAAGAGAGCGAATCCCCAACCCCCCTTCCTCCTTAGTCGTGCAGACCCGTAGCCAAGGAACTGTAACGAGCCCTTTCTTCGTAATATCCCCCGTCCAGACAAAATTCCGAATGCACCTGTTAAGGGATTTAACCAAATGGCCGCCACTCGATAAATGAACATGGAATGAACTGCAGATCCTAGGATAACTGAATTAACCAAGCAAATACGACCGGCCATGGAGAGCGAGACCCCTTTCCAATGGCTGAACTTGGCAATAATTCGGTCCACAATAGGCTGCAAGTGTACACTCTTTGGAACGCCAGTAAAAAGCGGAACCCCCAAGTATGAGAACGGAAGACTTCCCTCGCGCATATTAATCACCCGAAGAATACGACGTTTGTGAGTCACATGTTTACCAAAGTAAATCAATGACTTATCCCTATTAACGTGTTGTCCTGATAACAATTCATACTCATGGAGAACCCGAGAGATAGTCAACCCATTCGACGTAGAAGCCTGACAAAATATGATAACATCATCAGCATAAAGAAGATGGGAGGGGAAGCGAGCCTGTCCTGCTCGAATTGGAATCAGTTCTGAAGCTCGCACTCTTTGTGTAAGCATAACATTCAAAACCTCCTCAGCCAGACAAAACAACAGAGGAGACAAAGGGTCCCCTTGTCTAACGCCTTGCGAGCATCCAAAATATCCGTGAGGCGAACCATTGATAAGGATGGAAAGATTTGAAGACTCAAGAATAGTCAGAATCCAAGAACGAAATGTATCCGAAAACCCCAAAACACGAAGAGTCTCCAATAGAAATTTCCAAGAAAGTGTGTCGAAAGCCTTATGAATATCCACCTTAATAGCCATATTTTTCCCATATGCCCGACGGTCAAGGCAATTGACACACTCTGAGGCCATAGCGATGCAATCATGGATGCGCCTACCCATAATAAATCCAAATTATAGTGGGCCAATCACCTCTTGCGCAACGGAAGCTAAACGAGTAGCTAAAATTTTAGTGATGATTTTGAACAAGAAGTTGCTCAGAACTATAGGTCGAAAGTGCTCCACCCTGCACGCTTGAGGAACTTTAGGAATAAGAACCACAAAGCTGGAGTTTAAGTGAGAGGGAAGGGCACCTGTGACAAAGAAATTGCGAATGGCGGAGACCACATCATCGCCAATGATATCTCAAGTATTGTGAAAGAACCTACCTGGAAAACCATCGGGGCCCGGAGCACTATTAGGGTCCATAGAGAAAACTGCATTACGAATGTCCTGGTGGGAAGGCATCTGGGTAAGGAGGGAGTTTTGTTCCAAAGTAACACGAGGCTCAAGAATGGAGGATATCTGATCAAGTGTCGAGCTATGGGGAACAACTGTCGCCCTGAATAAATTCTGATAACAATCCACAATATGGCTAGCAATCACGGTTGTGTCCTGGCAAGGAACGTTATCAATCGAGCGTAAAATACCTGCCGGTTGTTTTTGATACGCGCGATTTTTGGAAAAAGAGGAATTCCTATCCCCATCTTTGAGCCAGGATATACGGCTACGTTGTTGAAATAAATCGGATTCTTTAACCAAAGTGTCGAATAAAGCCGCCTGAGTTTCAATCTCCTGACAAAAGAGCTCATCCGTATAGCCCGAATTAGCAATAGATGATTGAATATCCGTCAAATTAGATAGCAAATTCTCTTTTTGGCGAAAATATTTCCAAAAACATCCTTGTTCCAGGATTTCAAAACAACCTTAAGCCTCTTGAGTTTACAAGTGATACGTGACCAAGGAGACGAGTGAGGCAAAGGGATGGCCCATGATGAACGAACCAGATCCAAAAACCCTACATGTCGAACCCACATATTCTGCAATCGAAAAGGACGAGGGCCTAGCATACCGGAGATGCAACAAGATAGACTAACAGGGTGATGATCAGACACCGTGCGAGGAAGAACATGACATCTAACAGAGTCCCAAACCTCCAAGAAACCTTCAGTAAGGAAACCTCTATCAATGCGAGATTCCACATGTGATCCAGCGTATGAAAGACCCTTCCAAGTGAATTGATGGCCCGTGGAGGGAATGTCAATGAGCTGACAATGCTAGGTGAATTCCATGAAGTCCCGACAAGAGATGGGACTAGGCCGCACCTTACTACGCCGCTCGTGCATGCCTAAGACCGCACTGAAATCACCAATAATAAGCATAGAGTTGGTACGATAAGTAAGAATATCCGACCAGAGAGCCCGACGGCAGATATAAGATGCATGTCCATGGACAAATCCCATCCGAAAAGAAGACGAAGGTAAGGAGACATCAATAATGTTCACTTGATCCGACATAAAAACCACTGTGTGCGACTGAACCTTGGTAGTCCCAAGAACCCAAATATTTGGAAGCATACCAATACGAGAGTTAATGGTCAAAATTGAAACCCCAAGTGAACTCCAAAATCGATTAGAAATATTAGAAAAATCGATTTTAGGTTCCACAATGCATAAAATATCCGGCTTAACCACAGCACAATGATGACTTAACATAGCTTTCGAGGGAGTGTTACAAAGCCCTCGAACATTCCAATGAAGGACATTCATTGAAAACTCGTGGACCCAAAACTAGGGTCAATCGCGGGATCTGGGTCCGAGGTCTCATCCTCGACTTCGTCTGCCCATGACTTTGTAACTGCCACATCCATCAACTTTAAATAATCTGAACCACTAACTTGTTTAATAATAGCTGGGCGAGAGCCAAAATTGATTGCGCCAAATTCTTTCAACTTTCGACGTAGCTCACGAAGTTTGCTGTCTGCAAATTCATCTATGGGGATGGATGCGCTTCAGTCGGAACTGGTTCTGCGCATCCATGCCCACCCTCCAAATATCGAGGACTTGTCGGAACAGACGTATTAGCATCCCCAATGGCCATTCAAATCCAAAACAGAATTATCCAAGCCACGGTCCTCTAAATCATTCAAATAGCAAATTGATTAGTCGTACCAATAGTAGGATCCCGCGAAGTGCCCACTCGGGCTAGAGGAACCACACGTTTTGTATTACTAATAGTCTCGAACCATCTTTGAGCCGATATGTCACAAACCAAAGAAGCTAAAGGAGCCAAAATGTCACAAATTGACTGACTGTTATTACGAGCCAAAGGAGCTGCAGAAGTTTCCGGAACAGAGCTAGAAACGACTTTATCCAAAGATGGGTAACGAGAAACCACTTGGCCTTTATTGCGTGGCGCCCTGGATGGGCTACGACCACGCCTAGGAAGATTAGAAGCCAATGACTTTCTCGCAGCGAAATAGAATGTCCAACTATTTCACAATGCCAACAAAACTCTGGTAACCGTTCATAATTGAAGAAAACAAAACCCGAGTGTCCAGTGCGCTCGATCATCATGTTTTCGGGCAAATTATGCGATAAATCCACATCCACAAGAACCCTGGCGTAGTGGCCCATCATGCCGTGTAAAGTGTTATTATCAATCTTGATTGGCGTTCCAATGGCCCGAGCAATACCCAAAAGAATCTCCGGGTGCTAATATTCGTAGCTTAAACCAAATATGCGAACCCAAACTGTGCAATAGAGCCCTTGACATTATCCGGGATCAAGAATTGCTCTCGTCTTGGAAGATCCCCATGATGGAGCATTCTTGTTGAGCATCTTTGAAAGGTGGCTAGTGTATTTGGAGAAATCCGGAATGAAATCTCTGATATAATTAATAATTCCAAGGAATTGTTAAATTTCTTTTATTGACAAGTTTAATCCAAAAACTTTAGCAATTCTTGAGCAATGTGCAGACGGGGCTGATACTCTCCATTGATTATTTCCATTTCCAAAAACTCAATACTTGTTTGACTGATAGAGCTCTTCTTTTTGGATAGCATGATATCTTGTGACTTAACATATACAAGAACTGGTGTATCAGAGTCTCGTGATCTTGTTTGTTTGCTGAGAACAATAAGATGTCATCAATGTAGATTAGTGTGTTATGTAGGATACTCTCAAAAAGTTGGGTCATTGGCTTTGGAATAAGGAGGGTGCAACCTTCAAACCAAATGGCATGACTGTCCATTGGTATTGGGCTGTGGGAAGTCAAAAGTTAGTTTTATATCTATCCTCTGGGACAATTCCCAATTTCCATAACCGTGATTTTAAATCAAACTTTGAAAATATTTGGGCTTTAGAGAGTTGGAAAAACAACATTTGAGTTTTAGGTAAAGGGAACTTCATCAAGGAGGAAATGGTTAAGAGCTTTCTAATCAATAACAAGCCTCTTTTCCCTCCTACCTGTTCAGCTCTTTTGTTGACGTAGAATTCAGGGCAAGCCCAATTGTACTTTGTGGGCTCAATGAGTCCAAGTGCTAATAGTTTGTTGCATTCTTGGCTTGCAAGGTTCGACTCTTCTGGAGTCATTCCAGGATGAGTGGCCTTGGTAGCATTCGTATTTTCATTCTTTTTGAAAGGGAGCTGAATAAAGAACTTGAGAAGCTGGTTTGTTTTTTGAATAAATTCGAATTTATATTAAAAATGAAAAAGAGTATTCCTGATCACAGGCTGATCAGGTAGCCAAAAGAAAGCCTAGAAATAGTGTTAAAAACCCAAACGAAATGATCACAAGCCGACCAAATGGCTGAATGGTTGGGGCCTCGTTAAAACCTTCCAAGGTAAAACCCACCCTTATGGGAAAAACCCTTGGAAGGAAAAAGAGTACCCCCCAGGAAAAGTATGCGCCTAAAATGGGAAAAGAAACCAGAAGCGGTGGCGCACTAAGTAACAAACCTATAGTTGGATTAGCTCAGAGGGCGGGACGCCCCACCATATGCCACATTCCATCTTCTTGCTCAGCACGTCCGCAACCCGATTGCCTTCCCGAAAAATATGAGAAACGACAAGATCAATACCTCTGAGCAGATGCAGGGTTTGGCGCCAAGAACTGAGGTGGCGCCATGGGACCTCCATTGTTCTCTTCTCCAGTAGGTTTACCACATACATTGAATCCGATTCCAGCCAAAGTTGCGTCCAGCCTTTCGCAAAGGCATAGTGAATCGCCCACATTGTTGCAACCAATTCAGCTTCAAAAGCGTATCCTGAACCACAATGATGGACAAAGCATCCTCGAAAGAAACCTCTACAGTTCCGGAAGACTCCGGAGGCTGTGAGGCTGCCCGGTGCCCCTGAAGCGCTGCCATCCGTGTTAACCTTGATCCAACCCGGGAGGGGTTTATGCCACTTTACCTCCACAATCTTGAGCTGTCTGCCCTTCCAGAAACTCCGCAGGCCGCACAAGATAAATAGATCTTGTTGATTGTTGTTCATGCATCCCCGATCCAAAGATGATGATTCCACAATGAGAACCCGTAGTTGAATGATCGCCGCCTCCAGTGTCCAGGATTTGTTGTTAAAAATGAGCTCGTTGCGGATATGCCATATAAGCCAGATGCAAGAAATAATCGCCACACGCCAAAGGAAAGCGACCTGGTCACTGAAATGAAAGGACTTCAACCGCACAAGAAGCTCGTTGAAACTGTAAGTCTGAATAGGGTGAACCTGGAAAGCACGGAAAATCCAACTCCATATGTTTCCTGCAAAAGCACAATAGACAAATAAATGATCAACCGATTCTTCCGATTTCCTACAAAGAACACAAACCGAAGGGCTAGTAAAACTTCCCCTAGCTCGTAGAGAATACTGGACAGCCAGTCGGTTATGTATGGCACTCCATGCTACCACTGATCTCCACTCCGGGATATGCTGCGACCAAATCCAAGTACCCCATTTAACTACCGGGCGCTGATGGCGAATATGATCATAAGCCCCCTTCGAGGTAACCAAACCATCATCCGAGTTCAGCCAAACACGTGTATCTCGGAACTCTGGTGCGATAGGGATGCGCACGATGGCCCGGACCAGCTCCAGAATTGCCTCTACGAAAGGGAGGATAAAGTGCCAAGACCCATCGTAGAAGTAGTCGAAATGTCTTTCATTGAAATAAATATCTATAAAGCTTCGGGATGCCAATTACATCCCGCTATAGAGTACCCCAACCAGCTTATCAATCCGAGAATAAAACACCGGACTGGGCGCATGGAATCCAACGAGAATCATCCAAGCGATGCAAATGCGTGGTTTAATCCGCCCAAATCGAAAGGGGATAAAGGACCGTCGAATTTCCCCATTCCTTGTAAAGTACCGTTGTCCGAGGGTTCAAGACGGCGCAGTCCGAGTTCAAAACTTTCCAACCCAATTTCATCAAGAAAGCGGTGTTAGCAGCCACCACAATAGATCGCACGCCCCCCCCCTCCGCTCGGGCGTGCAAAGACTTATCCCAATTGACCACCACCTTCCCTTTAGAATTCACATCCCCGGTCCAAATGAAGTTACGCATGGCTCGTTCCATTTGCTTGAGCAGCGTACACGGCCATTTATAGACCATCATGGTGTGCACGAAAGAACTAGTAATCACCGAGTTAACCAGACAAACTCTACCAGTAAGTGAAAGAGACGAACCTTTCCATCTTCTCGAATTTGAGAATAATCTTGTCAAAAACCTACAAAGATCCGCAACCTTGGGAGCACCCTTGAAGATTGGGGCGCCTAAGTACACAAGAGAGGAACGCCCCGGATGGATCCCCAAAATGTGTTGTACTCCCTACGGACATATGACGACACCCGCGAACCAAAGTAGACCTTGGATTTCTGTGGATTAAACACTTGACCCGAGATACCTGCATAGTGAGTCAGAATCTGAAGCAAGACTCGGGCATTTGAAGAAGACGCCCCAGACATGATGACAATATCATCCGTATATAGAATGGACGATGGAAAGATAATATACCTTGGCGCCTTGAAGGTAGATACCCGAGACTGATCCATCGCTGCTGCAATAAACCGACCCAGGACCTCCTCCGCAATACAAAACAATAAGGGTGATAAAGGATCCCCTTGTCTAACTCCTCTGAAACATGGAAAAAACCCAACCGGCATCCCATCCAACAATACTGATATCCTGGACGACCGAAGAACCACCTCCACCCAACGCACGAAAATTTCGGAGAAACCGAAACGGCGCAAGACTTATAGTAAGAAATCCCACCTCAATGTGTCGAATGCCTTGCGGATATCAATTTTCAGAATCATATTAGAATCCATGTGACCTTGTAAGACATTGAACCCTTCAGATACCATGACAATACAATCATGAATTTGCCTGCCTGGGATAAAACCAAACTGAGTCGGAGATAGATAATCAGCAATAATCGAACCCAGACGCGTAGCCAAAATCTTTGTGATAATCTTGAAAAGGAAATTGCTCATAACAATCGAACGGAAGTTTTCAATAACATTCGCATCCTTAGTCTTTGGAATGAGTGCCATGAAACTGGCATTCAATCCCAGAGGTAGTGACGAATTACTGAAGAAAAAGCGAACAACAGCAGTCACCTCAGCAGAAATGACATCCCAGAAATGACATCCCATTGAACCCATCAGGCCCCGGAGAACTGTCTGGATCCATATCAAACACCGCTTCCTGCACATCTGAATCCGAGGGAATGGTTGTTAGGATAGCGTTATCCCGCGCCCCAACCATTGGAGGAAGAACCTGGTCGACTAACGAGAAATCCGAGATAGAACTCCCGGTGTCCGCAAAGAGCTCCTCGTAAAATGAAATAATATGATCTCCAAGGACAGTAGCATCATCAGTGAAACTGCCTGCCACCATAAGCCCCTAGATTCCCACGCGGCCCGTACGAATCTGGTTACACTGATGAAAAAATGCCGTGTTTCGATCCCCATCCCTAAGCCAGGCAGTGCGGGCCTTTTGCTTAAGGAATTCGAATTGCGACTGCAACGTCTGCGACAGCCTCAGCTGGGCATCCAGCTCCCTATCCCGGAGGTCCGCTGTGTAACCCAATGTCTCAATGTCTGACTGAATCTGGCGAAGTAACTCCATCTGACTATCTACCCTGCGATTAATATCCCCAAAAACATCCCTGTTCCAGTCTTTAATAACCTAACGCAATCGTTTGAGCTTCCTCATGACACGCAATATAGGGTTGGGCGTGTCACATGAAGAGACCCAAGAATTTATAACCAGATCCCGAAATGAATCGTGATGAACCCACATATGCTGGAAATGAAACGGGGTTGGGCCCCTGCTAATGGCCGAAGAACAGGATACCAAAATGGGGTGGTGATCGGATCCAACACGAGGAAGAACTAAGCCCTTGACACCGCCAAAAAGCCAGGAATGGGCAAGTTGCAAAAGCTCATCCCAAATTTAGCTTGGAGTAAAGATAGAGGCCTTCGGGGGGAGCACCAAGTGAATGAATTACCAGTAGTAGGCACTGCAAATAAACCAACATCCTCCAAGAAGTTCCTGAAATCCTGACAAGATGCTTGGGAAAGAGTATCATTGCGCGAGCGCTCATGATGCCCCAAGACAACATTAAAATCCCCAAAGACAAGTAATAGATCGAGAAGACCCAAATTCCTCAAATCCACCAAAGCTCACGTCGTGCAATGTAATCACACAAACCATGAGTGAAGCCAACATGAAAGATCAAAGCACCAAATTGAACTTTGAGAACAATACATTGCGTAGAAGACCAAACCTGATTAAGTATTGAGATTGTGGAATCGTGAAAAACCCAAATGTCTGGCCGCCCATTGCTGCGAAAGCTTTGACCTGCAAAATTCAAACCCAGGCCATGCCAATATGAATCGGAGATAGTCGAAATGTCCACCTTAGGTTCACAAATAGCCAAAATCGAAGGCTTATGTTTTTGACATAAGGCCTTAAGAACATTGCGAGTAGCAACATTCCCAATCCCCCGGATATCCCAAAAGATGCAATTCATTGAGATGTAGGGGGGGTTGGCGCCCGTGACGAACACACGGTAAAAATAGGCGTGTGATGGGCTCCAGAATCTGACGATTGAGACTGACCCACCTCATCTGCGTAGTCTGCCCATCTTTTTGAAGCTGCGAAATTCATCTCGTGTGGTGCTAGGCATTCTGGCTCAATAATGATGTCATGAGCTGGAGGGGACGGCCCTAACGTAACCTGCCGAAGAATTCTATCTTTCGCCGAGTCCAATAAGCTATCCCGGAAAGCACGGCTGAGGGTACGAATTGGCTTTCCCAAAGGATATTGAACCGTGATAGGTCAAATGGTGGAGACCGTGCCGGTGTTGGAAGTAGTGGCCTTGGGAGAAGACTCCGTACTGGATAGTCGGACTGGAAATCTGAGGGATGTTGATCCGGTGAGTCGTCTGAGCCCAACGCCTCAAATGTGTTAGAGATGGTGACAATTGCGCGGGGAGGAGATCCGGCGCGCATAGTCGGGGATGCATTTCCCATTGAGTCATCTACGGCCTTACCCTTGTCCTGCTGAACAGGACGATAAATTTGACGAACCCATAAACGTCCCCGCTGAACCGAATTCTGACGTCCCGATGACGTCCCAGCACATCCCTGATCTGGAGAAACACGCCTTTCCTTAGAAGGTTTGTCCGCTGGAATGAAGCGACAAGATGCTGTCGAGTGTCCCGTAATACCACACTTTGAACAGAATTCTGGCAACTTTTCATACGTAACTGAAACAAATGAGCACTGACCCACCCGTTCAACCATAATGTGATCCTCCAGGGGCTTAGACAGATCGATATCCACCAAGACCCGGATGAAGTGACCCAGGGAACCCTCTAAAGATCGTTGGTCTATTTGAATCGGGTTCCCAATCGCACTAGCTATCCCCAAGATGGTGTTAGGATCCCAGTATTCCAAACCAAGCTCGTAGATACGCACCAAAACACTTGCCATTAACGTGTGCACTTTGTAGGGATTGAAATCTGAGACCCATGGAGAGAGACGGATAGTACCCAGATTGAGCGCCCAATTAACACGAGCATGAGCTCGAGCACGATCCTGCGCATTAGAAAACTTAACACAAAAAAATCCCTTACCCAAGGGGATTAGTTTCCAGTCAGTGTTAATACCCCATAGTTCAGAAAGGCGTTTATGCAAAAGCATTGTCGCCCATGGTTTGTTACCTTTTCCCAAAATAACTCTACCAATTAACGAATACGAGAATTCAGCAAGACGTTGTTGATAAACGTTTTCATCAATGGTGATGGAGTAAAAATCCCCCTTTCTAACCGGTTTAGGGATAGGATTGGGGTTACCAGAAACCGCATGGGAAAATGTTTTGAAATTACCTTGTGCCTGCATATTTGAATCCATGCCATGATGGGTACCTGAAACAATTTTAGCAAAAGAGTGGCCAAAATTGGATTGATCAATATTATCATGAGCTGCATTTCGAGGGTTCGATACTTGGTGAGGACCCAGGTGAGCATCCAAAGATGTTGAGAAGAATCTGTGGGAGGGCAGTCTGTTGCTTGGAGTTGCGGATGGCGAGATTGGCCCAGGACATCACCCCCGGGAGAGGGCTGTCTAGAAGGTAGGACAGCCGCCCCCCTCATCAAACACCTTGGAGGGGTTGCCCCCCCATGGCAATGGGCAGCCATGGGGTAAATATAGCAACGGCATTGCCGTCCCGTAGCCGGGCACGCCCGAGGAGTTCCATGTGTGTGGCGGCGGCAAGTGCGGCGAAAGTCCGACGATGAAGCAGCCTGCGCGTGCAATGGAGGTGCAATAGTTCCATGGCCAAGCGCAGCAGCGGCGTCTGCACTTGGGGCATTGGGGTATGTCGTGGCGAAATGCTGCCTAAGACTAGTGGGAATACCAGGGGTTGTGCGGCGTCGAACACATTCCCGTGGTTGTGCGGCGTCGAACACAAGTATACATCCCCAGGAGACAAGCCCTAGGTGCGTGGGGCGGGGCGGATAGATGATCTCGAGGGGATGAAGGAAGATGGTATCCCAGAGCCTGACCATGTCGACGACTCCGGGAAAGGCGTTGCAATAGCAGGCGCCGGCGGGGTGGAGGCAACGTGAGGCGTTTGCGATGTGGATGTGTTCGGGGGGCTATCCGGTGGGCGTAAATAATTCGATGTTAACCCGTGGAACTCGTTGGATGAAGCCATGACTATTCCTGCTGGCGACGAGAGAGACAGGCAGAAGATGATCACCGGCGATGATGAATACGTAGAGAGAGAAAAATCTTAGAGAGAGAAAAATCGATTTTATTCCTTGCAAAATGTCAGGTCTACTTGAGAAGCTGGTTTGTAATATCTCCATATTCTGGAGGTGCTTCTGATAGAGTAAACAACTTCTGGATGGTGGTGTAAGGTTGGAATTGTCTCTTGTACTTCAACCATGAGGTAGAATCTGTAGGCTTTTAGTTTGAGAGAACAAATCGAGCCCATCAAGATATCTTGTCCATGGAGTCCTACTGCCAATAATCTTCATCCATATAGCACAGTGGAAAGAGTTGAATTACAACTGGTTTTTTTGTAATGAGTGAGGTATGAAAAGTCTGTCCATCAGCTTCATAGAAGTAATCGTGATGACTTTGCCATGCATCTTCCGGAAGCATATCAGCATTCATTATTGACTTTCTCACTCATGTATTGAAAACCCCAATAGCTTTGATTGGTCTATCATACATGGATGGTAGAATTTGCACCTCAATATTTGGATAAGGCATCCCTTCTTGGATCAAGGAGCTTGTCTTAAGTGACGGTTGTGACTTGATCACAAAGACTGGGAGCTTTGAGGATGAATCTTCTTCTTCTTCTTCGTTTGGTCCTTGGTCATCAGTAGAATATTTTATTGCAAATGCAGTGTCTTCATCCTGCTCATCTTGTTCAGAAAATAAAGATTCATTATCAGCATCATCTATGTTGGCATAATTAAGTTGGAAAACTTGTGATGCCAACTTCGCTTCTTTGTCTTTCTTATAGGGCAATTCTTTGCAAAGTGCCCTTTTCTTCCACATAGGAAACACCTATTCGTCGACTTCTTTCTGAATGGTTTCCTTCTAAAGAACCGATAGGCCTATTTATTTTATCATCTTATTGATCTTTCTGATCTTTTTACGGGAAGACGAAGATGAACTAGTGCAAATCTCCTTTCTTTTGCACTTTATCTCCAGATGAAAGTTTGTGCTTTGCATACAGATTTGAGGAGAGTTCTTTTATCAAGCACATCCTTTTATCAAGCACATCCTCTAGGTCTATGGTTAAGAGCTTTGTAATCAATAACAAGCCTCTTTCCCTCGTACCTGTTCAGCTCTTTTTTTGACGTAGAATGCAGGGCAAGCCCAATTGTACTTTGTGGGCTCAATGAGTCCAAGTGCTAATAGTTGGTTGCATTCTTGGCTTGCAAGGTTCGGCTCTTCTGGAGTCATTCCAGGATGAGTGGCCTTGGTAGCATTCACATCTTCATTCTTTTTGAAAGGGAGCTGAATAAAGAACTTAAGAAGCTGATTTGTAATATTTCCATATTCTGGAGGTGCCTCTGATAGAGTAAACAACTTCTGGATGGTGGTGTAAGGTTGGAATTGTCTCTTGTACTTCAACCATGAGGTAGAATCTGTAGGCTTTTAGTTTGGAAGAACAAATCGAGCCCATCAAGATATCTTGTCCATGGAGTCCTACTGCCAATAATCTTCATCCATATAGAACAGTGGAAAGAGTTGAATTACAACTGGTTTCTTTGTAATGAGTGAGGTATGAAAAGTCTGTCCATCAGCTTCATAGAAGTAATCGTGATGACTTTGCCATGCATCTTCCTGAAGCATATCAGCATTCATTATTGACTTTCTCACTCCTATATTGAAAACCCTAATAGCTTTGATTGGTCTATCATACATGAATGGTAGAATTTGCACTTCAATATTTGGATAAGGCATCCCTTCTTGGATCAAGGAGCTTGTCTTAAGTGATGGTTGTGACTTGATCACAAAGACTGAGAGCTTTGAGGATGAATCTTCTTCTTCTTCTTCGTTTGGTCCTTGGTCATCAGTAGAATATTTTATTGCAAATGCAGTGTCTTCATCCTGCTCATCTTGTTCAGAAAATAAAGATTCATTATCAGCATCATCTATGTTGGCATAATTAAGTTGGAAAACTTGTGAGCTTCATGAGGGGCCGGCGGCTGTCCTAGCTTCTGGGATAGCCCTTTCCCAGAGGGGTGATGTCCCCTGGGCCAATCTCTGCCATCCGCAACTCCAAGCAAATGCAGATCGCCCTCCCACGCATTCTTCTCAACATGCTTTGGACGCTCTGCCACCCTGGGTCCTCACCAAGTATCGAACCCTCGAAATGTAGCTCATAATAATATCGCTCAATCCAATTTTGGCCACTCTTTTGCCAAAATTATTTCAGGTACCCATCATGACATGGATTCAAATGCGCAGGCAAAAGGTAATTTCAAAACATTCTCCCATGAGGTTTCTGGTAACCCCAATCCTATCCCTAAGCCGGTTAGAAAGGGGGATTTTTACTCAATCACTATTGATGAAAACGTTTATCAACAACGTCTTGCTGAATTCTCATATTCGTTAATTGGTAGAGTTATTTTGGGAAAATGTAACAAACCATGGGCGATAATGCTTTTGCATAAACGCCTTTCTGAACTATGGGGTATTAACACTGACTGGAAACTAATCCCCCTGGGTAAGGGATTTTTTGTGTTAAGTTTTCTAATGCGCAGGATCGTGCTCGAGCTCATGCTCGTGTTAATTGGGCGCTCAATCCGGGTACTATCCGTCTCTCTCCATGGGTCCTGGATTTCAATCCCTACAAAGTGCACACATCAATGGCAAGTGTTTGGGTGCGTATCTCACGAACTTGGTTTGGAATATCGATCCTAACACCATCTTGGGGATAGCTGATGCGATTGGGAACCCAATTCAAATAGACCAGCAATCTTTAGAGGGTTCCCTGGGTCACTTCATCCGGGTCTTGGTGGATATTGATTTGTCTAAGCCCCTGGAGGATCACATTATGGTTGAACGGGTGGGTCAGTGCTCATTTGTTTCGATTCGTATGAAAAGTTGCGAGTTCGCTCAAAATGTGGTATTATAGGACACTCGGCACAGCTTCTTGTCGCTTCATTCCAGTGGACAAACCTTTTAAGGAAAGGCGTGTTTGCCCAGATCAGGGACATGCAGGGACGTCATCAGGACGTTAGAATTCGGTTCAGCGGGAACGTTCACGGGTTCGTCAAGTTTATCGTCCTGTTCAGCAGGACAAGGGTAAGGCCGTAGATGACTCAATGGGAAATGCGGCCCCGGCTACGCGCACCGGATCTCCTCCTCGCACAATTGTCACCATCTCTAACACATTTGAGGCGTTGGGCTCAGACGACTCACCGGATCAACATCCTTTAGATTCCCAGTCCGACTCACCTGATCAACATCCTTTCCTTTGGCGTGTGGCAATATTATCCTGCATCTGGCTTATTTGGCACATCCGTAATGAGCTGATTTTCAACAACAAAATCTGGACTTCGGAGGCGGCACTCATCCACCTTCAGGTACTCATTGTTGAATCAGCATCTTTGGACCGGGGATACATGATTAATGATCAGCAGGACCTCTTTATCTGCGTGGTTTAAGAGTTCCGGAAGGCCGGGCATGCTCAAGATTGTGGAGGCCTAGTGGCAAAACCCCTCCCGGTTGGATCAAGGTTAACATGGATGACAAAGACTTCGGGCGCCAGGCAATCTAACAACATCCTGTGTCTTCCTAATTGTAGAGGATTCTTTCACTGATGCTTTGTCCATCACCGTGGTTCGGGTACACATTTGAAGCTGAATTGGTTGCGGCAATGTGGGCGATTCATTACGCATTTGCAAAAGGATGGACGCAACTTTGGCCGGAATCGGATTCGATGTATGTGGTGAACTCCGGAGAGAAGAGAACGATGGAGGTCCCATGGCGCCATCTTAGCTATTGGCGCCAAACCTTGCATCTGCTCGGTGGCATTGATCTTGTAGTCTCTCATATCTTTCGCGAAGGCAATCGGGTTGTAGACATGCTGAGCAAGAAGACGGAGAGTGGCGCCTGGTGGGGCGTCCCGCCTATAGACATTCTTCACTACCTCACTGATGATTATGTTGGCCAATCCACCTATAGGTTTGTTACTTAATGCGCCACCGCTTCAGGTTTCTTTTTTAGGCCCCTTTTTCCCTGGGGGGTACTCTTTTTCCTTCCAAAGGTTTTTTCCACAAGGGTGGGTTTTACCTTAGAAGGTTTTAACGAGGCCCCAACCATTCAGCCATTTGGTCAGCTTGTGACCACTTTGTTTTGGTTGTTGACATTATTTCCAGGCTTTCTTTTGGTTACCTGATCTGCCTATGATCAGGATTACTCTCTTTTCATTTTTTATATATATATTCGCACTTATTCAAAAAAATAACAAGCCTCTTTGCCTTCGTACCTATTCAGCTCTTTTGTTGACGTAGAATGCAAGGCAAGCCCAATTGTACTTTGTGGGTTCAATGAGTCCAAGTGCTAATAGTTGGTTGCATTCTTGGCTTACAAGGTTCGACTCTTCTGGAGTCATTCTAGGATGAGTGGCCTTGGTAGCATTCACATCTTCATTCTTTTTGAAAGGGAGCTGAATAAAGAACTTGAGAAGCTGATTTGTAATATCTCCATATTCTGGAGGTGCTTCTGATAGAGTAAACAACTTCTAGATGGTGGTGTAAGGTTGGAATTGTCTGTTGTACTTCAACCATGAGGTAGAATCTGTAGGCTTTTAGTTTGGAAGAACAAATCGAGCCCATCAAGATATCTTGTCCATGGAGTCCTCACGCCAATAATCTTCATCCATATAACACAAACAGTGGAAAGAGTTGAATTCAATCGGCTTCTTTGTAATAAGTGAGGTATGAAAAGTCTGTCCACCAGACTTCATAGAAGTAATCGTGATGACTTTGCCATGCGTCTTCGAAGTATATCAGCATTCATTATTGACTTTGCCCTTCAATATTTGGATAAGGCATCCCTTCTTGGATCAAGGAGCTTGTCTTAAGTGATGGTTGTGACTTGATCACAAAGACTGGGAGCTTTGAGGATGAATCTTCTTCTTCTTCTTCATTTGGTCCTTGGTCATCAGTAGAATATTTTATTGTAAATGCAGTGTCTTCATCCTGCTCATCTTATTCAGAAAATAAAGATTCACTATCACCATCATCTATGTTGGCATAATTAAGTTGGAAAGCTTGTGATGCCAACTTCGCTTCTTTGTCTTTCTTATAGGGCAATTCTTTGCAAAGTGCCCTTTTTTCCACATAGGAAACACCTATTCGTCGACTTCTTTCTGAATGGTTTCCTTCTAAAGAACCGATAGGCCTATTTCTTTTATCATCTTATTGATCTTTCTGATCTTTTTACGGGAAGACGATGATGAACAAGTGCAATTCTCCTTACCTTTGCACTTTATCTCCAGATGATAGTTTTTTTTGCATACAGATTTGAGAAGAGTTCTTTTATCAAGCACATCCTTGATGAAGACTTGTTGATCACAGATCTTGTATAGGGTTGCAAACGTCATCTGGTGGATTTCACCTAGATTGATTCTTGGGACTTCGCTCCTGGAAGCTTGAATCATTCTGTGTAAATCAGGCTGGAGTTCTTTAGGTAGAGATGCAAGATAGACATCATGTAGAACTTTTCAGACATCCTATTGAAATGTCTATCCAAATCTTTTCTTGTCAATGAACAACATTTCCCATCTTCTTTTTAAAGCAAAATGGCTGCCCAATATTCATCACTAGCATCAGTCTGGTTAAATTCTTTGTCGTGTACATGGGATTTTCAATGGCGGAGGATTCTGACATACTTGCTTGAGTTGTTGAACTGCTCTCGTCTGGGAAGATCCCCATGATGGAGCATTCTTCTTGAGCATCTTGAAAGATGGCTAGTGTATTTGGAGCAATCCGGAATGAAATCTTTAATATAATTAATAATTCCAAGGAATCGTTAAATTTCTATTATTGACAAGTTTCATCCGGAAACTTTAGCAATTCTTGAGCAATGTGCAGACCGGGCTTATCCTCTCCATCGATTATTTCCATTCCCAAAAACTCAATACTTGTTTGACCGATAGAGATCTTCTTTTTAGATAGCATGATATCATGTGACTTAACAATATCCAAGAACTGGTGTATCAAAGTCTCATGATCTTGTTTATTCAATGAGAACAGTAAGATGTCCTCAATGTATATCAGGGTGTTATGTATGATAGGTTCGAAAAGTTGGGTCATTGCTTTTTCAAATAAGGAGGGTGCAACCTTCAAACCAAATGGCCTGACTGTCCATTGGTATTGGGCTGTGGGAAGGCAAAAGGTAGTTTTATATCTATCCTCTGGGACAATTCCCAATTGCCATGACCTTGATTTTAATTCAAACTTTGAAAAATTCTGGGCTTTAGAGAGTTGGGAAAATAACATTTGAGTTTTAGGTAAAGGGAACTTCATCAAGGAGTAAATAGAATGCAGGGCAAGCCCAATTGTACTTTGTGATCAATAACAAGCCTCTTTGCCCTCGTACCTGTTCAGTTCTTTTGTTGACATAGAATGCAGGGCAAGCCCAATTGTACTTTGTGGGCTCAATGAGTCCATGTGCTAATAGTTGGTTGCATACTTGGCTTGCAAGGTTCGGCTCTTCTGGAGTCACTCCAGGATGAGTGGCTTTGGTAGCATTCACATCTTCATTCTTTTTGAAAGGGAGCAGAATAAAGAACTTGAGAAGCTGGTTTGTAATATCTCCATATTCTGGAGGTGCTTCTGATAGAGTAAACAACTTCTGGATGGTGGTGTAAGGTTGGAATTGTCTCTTGTACTTCAACCAAGGAGGTAGAATCTGTAGGCTTTTAGTTTGGACGAACAAATCGAAACCCATCAAGATATCTTGTCCATGGAGTCCTGTTGCCAATAATCTTCATCCATATAGCACACTGGAAAGAGTTGAATTCCAACTGGCTTCTTTGTAATGAGTGAGGTATGAAAAGTCTGTCCATCAGCTTAATAGAAGTATTCGTGATGACTTTGCCATGCATCTTCAGGAAGTACATTAGCATTCATCATCGACTTTCTCATTCCTATATCGAATACCCCAATAGCTTTGATTGGTCTATCATACTTGGATGGTAGAATTTGCACTTCAATACTTGGATAAGGCATCCCTTCTTGGATCAAGGAGCTTGTCTTAAGTGATTGTTGTGACTTGATCACAAAGACTGGGAGCTCTGAGGATGAATCTTCTTCTTCTTCTTCGTTTGGTCCTTGGTCATCAGTAGAATATTGTATTGCAAATGCAGTGTCTTCACCCTGCTCATCTTGTTCAGAAAATAAAGATTCAGCATCATCTATATTGGCATAATTAAGTTGGAATGCTTGTGATGCCAACTTCGCTGCTTTGTCTTTCTAATTGGGCAATTCTTTGCAAAGTGCCCTTTTTTTCCACATAGGAAACACCTATTCGTCGATTTCTTTTCTCGAAGGTTTCCTTCAAGAACCGATAGGCCTATTTATTTTCGCAATCTTATTGGTCTTTCTCGATCTTTTTACGGAAGACGATGATGAACAAGTGCAATTCTCCTTTCCTTTGCACTTTATCTCCGGATGAGAGTTTTTTTTTGCACACGATTTGAGGAGAGTTCTTTTTATCAAGCACGTCCTTGATGAAGACTTGTTGCTCACACATCTTGTATAGGGTTGCAACGCTCATCCGTGGATTTCACCTAGACTGATTCTTGAGACTTTGCTCCTGGAAGCTTGAATCAATCAGTGTAAATCAGGCTGGAGCTCTTTAGGTAGAGATGCAAGATAGACATGTTTGAGATTTCGATCATTATATCCATTCAGCATGTAGAACTTTTCAGACATCCTTTTGAAATGTCTATCCAAATCTTTTCTTGTCAATGAAAAACATTTCCCATCTTCTTTTTCAAGCAAAATGGCTGCCCAATATTCATCCCCCTGGCATCGATCAGTTAAATCCTTTGTCCAAGATTTCTGGGATTTTCAATTGCGGAGGATTCTGACATACTTGCTTGAGTTATGGAACTGCTCTCGTCTGGGAAGATCCCCATGATGGAGCATTCTTCTTGAGCATCTTTGAAAGATGGCTAGTGTATCTGGTGCAATCTGGAATGAAATCTCTGATATAATTAATAATTCCAAGAAATTGTTAAATTTCTTTTATTGACAAGTTTCATTCGGAAAATTTAGCAATTCTTGAGCAATGTGCAGACCGGGCTGATACTCTCCATCAATTATTTCCATTCCCAAAAACTCAATACTTGTTTGACCGAAAGAGCTCTTCTTTTTAGATAGCATGATATCATGTGACTGAACAATATCCAAGAACTGGTGTATCCAGGTCTCATGATCTTGTTTGTTTGATGAGAACAGTAAGATGTCATCAATGTAGATTAGGGTGTTATGTAAGATATGTTCGAAAAGTTGGGTCATTGCTTTTTCGAATAAGGAGGGTGCAACCTTCAAACCAAATGCCATGACTGTCCATTGGTATTGGGTTGTGGGAAGGCAAAAGGTAGTTTTATATCTATCCTCTGGGACAATTCCCAATTTGCATAACCCTGATTTTAAATCAAACTTTGAAAAGATTTAAGCTTTAGAGATTTGAGAAAATAACATTTGAGTTTTAGGTAAAGAGAACTTCATCAAGGAGGAAATGGTTAAGAGCTTTGCAATCAATAACAAGCCTCTTTTCCCTCGTACCTGTTAAGCTCTTTTGTTGACGTAGAATGCAGGGCAAGCCCAATTGGACTTTGTGGGCTCAATGAGTCCAATTGCTAATAGTTGGTTGCATTCTTGGCTTGCAAGGTTCGGCTCTTCTGGAATTATTCCATGATGAGTGGCCTTGGTAGCATTCACATCTTCATTCTTTTTTAAAGGGAGCTCAATAAAGAACTTGAGAAGCTGGTTTGTAATATCTCCATATTCTGGATGTGCTTCTGATAGAGTAAACAACTTCTGGATGGTGGTGTAAGGTTGGAATTGTCTCTTGTACTTCAACCAAGGAGGTAGAATCTGTAGGCTTTTAGTTTGGACGAACAAATCGAAACCCATCAAGATATCTTGTCCATGGAGTCCTGTTGCCAATAATCTTCATCCATATAGCACACTGGAAAGAGTTGAATTCCAATCGGCTTCTTTGTAATGAGTGAGGTATGAAAAGTCTGTCCATCGGCCTTAATAGAAGTATTCGTGATGACTTTGCCATGCATCTTCAGGAAGTACATTAGCATTCATCATCGACTTTCTCATTCCTATATCGAATACCCCAATAGCTTTGATTGGTCTATCATACTTGGATGGTAGAATTTGCACTTCAATACTTGGATAAGGCATCCCTTCTTGGATCAAGGAGCTTGTCTTAAGTGATTGTTGTGACTTGATCACAAAGACTGGGAGCTCTGAGGATGAATCTTCTTCTTCTTCTTCGTTTGGTCCTTGGTCATCAGTAGAATATTGTATTGCAAATGCAGTGTCTTCACCCTGCTCATCTTGTTCAGAAAATAAAGATTCAAAGATCATCTATATTGGCATAATTAAGTTGGAATGCTTGTGATGCCAACTTTCGCCGCTTGTCTTTCTAATTGGGCAATTCTTTGCAAAGTGCCCTTTTTTCCACATAGGAAACACCTATTCGTCGATTTCTTTCTGAAAGGTTTCCTTCTGAAGAACCGATAGGCCTATTTATTTTCGCAATCTTATTGGTCTTTCTGATCTTTTTACGGGAAGACGATGATGAACAAGTGCAATTCTCCTTTCCTTTGCACTTTATCTCCAGATGAGAGTTTTTTTTGCACACAGATTTGAGGAGAGTTCTTTTATCAAGCACGTCCTTGATGAAGACTTGTTGCTCACACATCTTGTATAGGGTTGCAAACGTCATCTGGTGGATTTCACCTAGACTGATTCTTGAGACTTTGCTCCTGGAAGCTTGAATCAATCTGTGTAAATCAGGCTGGAGCTCTTTAGGTAGAGATGCAAGATAGACATGTTTGAGATTTCGATCATTATATCCATTCAGCATGTAGAACTTTTCAGACATCCTTTTGAAATGTCTATCCAAATCTTTTCTTGTCAATGAAAAACATTTCCCATCTTCTTTTTCAAGCAAAATGGCTGCCCAATATTCATCCCTGGCATCAGTCTGGTTAAATCCTTTGTCCTGTACTTGGGATTTTCAATTGCGGAGGATTCTGACATACTTGCTTGAGTTATGGAACTGCTCTCGTCTGGGAAGATCCCCATGATGGAGCATTCTTCTTGAGCATCTTTGAAAGATGGCTAGTGTATCTGGTGCAATCTGGAATGAAATCTCTGATATAATTAATAATTCCAAGAAATTGTTAAATTTCTTTTATTGACAAGTTTCATTCGGAAAATTTAGCAATTCTTGAGCAATGTGCAGACCGGGCTGATACTCTCCATCAATTATTTCCATTCCCAAAAACTCAATACTTGTTTGACCGAAAGAGCTCTTCTTTTTAGATAGCATGATATCATGTGACTGAACAATATCCAAGAACTGGTGTATCCAGGTCTCATGATCTTGTTTGTTTGATGAGAACAGTAAGATGTCATCAATGTAGATTAGGGTGTTATGTAAGATATGTTCGAAAAGTTGGGTCATTGCTTTTTCGAATAAGGAGGGTGCAACCTTCAAACCAAATGCCATGACTCTCCATTGGTATTGGGCTGTGGGAAGGCAAAAGGTAGTTTTATATCTATCCTCTGGGACAATTCCCAATTTCCATAACCCTGATTTTAAATCAAACTTTGAAAAGATTTAAGCTTTAGAGATTTGAGAAAATAACATTTGAGTTTTAGGTAAAGAGAACTTCATCAAGGAGGAAATGGTTAAGAGCTTTGCAATCAATAACAAGCCTCTTTTCCCTCGTACCTGTTAAGCTCTTTTGTTGACGTAGAATGCAGGGCAAGCCCAATTGGACTTTGTGGGCTCAATGAGTCCAATTGCTAATAGTTGGTTGCATTCTTGGCTTGCAAGGTTCGGCTCTTCTGGAATCATTCCATGATGAGTGGCCTTGGTAGCATTCACATCTTCATTCTTTTTTAAAGGAGCTCAATAAAGAACTTGAGAAGCTGGTTTGTAATATCTCCATATTCGGATGTGCTTCGATAGAGTAAACAACTTCGGATGGTGGTGTAAGGTTGGAATTGTCTCTTGTACTTCAAACCAAGGAGGTAGAATCTGTAGGCTTTTAGTTTGGACGAACAAATCGAAACCCATCAAGATATCTTGTCCATGGAGTCCTGTTGCCAATAATATTCATCCATATAGCACACTCGAAAGAGTTGAATTCCAATCGCTTCTTTTTGTAATGAGTGAGGTATGAAAAGTCATCCATCGACTTAATAGAAGTATTCGTGATGACTTTGTCATGCATCTTCGTGAAGTACATTAGCATTCATCATCGACTTTCTCATTCCTATATCGAATACCCCAATAGCTTTGATTGGTCTATCATACTTGGATGGTAGAATTTGCACTTCAATACTTGGATAAGGCATCCCTTCTTGGATCAAGGAGCTTGTCTTAAGTGATTGTTGTGACTTGATCACAAAGACTGGGAGCTCTGAGGATGAATCTTCTTCTTCTTCTTCGTTTGGTCCTTGGTCATCAGTAGAATATTGTATTGCAAATGCAGTGTCTTCACCCTGCTCATCTTGTTCAGAAAATAAAGATTCAGCATCATCTATATTGGCATAATTAAGTTGGAATGCTTGTGATGCCAACTTCGCTGCTTTGTCTTTCTAATTGGGCAATTCTTTGCAAAGTGCCCTTTTTTTCCACATAGGAAACACCTATTCGTCGATTTCTTTCTGAAAGGTTTCCTTCTGAAGAACCGATAGGCCTATTTATTTTCGCAATCTTATTGGTCTTTCTGATCTTTTTACGGGAAGACGATGATGAACAAGTGCAATTCTCCTTTCCTTTGCACTTTATCTCCAGATGAGAGTTTTTTTTGCACACAGATTTGAGGAGAGTTCTTTTATCAAGCACGTCCTTGATGAAGACTTGTTGCTCACACATCTTGTATAGGGTTGCAAACGTCATCTGGTGGATTTCACCTAGACTGATTCTTGAGACTTTGCTCCTGGAAGCTTGAATCAATCTGTATAAATCAGGCTGGAGCTCTTTAGGTAGAGATGCAAGATAGACATGTTTGAGATTTCGATCATTATATCCATTCAGCATGTAGAACTTTTCAGACATCCTTTTGAAATGTCTATCCAAATCTTTTCTTGTCAATGAAAAACATTTCCCATCTTCTTTTTCAAGCAAAATGGCTGCCCAATATTCATCCCCTGCATCGATGCCGTTAAATCTTTGTCTGTGCCATTTGGGATTTTCAATTGCGGAGGATTCGACATACTTGCTTGAGTTATGGAACGCTCTCGTCTGGGAAGATCCCCATGATGGAGCATTCTTCTTGAGCATCTTTGAAAGATGGCTAGTGTATCTGGTGCAATCTGGAATGAAATCTCTGATATAATTAATAATTCCAAGAAATTGTTAAATTTCTTTTATTGACAAGTTTCATTCGGAAAATTTAGCAATTCTTGAGCAATGTGCAGACCGGGCTGATACTCTCCATCAATTATTTCCATTCCCAAAAACTCAATACTTGTTTGACCGAAAGAGCTCTTCTTTTTAGATAGCATGATATCATGTGACTGAACAATATCCAAGAACTGGTGTATCCAGGTCTCATGATCTTGTTTGTTTGATGAGAACAGTAAGATGTCATCAATGTAGATTAGGGTGTTATGTAAGATATGTTCGAAAAGTTGGGTCATTGCTTTTTCGAATAAGGAGGGTGCAACCTTCAAACCAAATGCCATGACTCTCCATTGGTATTGGGCTGTGGGAAGGCAAAAGGTAGTTTTATATCTATCCTCTGGGACAATTCCCAATTTCCATAACCCTGATTTTAAATCAAACTTTGAAAAGATTTAAGCTTTAGAGATTTGAGAAAATAACATTTGAGTTTTAGGTAAAGGGAACTTCATCAAGGAGGAAATGGTTAAGAGCTTTGCAATCAATAACAAGCCTCTTTTCCCTCGTACCTGTTAAGCTCTTTTGTTGACGTAGAATGCAAGCCCAATTGGACTTTGTGGGCTCAATGAGTCCAATTGCTAATAGTTGGTTGCATTCTTGGCTTGCAAGGTTCGGCTCTTCTGGAATCATTCCATGATGAGTGGCCTTGGTAGCATTCACATCTTCATTCTTTTTTAAAGGGAGCTCAATAAAGAACTTGAGAAGCTGGTTTGTAATATCTCCATATTCTGGATGTGCTTCTGATAGAGTAAACAACTTCTGGATGGTGGTGTAAGGTTGGAATTGTCTCTTGTACTTCAACCAAGGAGGTAGAATCTGTAGGCTTTTAGTTTGGACGAACAAATCGAAACCCATCAAGATATCTTGTCCATGGAGTCCTGTTGCCAATAATCTTCATCCATATAGCACACTGGAAAGAGTTGAATTCCAACTGGCTTCTTTGTAATGAGTGAGGTATGAAAAGTCCGTCCATCGACCTTAATAGAAGTATTCGTGATGACTTTGCCATGCATCTTCAGGAAGTACATTAGCATTCATCATCGACTTTCTCATTCCTATATCGAATACCCCAATAGCTTTGATTGGTCTATCATACTTGGATGGTAGAATTTGCACTTCAATACTTGGATAAGGCATCCCTTCTTGGATCAAGGAGCTTGTCTTAAGTGATTGTTGTGACTTGATCACAAAGACTGGGAGCTCTGAGGATGAATCTTCTTCTTCTTCTTCGTTTGGTCCTTGGTCATCAGTAGAATATTGTATTGCAAATGCAGTGTCTTCACCCTGCTCATCTTGTTCAGAAAATAAAGATTCAGCATCATCTATATTGGCATAATTAAGTTGGAATGCTTGTGATGCCAACTTCGCTGCTTTGTCTTTCTAATTGGGCAATTCTTTGCAAAGTGCCCTTTTTTTCCACATAGGAAACACCTATTCGTCGATTTCTTTCTGAAAGGTTTCCTTCTGAAGAACCGATAGGCCTATTTATTTTCGCAATCTTATTGGTCTTTCTGATCTTTTTACGGGAAGACGATGATGAACAAGTGCAATTCTCCTTTCCTTTGCACTTTATCTCCAGATGAGAGTTTTTTTTGCACACAGATTTGAGGAGAGTTCTTTTATCAAGCACGTCCTTGATGAAGACTTGTTGCTCACACATCTTGTATAGGGTTGCAAACGTCATCTGGTGGATTTCACCTAGACTGATTCTTGAGACTTTGCTCCTGGAAGCTTGAATCAATCTGTGTAAATCAGGCTGGAGCTCTTTAGGTAGAGATGCAAGATAGACATGTTTGAGATTTCGATCATTATATCCATTCAGCATGTAGAACTTTTCAGACATCCTTTTGAAATGTCTATCCAAATCTTTTCTTGTCAATGAAAAACATTTCCCATCTTCTTTTTCAAGCAAAATGGCTGCCCAATATTCATCCCTGGCATCAGTCTGGTTAAATCCTTTGTCCTCATACTTGGGATTTTCAATTGCGGAGGATTCTGACATACTTGCTTGAGTTATGGAACTGCTCTCGTCTGGGAAGATCCCCATGATGGAGCATTCTTCTTGAGCATCTTTGAAAGATGGCTAGTGTATCCGTGCAATCTGAATGAAATCTCTCGATATAATTAATAATTCCAAGAAATTGTTAAATTTCTTTTATTGACAAGTTTCATTCGAAAATTTAGCAATTCTTGAGCAATGTGCAGACGGCTGATACTCTCCATCAATTATTTCCATTCCCAAAAACTCAATACTTGTTTGACCGAAAGAGCTCTTCTTTTTAGATAGCATGATATCATGTGACTGAACAATATCCAAGAACTGGTGTATCCAGGTCTCATGATCTTGTTTGTTTGATGAGAACAGTAAGATGTCATCAATGTAGATTAGGTGTTATGTAAGATATGTTCGAAAAGTTGGGTCATTGCTTTTTCGAATAAGGAGGGTGCAACCTTCAAACCAAATGCCATGACTCTCCATTGGTATTGGGTTGTGGGAAGGCAAAAGGTAGTTTTATATCTATCCTCCGGACAATTCCCAATTTCCATAACCCTGATTTTAAATCAAACTTTGAAAAGATTTAAGCTTTAGAGATTTGAGAAAATAACATTTGAGTTTTAGGTAAAGGGAACTTCATCAAGGAGGAAATGGTTAAGAGCTTTGCAATCAATAACAAGCCTCTTTTCCCTCGTACCTGTTAAGCTCTTTTGTTGACGTAGAATGCAGGGCAAGCCCAATTGGACTTTGTGGGCTCAATGAGTCCAATTGCTAATAGTTGGTTGCATTCTTGGCTTGCAAGGTTCGGCTCTTCTGGAATCATTCCATGATGAGTGGCCTTGGTAGCATTCACATCTTCATTCTTTTTTAAAGGGAGCTCAATAAAGAACTTGAGAAGCTGGTTTGTAATATCTCCATATTCTGGATGTGCTTCTGATAGAGTAAACAACTTCTGGATGGTGGTGTAAGGTTGGAATTGTCTCTTGTACTTCAACCAAGGAGGTAGAATCTGTAGGCTTTTAGTTTGGACGAACAAATCGAAACCCATCAAGATATCTTGTCCATGGAGTCCTGTTGCCAATAATCTTCATCCATATAGCACACTGGAAAGAGTTGAATTCCAACTGGCTTCTTTGTAATGAGTGAGGTATGAAAAGTCTGTCCATCAGCTTAATAGAAGTATTCGTGATGACTTTGCCATGCATCTTCAGGAAGTACATTAGCATTCATCATCGACTTTCTCATTCCTATATCGAATACCCCAATAGCTTTGATTGGTCTATCATACTTGGATGGTAGAATTTGCACTTCAATACTTGGATAAGGCATCCCTTCTTGGATCAAGGAGCTTGTCTTAAGTGATTGTTGTGACTTGATCACAAATACTGGGAGCTCTGAGGATGAATCTTCTTCTTCTTCTTCGTTTGGTCCTTGGTCATCAGTAGAATATTGTATTGCAAATGCAGTGTCTTCACCCTGCTCATCTTGTTCAGAAAATAAAGATTCAGCATCATCTATGTTGGCATAATTAAGTTGGAATGCTTGTGATGCCAACTTCGCTGCTTTGTCTTTCTAATTGGGCAATTCTTTGCAAAGTGCCCTTTTTTTCCACATAGGAAACACCTATTCGTCGATTTCTTTTCACAAAGGTTTCTTCAAGAACCGATAGCCTATTTATTTTCGCAATCTTATTGGTCTTTCCGATCTTTTTACGGGAAGACGATGATGAACAAGTGCAATTCTCCTTTCCTTTGCACTTTATCTCCAGATGAGAGTTTTTTTTGCACACAGATTTGAGGAGAGTTCTTTTATCAAGCACATCCTTGATGAAGACTTGTTGCTCACACATCTTGTATAGGGTTGCAAACGTCATCTGGTGGATTTCACCTAGACTGATTCTTGAGACTTTGCTCCTGGAAGCTTGAATCAATATGTGTAAATCAGGCTGGAGCTCTTTAGGTAGAGATGCAAGATAGACATGTTTGAGATTTCGATCATTATATCCATTCAGCATGTAGAACTTTTCAGACATCCTTTTGAAATGTCTATCCAAATCTTTTCTTGTCAACGAAAAACATTTCCCATCTTCTTTTTCAAGCAAAATGGCTGCCCAATATTCATCCCCTATCATCGGTTAAATCCTTTGTCCTCCATTTGGGATTTTCAATTGCGGAGGATTCGACATACTTGCTTGAGTTATGGAACTGCTCTCGCCTGGGAAGATCCCGTGATGGAGCATTCTTCTTGAGCATCTTTGAAAGATGGCTAGTGTATCCGTGCAACTGGAATGAAATCTCGATATAATTAATAATTCCAAGAAATTGTTAAATTTCTTTTATTGACAAGTTTCATTCGGAAAATTTAGCAATTCTTGAGCAATGTGCAGACCGGGCTGATACTCTCCATTAATTATTTCCATTCCCAAAAACTCAATACTTGTTTGACCGAAAGAGCTCTTCTTTTTAGATAGCATGATATCATGTGACTGAACAATATCCAAGAACTGGTGTATCCAGGTCTCATGATCTTGTTTGTTTGATGAGAACAGTAAGATGTCATCAATGTGGATTAGGGTGTTATGTAAGATATGTTCAAAAGTTGGGTCATTGCTTTTTCGAATAAGGAGGGTGCAACCTTCAAACCAAATGCCATGACTCTCCATTGGTATTGGGTTGTGGGAAGGCAAAAGGTAGTTTTATATCTATCCTCTGGGACAATTCCCAATTTCCATAACCCTGATTTTAAATCAAACTTTGAAAAGATTTAGGCTTTAGAGATTTGAGAAAATAACATTTGAGTTTTAGGTAAAGGGAACTTCATCAAGGAGGAAATGGTTAAGAGCTTTGCAATCAATAACAAGCCTCTTTTCCCTCGTACCTGTTAAGCTCTTTTGTTGACGTAGAATGCAGGGCAAGCCCAATTGGACTTTGTGGGTTCAATGAGTCCAATTGCTAATAGTTGGTTGCATTCTTGGCTTGCAAGGTTCGGCTCTTCCGAATCATTCCATGATGAGTGGCCTTGGTAGCATTCACATCTTCATTCTTTTTAAAGGAGCTCAATAAAGAACTTGAGAAGTTTTGTAATATCTCCATATTCGGATGTGCTTCGATAGAGTAAACAACTTCCTCGGATGGTGGTGTAAGGTTGGAATTGTCTCTTGTACTTCAACCAAGGAGGTAGAATCTGTAGGCTTTTAGTTTGGACGAACAAATCGAAACCCATCAAGATATCTTGTCCATGGAGTCCTGTTGCCAATAATCTTCATCCATATAGCACACTGAAATGTCTATCCAAATCTTTTCTTGTCAACGAAAAACATTTCCCATCTTCTTTTTCAAGCAAAATGGCTGCCCAATATTCATCCCTGGCATCAGTCTGGTTAAATCCTTTGTCATGTACTTGGGATTTTCAATTGCGGAGGATTCTGACATACTTGCTTGAGTTATGGAACTGCTCTCGTCTGGGAAGATCCCCATGATGGAGCATTCTTCTTGAGCATCTTTGAAAGATGGCTAGTGTATTTGGTGCAATCTGGAATGAAATCTCTGATATAATTAATAATTCCAAGAAATTGTTAAATTTCTTTTATTGACAAGTTTCATTCGGAAAATTTAGCAATTCTTGAGCAATGTGCAGACCGGGCTGATACTCTCCATCAATTATTTCCATTCCCAAAAACTCAATACTTGTTTGACCGAAAGAGCTCTTCTTTTTAGATAGCATGATATCATGTGACTGAACAATATCCAAGAACTGGTGTATCCAGGTCTCATGATCTTGTTTGTTTGATGAGAACAGTAAGATGTCATCAATGTAGATTAGGGTGTTATGTAAGATATGTTCGAAAAGTTGGGTCATTGCTTTTTCGAATAAGGAGGGTGCAACCTTCAAACCAAATGCCATGACTGTCCATTGGTATTGGGCTGTGGGAAGGCAAAAGGTAGTTTTATATCTATCCTCTGGGACAATTCCCAATTTCCATAACCCTGATTTTAAATCAAACTTTGAAAAGATTTAAGCTTCAGAGAGTTGGGAAAACAACATTTAAGTTTTAGGTAAACGGAACTTCATCAAGGAGGAAATGGTTAAGAGCTTTGTAATCAATAACAAGCCTCTTTTCCCTCATACCTGTTCAGCTCTTTTGTTGACGTAGAATGCAGGGCAAGCCCAATTGGACTTTGTGGGCTCAATGAGTCCAATTGCTAATAGTTGGTTGCATTCTTGGCTTGCAAGGTTCGACTCTTCTGGAATCATTCCAGGATGAGTGGCCTTGGTAGCATTCACATCTTCATTCTTTTTTAAAGGGAGCTGAATAAAGAACTTGTGCTTCTGATAGAGTAAACAACTTCTGGATGGTGGTGTAAGGTTGGAATTGTCTCTTGTACTTCAACCAATGAGGTAGAATCTGTGGGCTTTTAGTTTGGAAGAACAAATTGAAGCCCATCAAGATATCTTGTCCATGGAGTCCTGTTGCCAATAATCTTCATCCATATACACAGTGGAAAGAGTTCAATTGCAACTGGCTTCTTTGTAATGAGTGAGGTATGAAAGATTACTACTCCGTAACTATTGATGATAACATTTACCAGCAACGTCTAGCTGAATTTTCCTACTCATTAATTGGACGGGTTATTTTAGGAAAAGGTACCAAGCCATGGGCTACCATGCTCTTACATAAACGCCTATCTGAATTATGGGGAATCAAGAATGAATGGAAACTAATTCCCCTGGGCAAGGGGTTCTTTTGTGTCAAATTGTTTAATGCGCAGGATCATTCTCGGGCTCTGCAACACACCAATTGGACGCTTAACCCTGGTACTATCCGTCTATCTCCGTGGGTGCCGACTTCAACCCTTACAAGGCTCGGTCTTGAACCGATGTTTGGGTGCGAATTTTTGAACTTCGATGCGGAATCACGGGACCCCAACACCATTATGGGGATTGCCGATTGCTCTTGGGAACCCATTCTGATTGATCGGCATTCTTTGGATGGTTCCTTGGGCCATTTTGTTCGGGTTCTCGTGGATGTTGACCTCTCCAAACCTTTGGAGGAACATATTATGATTGAACGACCGCAAATGCTCTTTTGTTTCCGTCTCTTATGAAAAACTACCGGCATTTTGCGCGACGTGCAGTGTTACGGGGCACTCTACAGCTTCTTGTCGTTTTAACACAATGGGTAATACGGATAAGGATGGGCGCACGTCACCGGCCTAGGGACGGCCACGGGAGCCTACTAATCGCAATAATTTTGTTCCGCGAGGGCATTCCAGGGTTCGTAGAGTTTATCGTCCTGTTCAGCAGGACAAGGGCAAGGCCGTTGATGACTCAATGGGAAATACGGGTTCGACTACGCGCGCAGGTTCTTCCCCTCGCGCCATAGTCGCTTGCCCTCCAGAAATCCATCTTGGTAACACCTTCGAGGTGCTTGGTTCAGTTGAATCCCAGGATCAGCAACCTGCAGATGACTACACCGAGTATCTAGCCAGGGGGCCATCGCCAAGGTCGAGACTTCGATATGACAACCGTTTTGACCTCGCTCCGCAATTATGCCTATCACGATACAAGATCCTTTGGGGAAGCCTATTCGTGTATGGAAGTCGTGCCTTCTAGGACAGACTCTTTGGATTGACTAAAGATCGTATTCTCCAAAAATTACGTCGGGACCGACGCCCCCGCTCATAACATTACTATTGAAACGGAAAGTTCGAATCACACGAGATGAACTTGCAAAGATCAAAAAATGGGCAGATTATGCAGATGACGTTGATCTTCCATAATCATCGACTCGTTATCGCCCACACGCTTGTTTTCACCCGTCGATCGTCATGGGCGACTCCCCTCAACCATCTCAATGAATTGCATCTTCCGAATATCCGGGATCGGGAATGTTGCATCTCGCAATGTTCTTAAGGCCTTATGTCACAAGCATAAACCTTCCATTATGGCTATTTGTGAACCTAAGGTGGACTTTTCACTATTTTCGACTCTTCCGGCATAGCATGGGTTTGACACTTGGGACAAAATTTTCGAGTTAATGGGCGGCGGACATTTGGGTTCTTCACGACTCCACTATCACAATCCTTAATCAGGTCTGGTCTTCTACTCAGTGTATTGTTTTCCATGTTCAATTCGGTTCTTTGATTTTTCATGTTGAATTTACTCATGGTTTGTGTGATTACATTGCACGACGTGAGCTATGGTTGGATTTGCGGAATTTGGGTCTGGCTGATCTGTTGCTTGTTGGGGATTTCAATGCGGTTTTGGGGCACCATGAACGCTCGCGCAATGACACTCTTTCCCAAGCCTCGTGCCAGGATTTCAGGGATTTCATAGAGGACGCCTTGATTTGTTTTTGCGGTCCCGACGATGGGGAATTCATTTACTTGGTGCTCTCCACGGAGGCCTCTATCTTTACTTGAGCTAAGTTGGACAGAGCCACAGCTACTTGCCCCTTTTTCGCTCTTTGGAAGGAGGTCAAGGGCTTAGTTCTTCCTCGCATTGGTTCGATCATCACCCAATTTTGGTTACTTGCTCTCGACCATTACTAGGGGTCCTTCCCATTTCGTTTCGGCGTATGTGGATCCACCACGATTCATTCCGGGATTTGGTTACAACCTCTTGGGGCTCTCCATGTGACACGCACAACCCTTTATTGCGAGTCATGAGGAAGCTCAAGCGGTTGCGATATGCTATTAAAGATTGGAACAGGGATGTGTTTGGGGATGTTAACCGCAGTGTGGACAGCCAGATGGAGCACCTTCGTCAGATTCAGGCAGATATTGAGGCTTTGGGCAATACCTCCTCTCTCCGGGATAGAGAACTGGACATCCAGTTGAAGCTTTCGCAGACGTTGCAGTCACAGGCTGAATTCCTTAAGCAAAAGGCCCGAACTGCCTGGCTTAAGGATGGGGATCGAAATACAACATTTTTTCATCGGCGTAGTCAGATTCGTACGAGACGCACGGGGATTCAGGGACTTATGGTGGTAGGGAATTTCACTGATGATGCTACGGTCCTTGGGAACCATATTATTTCATTTTACGAGGAACTCTTTGTGGATAACGGGAGTTCCAGCATGGATTTCTCGTTGGTCGACCAGGTGCTCACTCCTATGGTTGGGGCGCGGGACAATGCTTCCCTAACAGTCATTCCCTCTGATTCTGAAGTGCAGACAACGGTGTTTGATATGGATCCAGACAGCTCCCCGGGGCCTGATGGGTTCAATGGGATTTTTTACCGCCATTTCTGGGATGTCATATTTGTTGAGGTAACAGACGCTGTTCGCTATTTCTTTAACAATTCGTCTCTACCTCTGGGATTGAATGCCAGCTTCATGGCGCTCATCCCTAAGACTAAGGATGCCAATGTCATTGAAAACTTCCGCCCTATCGTCATGAGCAACTTCCTTTTCAAGATCATCACGAAAATTTTGGCTACGCGCTTGGGTTCTATTATTGCTGACTATTTATCCCCGACTCAGTTTGGTTTCATCCCGGGCAGACAAATTCATGAGTGTATTGCCATGGTATCTGAAGGGTTTAATGTTTTACGGGGACGCACGAATTCGAATATGATACTGAAAATAGATATTCGTAAGGCATTCGACACATTGAGGTGGGATTTTTTACTATATGTCTTGCGACGTTTCGGTTTCTCCGAGACGTTCGTGCGTTGGGTGGAGGTGGTTCTTCGGTCGTCTAGAATATCAGTGTTGTTGAATGGAACGCCTGTTGGTTATTTTCCTGGTCTAGAGGAGTCAGACAAAGGGATCCTTTATCACCCCTATTGTTTTGTATTGCGGAGGAGGTCCTGGGTCGGTTTATCACGGAGCGACGATGGATCGATCCGGGTTATCGCCTTCACGGCGCCAAGGAGTATTATCTTCCCAAAGCATCCATTCTTTATGCGGATGATATCGTCATCATGTGCGGGCGTCTTCGTCAATGCCCGCCTTGCTTGATTCTTACTCACTATGCGATATTTCAGGACAAGTGTTTAGTCCTCGAAAATCCAAGGCGTATTTTGGGACGCAGAGTTTCGCAATATGTCCGTGGGAGGGTGCAACATTTTTAGGGATTCATACGGGGACATTCCCACCATCTACTTGGGAGCTCCAATTTTCAAGGGAGCCCCAAAGGTCGCAGATTCTGACCCATCTTTGACAGGATAATCCTTAAGTTCCGACGATGGAAAGGCTCGTCCCTCTCCCTCGGGTAGGGTTTGCCTTGTTAACTCGGTGATAACTAGTTCTTTCGTGCACTCCATGATGATCTATAAATGGCACTGCCACGCTGCTAAATCAAATGGAAAAAGCCATGCGTAATTTCATTTGGACGGGAGATGTGAATTCTAAAGGAAAGGTAGTGGTCAATCGGGATACATCTTGCCGCACGCCCGGGCGAAGGAGGATTGGGCATGCGATCGCTCAAGGTGCTAACAAGGCTTTCTTAATGAAATTGGGCTGGAAGGTTACGAACCCGGACTCGTTGGTTTTCGGACCCTCGGACATCAGTACTTTACTAGAAATGGGGACATCCAGGTCCTTCCTTCCTTCTTCCATTTGGCCTGGGATTAAACACTGTATTTAATTGCTTGGATGATTCTCGTTGGATACCAGGCGCCAATTCCGAGTATTATTTTGGATTGATAATTGGTTGGGATATTCCATTCTTGTGGCGAATTGGCATGCCGAGGATTATAGATATCTATTCCAACAACGATCGATTACTTTTATGATGGATCCTGGCACTTCACCCTTCCCTTTGTGGAGGCTTATTTGGAGTGGTTCGAGCTATTGTGCGTGTCCCAATTGCGCCTACATCTCGGGATACTCGTGTTTGGATGAACTCGAGGATGGTTCGGTTACCTCGAAGACGGCTTATAAATTCTTACGCCCTACGCGCCGAAACGAAGATGGGGTTCTTGGATTTGGTCCCGGCATATCCCGAACGGCGATCGGTGGTGGCATGGAGAGCTATACACAACCGATTGGCGTCCAGGACTCTTTACGAGTTAGGGGAAGTTTTACTGGCCCTTCGGTTTGTGGTAATAGTTGGTTGCATTCTTGGCTTGTAAGGTTCAGCTCTTCTGGAGTCATTCCAGGATGAGTGGCCTAGGTAGCATTCACATCTTCATTCTTTTTGAAAGGGAGCTGAATAAAGAACTTGAGAAGCTGGTTTGAAATATCTCCATATTCTGGAGGTGCTTCTGATAGAGTGAACAACTGCTGGATGGTGGTGTAAGGATGGAATTGTCTCTTGTACTTCAACCCATGAGGTAGAATCTATAGGCTTTTAGTTTGGAAGAACAAATCGAAGCCCATCAAGATATCTTGTCCATGGAGTCCTACTGCCAATAATCTTCATCCATATAGCATAGTGGAAAGAGTTGTGAATTCCAACTGGCTTCTTTGTAATGAGTGAAGTATGAAAAGTCTGTCCATCAGCTTCATAGAAGTATTCGTGATTTTTTTTTTATTAGTTGGTAGTGCTGGTTACAGGGGATGAGATAAATTTCCAAGAAACTGAAAGATACAGGGTTCGAACCCTGGTCAATACCCTTATAAAAGGTGAGTAATACCACTTGAGCTACAAGCTAGTGGTATAGAAGTATTCGTGATGACTTTGCCATGCATCTTCAGGAAGTATATCAGCATTCATCATTGACTTTCTCACTCCTGTATCGAATACCCCAATAGCTTTGATTGGTCTATCATACTTGGATGATGGAATTCGCATTTCAATATTTGGATAAGGCATCCCTTCTTTGATCAAGGAGCTTGTCTTAAGTGATGGTTGTGACTTGATCACAAAGACTGGGAGCTCTGAGGATGAATCTTATTCTTCTTCTTCTTTTGGTCCTTGGTCATCAGTAGAATATTATTGCAAATGCGGTGTCTTCATCCTCTGCTCATCTTGTTTAGAAAATAAAGATTTAATATTAGCATCATCTATTTGGCATAATTAAGTTGGAATGCTTGTGATGCCAACTTCGCTGCTTTGTCTTTCTTTTAGGGAAGATCTTTGTAAAGTGCCCTTTTCTTCCACATAGGAAACACCTATTCGTCGACTTCTTTTTGAATGGTTTCCTTCTGAAGAACCGATAGGCCTATTTCTTTTATCATCTTATTGATCTTTCTGATCTTTTTACGGGAAGACGATGAAGAACAAGTGCAATTCTCCTTTCTTTTGCACTTTATCTCCAGATGAGAGTTTTTTTTTACATACAGATTTGAGGAGAGTTCTTTTATCAAGCACATCCTTGATGAAGACTTGTTGCTCACACATCTTGTATAGGGTTGAAAACGTCATCTGGTGGATTTCACCTAGAGTGATTCTTGAGACTTCGCTCCTGGAAGCTTGAATCATTCTTTGTAAATCAGGCTGGAGTTCTTTAGGTAGAGATTCATGATAGACAACATGTAGAACTTTTCAGACATCCTATTGAAATGTCTATCCAAATATTTTCCTGTCAATGAACAACATTTCCCATCTTCTTTTTCAAGCAAAATGGCTGCCCAATATTCATCCCTAGCATCAGTCTGGTTAAATTCTTTGTCGTGTACTTGGGATTTTCAATGGCAAAGGATTCTGACATACTTGCTTGAGTTGTTGAACTGCTCTCGTCTGGGAAGATCCCCATGATGAGGCATTCTTCTTGAGCATCTTTGAAAGATGGCTAGTGTATTTGGAGCAATCCGAAATGAAATCTTTAATATAATTAATAATTCCAAGGAATCGTTAAAGTTGGGTCATGATCTTGTTTGTTTGATGAGAACAATAAGATGTCATCAATGTATATCAGGGTGTTATGTAGGATAGGTTTGAAAAGTTGGGTCATTGATTTTTCGAATAAGGAGGGTGCAACCTTCAAACCAAATGGCATAATTGTCCATTGGTATTGGGCTGTGGGAAGGCAAAAGGTAGTTTTATATCTATCCTCTGGGACAATTCCCAATTGCCATGACCCTGATTTTAAATCAAACTTTGAAAAATTTTGGGCTTTAGAGAGTTGGGAAAATAGCATTTGAGTTTTAGGTAAAGGGAACTTCAGCAAGGAGGAAATGGTTAAGAGCTTTGTAATCAATAACAAGCCTCTTTTCCCTCGTACCTGTTCAGCTCTTTTGTTGACGTAGAATGCAGGACAAGCCCAATTGGACTTTGTGGGCTCAATGAGTCCAATTGCTAATAGTTGGTTGCATTCTTAGCTTGCAAGGTTAAGGCTCTTTCCGAGTCATTCCAGGATGAGTGGCCTTGGTAGCATTCACATCTTCATTCTTTTTTAAAGGGAGTGAATAAAGAACTTGAGAAGGGTTTGTAATATCTCCATATTCGGAGGTGCTCCCCGATAGAGTAAACAACTCTCGGATGGTGGTGTAAGGTTGGAATTGTCTCTTGTACTTCAACCCATGAGGTAGAATCTGTAGGCTTTTAGATTGGAAGAACAAATCGAAGCCCATCAAGATATCTTGTCCATGGAGTCCTGCTGCCAATAATATTCATCCATATAGCACGATGGAAAGAGTTGAGTTCCAACCGCTTCTTTGTAATGAGTGAGGTATGAAAAGTCATCCATTAGCTTCTTAGAAGTATTCGTGATGACTTTTCCATGCATCTTCAGGAAGTATATCAGCATTCATCATTGACTTTCTCACTCCTGTATCGAATACCACAATAGCTTTGATTGGTCTATCATACTTGGATGGTAGAATTTGCACTTCAATATTTGGATAAGGCATCCCTTCTTGGATCAAGGAGCTTGACTTAAGTAATGGTTGTGACTTGATCCCAAAGACACGGAGCTCTGAGGATGAATCTTATTCTTCTTCTTCTTTTGGTCATTGGTCATCAGTAGAATATTGTATTGCAAATGCAGTGTCTTCATCCTGCTCATCTTGTTCAGAAAATAAAGATTCAATATCAGCATCATCTATGTTGGCATAATTAAGTTGGAAAGCTTGTGATGCCAACTTCGCTTCTTTGTCTTTCTTATAGGACAATTCTTTGCAAAGTGCCCTTTTCTTCCACATAGGAAACACCAATTCGTCGACTTCTTTCTGAATGGTTTCCTTCTAAAGAACCAATAGGCCTATTTTTTTATCATCTTATTGATCTTTCTGATCTTTTTACGGGAAGACGATGATGAACAAGTGCAATTCTCCTTTCCTTTGCACTTTATCTCCAGATGAGAGTTTGTTTTTGCATACAGATTTGAGGAGAGTTCTTTTATCAAGCATATCCTTGATGAAGACTTGTTGCTCACAGATCTTGTATAGAGTTGCAAACGTCATCTGGTGGATTTCACCTAGATTGATTCTTGAGACTTCGCTCCTGGAAGCTTGAATCATTCTGTGTAAATCAGGCTGGAGTTCTTTAGGTAGAGATGTAAGATAGACATGTTTGAGACTTGGATCCTTATATCCATCCAGCATATAGAACTTTTCAGACATCCTATTGAAATGTCTATCCAAATCTTTTCTTGTCAATGAACAACATTTCCCATCTTCTTTTCCAAGCAAAATGGCTGCCCAATAATCATCACTAGCATCAGTCTGGTTAAATCCTTTGTCCTGTACTTGGGATTTTCAATGGCGGAGGATTTTGACATACTTGCTTGAGTTGTTGAACTACTCTCGTCTGGGAAGATCCCCATGATGGAGCATTCTTCTTGGGCATCATTGAAAGATGGCTAGTGTATTTGGAGCAATCCGGAATGAAATCTCTGATATAATTAATAATTCCAAGGAATTGTTAAATTTCTTTGATTGACAAGTTCCATCCAGAAACTTTAGCAATTCTTGAGAAATGTGCAGACTGGGCTGATACTCTCCATCGATAATTTCCATTCCCCAAAACTCAATACTTGTTTGACCGATAGAGCTCTTCTTTTTAGATAGCATGATATCATGTGACTGAACAATATCCAAGAATTGGTGTATCGATGTCTAATGATCTTGTTTGTTTGATGAGAACAGTAAGATGTCATCAATGTAGATTAGGGTGTTATGTAGGATAGGTACGAAAAGTTGGGTCATTGCTTTTTGGAATAAGGAGGGTGCAACCTTCAAACCAAATGGCATGACTGTCGATTGGTATTGGGCTATGGGAAGGCAAAAGGTAGTTTTATATCTATCCTCTGGACAATTCCCAATTTCCATAACCCTGATTTTAAATCAAACTTTGAAAATATTTGGGCTTTAGAGAGTTCGGAAAATAGCATTTGAGTTTTAGGTAAAGGGAACTTCATCAAGGAGGAAATGGTTAAGAGCTTTGTAATCAATACAAGCCTCTTTGCCCTCGTACCTGTTCAGCTCTTTTGTTGACGTAGAATGCAGGGCAAGCCCAATTGTACTTTGTGGGCTCAATGAGTCCAAGTGCTAATAGTTGGTTGCATTCTTGGCTTGCAAGGTTGAGGAGTCATTCTAGGATGAGTGGCCTTGGTAGCATTCACATCTTCATTCTTTTTGAAAGGGAGCTGAATAAAGAACTTGAGAAGCTGATTTGTAATATTTCCATATTCTGGACGTGCTTCTGATAGAGTAAACAACTTCTGGATGGTGGTGTAAGGTTGGAATTGTCTCTTGTACTTCAACCATGAGGTAGAATCTGTAGGCTTTTAGTTTGGAAGAACAAATCGACCATCAAGATTTCAACGAGTCCTACCGCCAATAATCTTCATCTATATAGGTATGACTTATGGCATTTCACATTAGTGACCAGAAAAGTCGCTTTCCTTTGGCGTGTGGCAATATTATCCATCGCATTCTTCATTGACTTTCTTTGCTTTGGCACATCCTCAATAGCTGATTTTTCACAACAAAATGGACTCCGGGAGATTTGCACTCATTCATCTACAAGTACTATTGTTGAATCTTTTGTTCTTTGGTCATCGGGGATGTATGAATAACGATCAATGCGAGGACCTCTTAATCTTGCTCAGTGGTTTAAGAGTCAACATCATCTAGTTAGGCGTGCTCCGAATGATTGATGGGATGTCCAATGGCAAAAACCCCTCCCAAGTTGGATCAAGGTTAACACGGATTCGCGCTGGTTTCCTTCCTCAAGATCGCCGGGCAATCTTCTTTTCACCATCTTATTGTCTTTCGAATTATAGAGGATTCTTTGCAATGCTTTGTCCACTTTATCTTCCGAAATCAGGTTCGGTTTCGTTTGGGGATGTTTTGTACACCACATGGGAATTGGTTTTGAAGCAAATGTGGTTGCAACAATTACGCATTTGCAAAAGGATGGACGAAATTTGGTTGGAGTCGGACTCGGATTCAAGTATGTGGTGAACCTTTGCTAGAAGAAGAGATCGATGGAGGTCCCATGGCGCACCTTAGGCTGTGGCGCCAAACCTTGCATCATCTTTTGGCATTGATCTTGTAGTCTCACATATTTTTGGGAAGGCAATCGGGTTGCGGACATGCTTTGAGCAAGAAGACGGAGAGTGGTGTCTTGTGGGCGTCCCGCCCACGGAGCTTGTACACTATCATCACGGATGATTATGTTGGCCATTCCACATATAGGTTTGTTAATTAATGGTCAAATGCGCCAGCTTTTCTTTTTGGATGCCTTATGTTTCATGGGGGTACTCTTTTTCCTTCCAAGGGTTTTGTCCCACAAGGGTGGGTTTTACCTTGAAGGTTTTAACGAGACCCCAACCATTCAGCCATTTGGTCGGCTTGTGACCACCATTTCATTTGTTGACATTATTTCCAAGATTTCATTTGGTTACCCGATCAGCTGTGATCGGGATTACTCTTTTTCATTTTTTATATATTTCGTATTTATTCAAAAAAAAAAGTTTGGAAGAACAAATCGAGCCCATCAAGATATCTTGTCCATGGAGTCCTCATCCAATAATCTTCATCCATATAGCAATGTGGAAAGAGTTGAATTCCAAGCTCCTTGATTTTTAATTCCCAAAAACTAAGGTATGAAAAGTTCTTAGCTTTTAGAAGTAATAGCATGATATGACTTTGCCATGCATCTTGAGAAAGTATATCAGCAAAGTTCATTATCTTTTTGTTTGATTGAAAATAGTAATAGCTTTGATTGGTCTATCATGTACATGGATGGTAAATTTGCACTTCAATATTTGGATAAGGCATCCCTTCTTGGACCAAGGATGGCAAAAAAAAGTGATGGTTGTGACTTGATCAAGGTAAAGGTAGTTTTATATCTTTGAGGATGAATCTTCTTCTTCTTCTTCTTCGTTTGGTCCTTGGTCATTTTAAATATTTTTTGCAAAAGTTTTCATCCTACTCATCTTGTTGGGAAAATAAAGATTCAATTTTCAGGTATCATCTATGTTGGCATAATTAAGTTGGAAAACTTTGTAATCAATAACAAGCTTCTTTGTCTTTCTTATAGGGCAATTCTTTGCAAAGTGCCCTTTTGATCCACATAGGAAACACCTATTGGACTTTTCTGAATGGTTTCCTTCAAAGAACCGATCAAGTGCTAATATCTTTTATCATCTTATTGATCTTCAGCTCTTAAGAGTCTTTTTCCGGGAAGAGATGATGAACAAGTGCATTCTCTTTCCTTTGCACTTTATCTCCGAAAGGAGTTTTTTTAAAGAACTTGAGAGAGTTCTTTTATCAAGCATATCCATGAAGACTTTTGCTCAGGTCTTGTATAGAGTTGCAACGTCATCGGATGGTTTCACCTGAGGATTCTTGAACTTGTCTCTTGGAAGCTTGAATCATGAGGTAGAATCAGCTTTTAATTTGGAAGAACTTTAATAGAGCCCATCAAGATATCATGTTTGAGATTTGGATCCTTATAATCCATTCATCATATATAACTTTTGGACATCCTATTGAAATGTCTATCCAAATCTTTTCTTGTCAATGAACAACATTTCCCATCTTCTTTTTCAAGCAAAATGGCTGCCCAATATTCATCACTAGCATCATCTTCGTTAAATCCTTTGTCATGTTCATCATTGATTTTCAATGGCGGAGGATTTTGACATACTTGCAAGTTGTTGAACTACTCTATCATACTTGGATGGAAGATCCCCATGATGGAGCATTTGGATAAGGCATCATCATTGAAAGTTGGCTAGTGTATTTGGAGCAAAAGAATGAAATCTCGATATAATTAATAATTCCAAGGAATTGTTAAATTTCTTTGATTGACAAGTTCCATCCGGAAACTTTAGCAATTCTTGAAAATGTGCGGAATGCATTTCATCCCCGATTATTTCCATTCCCCAAAACTAAAGATTGTTTCAACATCATTCTTTTTTGATATAATTATGATATCATGTGATGCCAATATCCATGAATTGGTGTATCGATGTCTAATGATCTTGTTTGTTTGATGAGAACATAAAATGTCATCAATGTAGATTAGGGTGTTATGTAGGATTAGGTTTGAAAAGTTGGGTCATTGCTTTTTGGAATAAGGAGGGTGCAACCTTCAAACCAAATGGCATGATTTGTCGATTGGTATTGGGCTATGGGAAGGCAAAAGGTAGTTTTATATCTATCTTTCATCTTCTTACGGACAATTCCCAATTTCCATAACCTTTGATTTTAAATCAAACTTTGAAAATATTTGGGCTTTAGAGAGTTCGGAAAATAGCATTTGAGTTTTAGGTAAAAAGAACTTCATCAAGGAGGAAATGGTTAAGAGCTTTGTAATCAATAACAAGCCTCTTTGCCCTCGTAACTGTTCGAGTTTTTGTTGACGTAGAATGCAAGATAGACAAGCCCATCTTACTTTTTCAAGTGGGCTCAATAGTCAAGTGCTAATAGTTGGTTGCATTCTTGGCTTGCAAGGTTTTCAATGGCTCTTCTCGAGTCATTCTAGGATGAGTGGCCTTGGTAGCGGAAGATTCACATCTTCATTCTTTTTGAAAGGGAGCTGAATAAAGAACTTGAGAAGGCTGATTTGTAATATTTCCATATCTGGAATGTGCTTCGATAGTAATAAACAATTCCAAGGATGGTGGTGTAAGGTTGGAATTGTCTCTTGACTTCAACCATGAGGTTCAATCCGGCTTTTATTTTGGAAGAACAATTTCTTCAACGAACTCTCCATGGCATTTCACTTTATTGACCAAAAACTCAATACTTGTTGTGGCAATATTATCCTGCTCTTCTTTGGCACATCCGCATGATGATTTTTCACAACAAAATCCAAGGACTCGGGAGGCGTAGCAAATTCATGATCTTGTTTGTTGAATCGAGATATTTGGGCCGGGGGATGTATGAATAAGATTAGGGACCTCTTCATCTGGTGGTTTAAGAGTCCCCATTTTGAATAAGGAGGTGCTTCAAAGATTGTGGAAATGGCAAAACCCCTCCATTGGTATTGGGTTGTAGGAAGGTTAAACGTAGTTTTATATCTTTAGGGCGCCGGGCAATCTTCTGGACAATCCCTTTGCCAAACCCTAGAGATTTTAAATCAAACTTTGAAAAGATTTGGGCTTTAGAGAGTCGGGAAACAACATTTGAGTTTTAGGTAATGGAATTCATTATCGCATTTGCAAAATGGATGGAAGAAACATTTGTAATCAATCGGATTTTCCCTCGTATGTGGTGAACCTCTTTTGAGAAGAGAACGATGGAGGTCCCATGGCGCCACCTTGGCTTTGGCGCCAAACCCATCTAATAGTTGGCATTGATCTTGAAGTCTCTCATATCTTTCCGAAGGAAATCGGGTTCACATCTTCATTCTTTTTGAAAGGGAGCAAGAATAAAGAACTGGCGAAGGTGGTTTGTAATATCTCCATATTCGGAGGTTTTTCGATAATACATCAAACAATGATTATGTTGGCCATTCCAATATGTTTGTTAATTCAACCCAAATAGCGCCACTGCTTTAGGTTTCTTTTGGAAGAACAAATCAAATGTTTCCCATCAAGATATTCTTTCCATGGAGTTTTGTCCCACAAGGGTGGGTTTTACATCCAGGTTTTAACGAGAAACCATTGAATTTGGTCGGCTTCTTGAATGAGTTTGAGTTGTTGACATTATTTCCATCACCGCTTTCATTTGGTTTTCCTGTGATGACCTTGCCATTCATCTTTTTCATATTTATATATATTCATCATTCATCAAAAACTTTGGAAGAACAAATCACCCATCAAGATATCTTGTCCATGGAGTCCCCAATAATCTTCATCCATATAGCATAGTGGAAAGGTTGAATTTGCACTTTGTAATATTTGGATAAAAATCCCTTCTTGAATTAAGGAGCTTGTCTTAACTTTGCCATGCATCTTGGTCACAAAGGCATTCATTATTGAATCTTTCTTCTCCTATATTGAAAACCCTAATAGCTTTGATTGGTCTATCATACATGGATGGTAAATAAATTTGCACTTCAATATTTGGATAAACTTTCATCCCATCTATCTTGGCATCAAGGAATGCTTGTGATGCCAAGGTCATCCTTTTAGGGTAATTACGATGAAGGTTATCCCGTTACAACTCAAGGAAATAAAGAACCGATGATGATTCATGGAGGGCCAATCACGAGAGCAAGAGCTAAACAAATTAAGCAAGCTTTGATGACTCTTGTTGCTGAAATTAAAGAAAATGTGCAAGGGAGCTCAATACAAGGCCAAGTAATGAATGTTATTCAAGTTGTTGGGCCAGAATGCATCAAATAAGTTGGGCTCAAGCATGGAACTGAATTGAAGACTTAATTTGGAGTTTATGAGCCATGATTTTCGTCCAACACCTCAAGCCCAAGAGGAGTGATGTTTCATTTTGCTTAAAATGGTCAATTTTCAGCATTTTGTTAGTCAAAGTGTCTTAGTTAAGTTAATCAAGTATGATTATTCAATAAAGTAAGTCTAGTAGTCATTTTCCAAGTCTAGAAAGGTTGTCTAGTCTAGTAATCATTTTCCAAGTCTAGTAAAGGTGGTCTAGAGTGTCTCTTCACATGGGGAGTCATTTTATATGTTGTAAGACTAGAAAAAGGGGTCAAGAATGTCTCTTCAAATCCCATGAAAAGCCAATTCGGGATTAACATTGAAGCATCACATTGTAACTATAAAAGCATGGCAGCCCATGTAAGAATGGAGAATTGATTGATATATTGAAATTGGCATTTGCCTTTGTGAGTTGAAATTCTCTTTGTAGAGTTTTCAATTGTTTAAGAACTTATCAAGATACTTGAGCAATATCTTGTGGTGTTCACCATACCAAGGTTCTTGGCTGATCATATAGCCAACGGGTCAAGGTTATAAAGCTCTAGGTAAGATCAAACTAGATCATCGATCTGGAATATCCGCTGCCTACTTGTATACGTTGGGTTCTTGAATCGATATGTTCAATGGGTCCTTCGTACAATCCGTATCAGTTTGGTATCAGAGAAATCTGGTATTGATCTGATTTGCTATCATTTTATCCATATTCTATCTTCTAGTTTCAAAAAAAAAAAAAAAACAAAAGAGAAAAAAAACGAAAAAAAAAAAAAAAAAAAAAAAAAAAAAAAAAATCTGAATTCCTTCTCCATTCAATCTTGAGAAGTACATACAAAAAAACAAAAAAGAAAAATCTTGTTGTGGGATCCTAAAGACTCCACCACCAAAAGAAAATTGTATCTTGTTTCTTAGAAAACATACTTATTGATCTTTTTGTACACGGGCATATCATTTGTTGAACGTGACTTGGAATTGCTTGTCTTGATTTGTTCTTATTCTTATTGAGCCTACATATGAGAATTTGAGTGGTAAAAGGCATTGAGTGGTGAGATCATTAGAGGGGAGGTAAAAGCCAATTGAGTGAATCATCTTGAGTGATACACGAGTGTTTTGTGAGGAATATATCATGGAGGATACTTGGGCAGCAAGGTTGGGGAAAAAGATTTCACTATTGAGGCTATGCAACAACAATTTGCAAGATTTACAGCAATTCTTGAAAATATAACGGATCGTTTGGAGAGGCTTGAACAACCAGCAGCTAGGAGGCGTGAGATTCCTCAACCAAATCAATGGAGACGTAATGAGGAGTGGGAATCTGAGGAGGAAGAAGAAATGGAGCCGCAACACCATGGAAATAGACGAGGTGGGAGAAGGCAAAATAATGAAGTTGATCGGGATTTAGGGAACATCAAATTGAATATCCCCGCATTCCATGGAAGAAGTGATCCCGAAGCATATTTAGAGTGGGAGAGAAAGGTGGATCTTATTTTCGAATGCCACAATTACTCCGAGGAAAAGAAGGTAAAGCTTGCTGCAATTGAGTTCACCGACTATGCATTAGTTTGGTGGGATCAATTAACCACAAATCGAAGGCGCTACGGAGAAAGATCGATCACTACTTGGGCTGAAATGAAGACAACCATGCGTAGGAGATTTGTACCATCTCATTATTTTCGTGACTTGTATCAAAAACTCCAAACAATGACTCAAGGTAGTAGATCGGTGGATGAGTATTACAAGGAGATGGAGATTTCAATGATTAGGGCCAATATTGATGAAGATAGGAGGCCACCATGGCAAGATTCCTAAGCGGGCTGAATAGGAGATTGCTAACATAGTGGAATTACAACACTATGTGGAGCTTGAAGACATGGTGCATACAGCCATAAAGGTGGAAAGGCAACTCAAGAAGAAGAGTTCATTTCAAAAGAGTTACGTATCGAATTTTTAGTCTTCCAACAAGATGAAAGAAGGAATGTTGAAAGCAAGTGTTGGAACAACCTCTAAAACTCAAACTGAGGCGTTCAAAACCAAGTACAATGAGGTTGATAAGGAAAGGGTCTCAACTCCAATTCTCGAAATCGAGATATCAAATGTTTTCGTTGTCAAGGGTTTGGACATATTGCATCTCAATGTCCAAACAAGAGAGTGATGATCATGAAGGATAATGGAGAGATAGAATCTGAAAGTGAACATGAAGAAGAACAACTTGAAGAGACCATACCCGAACATGGCGAGCTTTTTGGTTGTTAGAAGAGCTCTAAACATGCAAACAAAGATGGAAGAAGCTGAACAACAAAGGAGAACATCTTCCACACAAGGTGTTTAGTTCAAGGTAAGGTGTGCATGTTAATTGTTGATGGAGGGAGTTGTGCTAATGTTGCTAGTTGTGAAATGGTGGAAAAACTGAATTTAGCTACTACGAAGCACCCCAATCCATACAAGCTGCAATGGCTTAATGATTGTGGAGAAATTCGTGTGACTAAGCAAGTTTTGGTATCATTTTCAATTGGCAATTACAAGGATGATGTTCTATGTGATGTGGTACCAATGCATGCTAGCCATATTCTATTGGGGAGACCATGGCAATTCGATAGAAGGGTGACGTATGATGGTTTTCTTAATCGATGCACACTCAAGCATCGTAATAAAAATATCCAGCTTGTTTCTTTGACTCCACAACAAGTGCAAGAAGATCAAATCAAAATGTCCCAAGCAAGAAAAATACGAGAGGCCGAGAGAAAAAAAAAAGTAAGGAAGAGGGGCAAAATTCGAGTGAAAAAAGAGTGGAGATAATGATAAGAGGAATGAATTGAGTGTGAATGAGGGAGAAAAGGTAGAGGGCAAAAAAGGCTGAATTTCTATGCAAAAGCAAGTGAGTTAAAAAGGGCATTAGTTGAAGAAAAGAGTGTGTTAGTAATGGTGTTTAAGGAGTCCTATTTGAACACTAATGAGCTAACACCATCTTTGCCAAGTTCTTTTATTTCTCTTTTGCGGGAATATAATGATGTCTTTCCTAAGAAGAGCCAAATGGATTGCCGCCACTAAGAGGAATTGAACATCAAATTGATTTCATCCCGGAGCGGTGCTTCCAAACCGACCAGCATACCGAGCCAACCCGGAAGAGACAAAAGAAATTCAAATGCAAGTGGAAGAGTTGTTGACAAAGGGTAAAATTAGAGAAAGCATGAGTCCTTGTGCCGTACCAGTGATCGTGGTACCAAAAAAAAAAAAGATGGAGCGTGGAGAATGTGTGCAGTTTGCCGTGCCATCAATAAAATCACTGTAAAGTATCGCTATCCTATTCCTAGGTTAGATGATATGCTTGATGAATTACATGGTGCTGTAGTCTTCACTAAAATTGATTTAAAGAGTGGATATCATCAAATTCGAATTAAAGAAGGTGATGAATGGAAAACTGCCTTTAAAACAAAGTATGGTTTATATGAGTGGTTAGTAATGCCTTTTGGTTTAACTAATGCTCCAAGCACTTTCATGAGATTAATGAACCATGTTTTGCGTAACTTTATAGGCAAGTTTGTTGTAGTTTATTTTGATGACATCCTTATCTATAGCAAAAGCTTAGAGGAACATCTTGATCATGTGCGTGAAGTGTTAAACACTTTAAGAAGAGAGTCTTTGCATGCTAATCTGAAAAAATGTTCTTTTTGCATGGACAAAGTTGTTTTTCTTGGATTTGTAGTAAGTGCTAATGGAATTGAAATGGAAAAGGAAAAAGTCAATGCTATTTTAGATTGGCCAATTCCTAAAAGCATTGCTGAAGTGAGAAGTTTTCATGGTCTTGCAAGCTTCTATAGGAAGTTTGTAAAGAATTTTAGCACCATTGCTGCACCATTGAATGAAATAATAAAAAGGAAGTTGGTTTTCATTGGGGAGAAAAACAGCAACATGCATTTGAACTCCTTAAAGAAAAACTAACTCTCGCACCTATTCTTGCATTACCTAATTTTGATAAATCATTTGAGCTTGAATGTGATGCATCCGGAGTGGGTGTAGGTGCTGTTTTGATGCGGGAGGGAAGACCAATTGCTTACTTTAGCGAGAAGTTGAAAGGAGCACAATTGAACTATCCGACGTATGATAAAGAGCTCTATGCTTTGGTGAGAGCATTGGAAACTTGGCAGCACTACTTGTGGCCAAAGGAGTTTGTGATTCATACGATCATGAGTCTTTAAAATATCTCAAGGGCCAAGGTAAGTTGAACAAGCGACATATCAAATGGGTGGAGTTCATTGAATCATTTCCTTACGTGATTAAATATAAAAAGGGGAAAGAAAACATTGTAGCTGATGCATTATCTCGGAGGTATGCCTTAATCACTACATTGGGTTCTAAGCTTCTTGGTTTTGAGTCAATAAAGGAAATGTATGACAATGATTCTGATTTCTCTTCTATTTATATAGCTTGTGAGCATGCTGCATTTGGAAAGTTCTATAAACATGAAGGATACTTATTTCGTGAAAACAAACTTTGCATCCCCAAATGTTCTATTCGAGAGTTACTTGTTAGAGAAGCGCATGGGGGAGGTTTAATGGGACACTTTGGTGTGCATAAAACCTTGGAAGTCCTACGTGATCATTTCTTTTGGCCTTGTATGCGTGTTGATGTTGGAAGAATTTGTGAAAAGTGCATAACTTGTAAACATGCTAAATCAAAATCACAACCTCATGGAATGTATAAACCTTTACCTATTCCAAATGAACCTTGGGTGGACATATCTATGGACTTTGTTTTGGGTTTACCTAGAACAAGTAAGGGTAGAGATTCTGTGTTTGTGGTTGTTGATAGATTTTCTAAAATGGCACATTTCATTCCTTGTCATAAAAGTGATGATGCTACTCATGTTGCTGATTTGTTCTTTAGAGAAATTGTGCGTTTGCATGGAGTTCCAAGAACAATTGTGAGTGATAGAGATGCAAAATTTTTAAGTCACTTTTGGCGTGTGTTATGGAGCAAATTGGGAACTAAACTTCTATTTTCTACTACTTGCCACCCACAAACTGATGGGCAAACTGAAGTAGTAAATAGAACTTTGTCTCAACTACTTGAACTTTGATTCAAAAGAACTTAAAGAATTGGGAAGATTGTTTGCCATTTGTTGAGTTTGCATATAATAGGAGTGTGCATTCTGCTACTAACTTTACTCCTTTTGAAGTTGTTTATGGATTTAATCCATTGAGTCCACTTGATCTTGTTCCTATCCCTGTTGAAGAGCAAGCAAGTCTTGATGGAAAAGCTAAGGCAGAATTGGTAAAGAAGTTGCATGAAAAGGTGAAACTTAATATTGAGAAGCAAACCGAGCGATATGTTAAACAAGCCAACAAAGGTCGAAAGCAAGTAATATTTGAACCAGGAGATTGGGTGTGGCTGCATTTGAGAAAAGAAAGGTTTCCAACAAAGCGAAAGTCAAGCTACAACCAAGGGTGATGGGCCATTTCAAGTGATTGCAAAGATCAATGACAATGCCTACAAGATTGATCTTCCAGGTGAGTATAATGTGAGTGCCACTTTTAATGTGTCGATCTATCTCCTTTTAATGCAGAATCAGATTCGAGGACGAATCCTTTCGAAGAAGAAGGGAATGATGAAGGTCATCCCGTAGTTACAACTCAAGGAAATAAAGAACCGATGATGATTCATGGAGGGCCAATCACGAGAGCAAGAGCTAAACAAATTAAGCAAGCTTTGATGACTCTTGTTGCTGAAATTAAAGAAAATGTGCAAGGGAGCTCAATACAAGGCCAAGTAATGAATGTTATTCAAGTTGTTGGGCCAGAATGCATCAAATAAGTTGGGCTCAAGCATGGAACTGAATTGAAGACTTAATTTGGAGTTTATGAGCCATGATTTTCGTCCAACACCTCAAGCCCAAGAGGAGTGATGTTTCATTTTGCTTAAAATGGTCAATTTTCAGCATTTTGTTAGTCAAAGTGTCTTAGTTAAGTTAATCAAGTATGATTATTCAATAAAGTAAGTCTAGTAGTCATTTTCCAAGTCTAGAAAGGTTGTCTAGTCTAGTAATCATTTTCCAAGTCTAGTAAAGGTGGTCTAGAGTGTCTCTTCACATGGGGAGTCATTTTATATGTTGTAAGACTAGAAAAAGGGGTCAAGAATGTCTCTTCAAATCCCATGAAAAGCCAATTCGGGATTAACATTGAAGCATCACATTGTAACTATAAAAGCATGGCAGCCCATGTAAGAATGGAGAATTGATTGATATATTGAAATTGGCATTTGCCTTTGTGAGTTGAAATTCTCTTTGTAGAGTTTTCAATTGTTTAAGAACTTATCAAGATACTTGAGCAATATCTTGTGGTGTTCACCATACCAAGGTTCTTGGCTGATCATATAGCCAACGGGTCAAGGTTATAAAGCTCTAGGTAAGATCAAACTAGATCATCGATCTGGAATATCCGCCGCCTACTTGTATACGTTGGGTTCTTGAATCGATATGTTCAATGGGTCCTTCGTACAATCCGTATCGTTGTCTTAAGTGATGGTTGTGACTTGATCACAAAGACTGGGAGCTTTGAGGATGAATCTTCTTCTTCTTCTTCTTCGTTTGGTCCTTGGTCATCAGTAGAATATTTTATTGCAAATGCAGTGTCTTCATCCTACTCATCTTGTTCAGAAAATAAAGATTCAATATCAGCATCATCTATGTTGGCATAATTAAGTTGGAAAACTTGTGATGCCAACTTTGCTTCTTTGTCTTTCTTATAGGGCAATTCTTTGCAAAGTGCCCTTTTCTTCCACATAGGAAACACCTATTCGTCAACTTCTTTCTGAATGGTTTCCTTCTAAAGAACCGATAGGCCTATTTCTTTTATCATCTTATTGATCTTTCTGATCTTTTTACGGGAAGACGATGATGAACAAGTGCAATTCTCCTTTCTTTTGCACTTTATCTCCAGATGAGAGTTTTTTTTTTTTTTTGCATACAGATTTGAGGAGAGTTCTTTTATCAAGCACATCCTTGATGAAGACTTGTTGCTCACACATCTTGTATAGGGTTGAAAACGTCATCTGGTGGATTTCACCTAGAGTGATTCTTGAGACTTCGCTCCTGGAAGCTTGAATCATTCTGTGTAAATCAGGCTGGAGTTCTTTAGGTAGAGATGCAAGATAGACAGCATGTAGAACTTTGCAGACATCCTATTGAAATGTCTATACAAATCTTTTCTTGCACAATAAACAACATTTCCCATCTTCTTTATCAAGCAAAATGGCTGCCTAATATTCATCACTAGCATCGATCTGGAGAAATCCTTTGTCCTGTGCTTGGGATTTTCAATGGCGGAGGATTTTGACATACTTGCTTGAGTTGTTGAACTGCTCTCGTCTGGGAAGATCCCCATGATGGAGCATTCTTCTTGAGCATCTTTGAAAGATGGCTAGTGTATTTGGAGTAATCCGGAATGAAATCTTTAATATAATTAATAATTCCAAGGAATCATTAAATTTCTATTATTGACAAGTTTCATCCGGAAACTTTAGCAATTCTTGAGCAATGTGTAGACCGGGCTTATCCTCTCCATCGATTATTTTCATTCCCAAAAACTGGTTTATCAAAGTCTCATGATCTTGATTGTTTGATGAGAACAGTAAGATGCCATCAATGTATATCAGGGTGTTATGTAGGATATGTTCGAAAAGTTGGGTCATTGCTTTTTCGAATAAGGAGTGTGCAACCTTCAAGCCAAATGGCATGACTGTCCATTGGTATTGGGTTGTGGGAAGGCAAAAGGTAGTTTTATATCTATCCTCTGGGACAATTCCCAATTGCCATGACCCTGATTTTAAATCAAACTTTGAAAAATTTTGGGCTTTAGAGAGTTGGGAAAATAGCATTTGAGTTTTAGGTAAAGGGAACTTCATCAAGGAGGAAATGGTTAACAACTTTGTAATCAATAACAAGCCTCTTTTCCCTCGTACCTGTTAAGCTTTTTTGCTGATGTAGAATGCAGGGCAAGCCCAATTGGACTTTATGGGCTCAATGAGTCCAATTGCTAATAGTTGGTTGCATTCTTAGCTTGCAAGGTTCGGCTCTTCTGGAGTCATTCCAGGATGAGTGGCCTTGGTAGCATTCACATCTTCATTTTTTTTGAAAGGGAGCTGAATAAAGAACTTGAGAAGCTAGTTTGTAATATCTCCATATTCTGGAGGTGCTTCTGATAGAGTAAACAACTTCTGGATGGTGGTGTAAGGTTGGAATTGTCTCTTGTACTTCAACCATGAGGTAGAATCTGTAGGCTTTTAGTTTGGAAGAATCGAAGCCCATCAAGATATCTTGTCCATGGAGTCCTGCTGCCAATAATCTTCATCCATATAGCACAGTGGAAAGAGTTGAGTTCCAACTGGCTTCTTTGTAATGAGTGAGGTATGAAAAGTCTGTCCATTAGCTTCTTAGAAGTATTCGTGATGACTTTTCCATGCATCTTCACGAAGTATATCAGCATTCATCATTAACTTTCTCACTCCTGTATCGAATACCACAATAGCTTTGATTGGTCTATCATACTTGGATGGTAGAATTTGCACTTCAATATTTGGATAAGGCATCCCTTCTTGGATCAAGGAGCTTGACTTAAGTGATGGTTGTGACTTGATCCCAAAGAAACGGAGCTTTGAGGATGAATCATCTTCTTCTTCTTCGTTTGGTCCTTGGTCATTAGTAGAATATTTTTATTGCAATTGTAGTGTCTTCATCCTGCTCATCTTGTTCAGAAAATAAAGATTCAATATCAGCATCATCTATGTTGGCATAATTAAGTTGGAAAGCTTGTGATGCAAACTTCGCTTCTTTGTCTTTCTTATAGGGAAATTCTTTGCAAAGTGCCCTTTTCTTCCACATAGGAAACACCTATTCGTCGACTTCTTTCTGAATGGTTTCTTTCTAAAGAACCGATAGGCCTATTTCTTTTATCATCTTATTGATCTTTCTGATCTTTTTACATGAAGACGATGATGAACAAGTGCAATTCTCCTTTCTTTTGCACTTTATCTCCAGATGAGAGTTTTTTTTTGCATATAGATTTGAGGAGAGTTCTTTTATCAAGCACATACTTGATGAAGACTTGTTGCTCACACATCTTGTATAGGGTTGAAAACGTCATCTGGTGGATTTCACCTAGATTGGTTCTTGAGACTTCGCTCCTGGAAGCTTGAATCATTCTGTGTAACTTTTCAGACAGCCTATTGAAATGTCTATCCAAATCTTTTCTTGTCAATGAACAACATTTCCCATCTTCTTTTTCAAGCAAAATGGCTGCCCAATATTCATCACTAGCATCAGTCTGGTTAAATTCTTTGTTGTGTACTTGGGATTTTCAATGGCGGAGGATTATGACATACTTGCTTGAGTTGTTGAACTGCTCACGTCTGGGAAGATCCCCATGATGGAGCATTCTTCTTGAGCATCTTTGAAAGATGGCTAGTGTATTTGGAGCAATCCGGAATGAAATCTTTAATATAATTAATAATTCCAAGGAATCATTAAATTTCTATTATTGACAAGTTTCATCCGGAAATTTTAGCAATTCTTGAGCAATGTGCAGACCGGGCTTATCCTCTCCATAGATTATTTCCATTCCCAAAAACTCAATACTTGTTTGATCGATAGAGCTCTTTTTTTTAGATAGCATGATATCATGTGACTTAAAAATATCCTAGAACTGGTGTATCAATGTCTCATGATCTTGTTTGTTTGATGAGAACAGTAAGATGTCATCAATGTATATCGGGTGTTATGTAGGATAGGTTCAAAAGTTGGGTCATTGCTTTTGAATAAGAAGGGTGCAACCTTCAAGCCAAATGGCATGACTGTCCATTGGTATTGGGATGTGGGAAGGCAAAAGGTACTTTTATATCTATCCTCTGGGACAATTCCCAATTGCAATGACCCTGATTTTAAATCAAACTTTGAAAAATTTTGGGCTTTAGAGAGTTGGGAAAATAACATTTGAGTTTTAGGTAAAGAGAACTTCATCAAGGAGGAAATGGTTAAGAACTTTGTAATCAATAACAAGCCTCTTTTCCCTCGTACCTGTTCAGCTCTTTTGTTGACGTAGAATGCAGGGCAAGCCCAATTGGACTTTGTGGGCTCAATGAGTCCAATTGCTAATAGTTGGTTGCATTCTTGGCTTGCAAGGTTCGGCTCTTCTGGAGTCATTCCAGGATGAGTGGCCTTGGTAGCATTCACATCTTCATTTTTTTTGAAAGGGAGCTGAATAAAGAACTTGAGAAGCTGGTTTGTAATATCTCCATATTCTGGAGGTGCTTCTGATAGAGTAAACAACTTCTGGATGGTGGTGTAAGGTTGGAATTGTCTCTTGTACTTCAACCCATAAGGTAGAATCTGTAGGCTTTTAGTTTGGAAGAACAAATCGAAGCCCATCAAGATATCTTGTCCATGGAGTCCTGCTGCCAATAATCTTCATCCATATAGCACAGTGGAAAGAGTTGAGTTCCAACTGGCTTCTTTGTAATGAGTGAGGTATGAAAAGTCTGTCCATTAGCTTCTTAGAAATATTCGTGATGACTTTTCCATGCATCTTCAGGAAGTATATCAGCATTCATCATTGACTTTCTCACTCCTGTATCGAATACCACAATAGCTTTGGTTGGTCTATCATACTTGGATGGTAGAGTTTGCACTTCAATATTTGGATAAGGCATCCCTTCTTGGATCAAGGAGCTTGACTTAAGTGATGGTTGTGACTTGATCCCAAAGAAACGGAGCTTTGAGGATGAATCTAATTCTTCTTCTTCTTTTGGTCATTGGTCATCAGTAGAATATTGTATTGCAAATGCAGTGTCTTCATCCTGCTCATCTTGTTCAGAAAATAAAGATTCAATATAAGCATCATCTATGTTGGCATCATTTTGTTTCTTTTAGTAAAAAGTCCCTTTTGTTCCACATAGAGTTCTTTAGGTAGAGATGTAAGATAGACATGTTTGAGATTTGGATCATTATATCCATTAATTTTTTGCAAAGATATGAGAACTTTTATCAAGCACATCTATTGAAATGTCTATACAAATCTTTTCTTTTTCAAACACAATATACAACATTTCCCATCTTCTTTTTCAAGCAAAATGGCTGCCCAATATTCATCAACGGTTCATTAGTAGAGATGCAAATAGACTTAGTTTGAGATTTAGGATTTTCAATGAAGAACTTTTCGGATCCTTTTGAAATGTCTATCCAAATATTTTCTCATGGAGAATCTTTGTCATTGTTTTCAATGGCGGTGGATTCGACATACTTGCTTGAGTTGTTGAATCGCTCTCTCGTCTGCGGAAGATCCCCATGATGGAGCATTCTTCTTGAGCATCTTTGAAAGATGGCTAGTGTATTTGGAGTAATCTGAATGAAATCTCTCGATATAATTAATAATTCCAAGGAATTGTTAAATTTCTTTTATTGAAAAGTTTCATCCGGAAACTTTAATTCTTGAGCAATTCTTGAGCAATGTGTTATTTTCATTCCCAAAAACTTATCCTCTCCATCGATTATTTTCATTCCCAAAAAACAATATTATCAAAGTCTCATGATCTTGATTGTTTGATGAGAACAGTAAGATGCCATCAATGTATATCAGGGTGTTATGTAGGATATGTTCGAAAAGTTGGGTCATTGCTTTTTCGAATAAGGAGTGTGCAACCTTCAAGCCAAATGGCATGACTGTCCATTGGTATTGGGTTGTGGGAAGGCAAAAGGTAGTTTTATATCTATCCTCTGGGACAATTCCCAATTGCCATGACCCTGATTTTAAATCAAACTTTGAAAAATTTTGGGCTTTAGAGAGTTGGGAAAATAGCATTTGAGTTTTAGGTAAAGGGAACTTCATCAAGGAGGAAATGGTTAACAACTTTGTAATCAATAACAAGCCTCTTTTCCCTCGTACCTGTTAAGCTTTTTTGCTGATGTAGAATGCAGGGCAAGCCCAATTGGACTTTATGGGCTCAATGAGTCCAATTGCTAATAGTTGGTTGCATTCTTAGCTTGCAAGGTTCGGCTCTTCTGGAGTCATTCCAGGATGAGTGGCCTTGGTAGCATTCACATCTTCATTTTTTTTAAAGGGAGCTGAATAAAGAACTTGAGAAGCTGGTTTGTAATATCTCCATATTCTGGAGGTGCTTTCGATAGAGTAAACAACTTGGGATGGTGGTGTAAGGTTGGAATTGTCTCTTGTACTTCAACCATGAGGTAGAATCAGTAGGTTTTTAGTTTGGAAGAACAAATTGAAGCCCATCAAGATATCTTGTCCATGGAGTCCTGCTGCCAATAATCTTCATCCATATAGCACAGTGGAAAGAGTTGAGTTCCAACTGGCTTCTTTGTAATGAGTGAGGTATGAAAAGTCTGTCCATTAGCTTCTTAGAAGTATTCGTGATGACTTTTCCATGCATCTTCACGAAGTATATCAGCATTCATCATTGACTTTCTCACTCCTGTATCGAATACAACAATAGCTTTGATTGGTCTATCATACTTGGATGGTAGAATTTGCACTTCAATATTTGGATAAGGCATCCCTTCTTGGATCAAGGAGCTTGACTTAAGTGATGGTTGTGACTTGATCCCAAAGAAACGGAGCTTTGAGGATGAATCATCTTCTTCTTCTTCTTTTGGTCCTTGGTCATTAGTAGAATATTTTTATTGCAATTGTAGTGTCTTCATCCTCCTGCTCATCTTGTTGAAAAATAAAGATTCAATATCAGCATCATCTATGTTGGCATAATTAAGTTGGAAAGCTTGTGATGCAAACTTCGCTTCTTTGTCTTTCTTATAGGGAAATTCTTTGCAAAGTGCCCTTTTCTTCTACATAGGAAACACCTATTCGTCGACTTCTTTCTCGAATGGTTTCTTTCTAAAGAACCGATAGGCCTATTTCTTTTATCATCTTATTGATCTTTCTTATCTTTTTACATGAAGACGATGATGAACAAGTGCAATTCTCCTTTCTTTTGCACTTTATCTCCAGATGAGAGTTTTTTTTTGCATATAGATTTGAGGAGAGTTCTTTTATCAAGCACATACTTGATGAAGACTTGTTGCTCACACATCTTGTATAGGGTTGAAAACGTCATCTGGTGGATTTCACCTAGATTGGTTCTTGAGACTTCGCTCCTGGAAGCTTGAATCATTCTGTGTAACTTTTCAGACAGCCTATTGAAATGTCTATCCAAATCTTTTCTTGTCAATGAACAACATTTCCCATCTTCTTTTTCAAGCAAAATGGCTGCCCAATATTCATCACTAGCATCGATCTGGTTAAATTCTTTGTTGTGTACTTGGGATTTTCAATGGCGGAGGAATATGACATACTTGCTTGAGTTGTTGAACTGCTCTCTGCAGGAAGATCCCCATGATGGAGCATTCTTCTTGAGCATCTTTGAAAGATGGCTAGTGTATTTGGAGCAATCCTAATGAAATCTTTAATATAATTAATAATTCCAAGGAATCATTAAATTTCTATTATTGACAAGTTTCATCCGGAAATTTTAGCAATTCTTGAGCAATGTGCAGACCGGGCTTATCCTCTCCATAGATTATTTCCATTCCCAAAAACTCAATACTTGTTTGATCGATAGAGCTCTTTTTTTTAGATAGCATGATATCATGTGACTTAAAAATATCCTAGAACTGGTGTATCAATGTCTCATGATCTTGTTTGTTTGATGAGAACAGTAAGATGTCATCAATGTATATCAGGGTGTTATGTAGGATAGGTTCGAAAAGTTGGGTCATTGCTTTTTCGAATAAGAAGGGTGCAACCTTCAAGCCAAATGGCATGACTGTCCATTGGTATTGGGATGTGGGAAGGCAAAAGGTACTTTTATATCTATCCTCCGGGGACAATTCCCAATTGCAATGACCCGATTTTAAATCAAACTTTGAAAAATTTTGGGCTTTAGAGAGTTGGGAAAATAACATTTGAGTTTTAGGTAAAGAGAACTTCATCAAGGAGGAAATGGTTAAGAACTTTGTAATCAATAACAAGCCTCTTTTCCCTCGTACCTGTTCAGCTCTTTTGTTGACGTAGAATGCAGGGCAAGCCCAATTGGACTTTGTGGGCTCAATGAGTCCAATTGCTAATAGTTGGTTGCATTCTTGGCTTGCAAGGTTCGGCTCTTCCGAGTCATTCCGGGATGAGTGGCCTTGGTAGCATTCACATCTTCATTTTTTTTGAAAGGGAGCTGAATAAAGAACTTGAGAAGGTGGTTTGTAATATCTCCATATTCTGGAGGTGCTTCTGATAGAGTAAACAACTTCTGGATGGTGGTGTAAGGTTGGAATTGTCTCTTGTACTTCAACCCATAAGGTAGAATCTGTAGGCTTTTAGTTTGGAAGAACAAATCAAAGCCCATCAAGATATCTTGTCCATGGAGTCCTCACTTTGCCAATAATCTTCATCCATATAGCACATGGAAAGAGTTGAGTTCCAATCGGCTTCTTTGTAATGAGTGAGGTATGAAAAGTCTGTCCATTAGCTTCTTAGAAATATTCGTGATGACTTTTCCATGCATCTTCAGGAAGTATATCAGCATTCATCATTGACTTTCTCACTCCTGTATCGAATACCACAATAGCTTTGGTTGGTCTATCATACTTGGATGGTAGAGTTTGCACTTCAATATTTGGATAAGGCATCCCTTCTTGGATCAAGGAGCTTGACTTAAGTGATGGTTGTGACTTGATCCCAAAGAAACGGAGCTTTGAGGATGAATCTAATTCTTCTTCTTCTTTTGGTCATTGGTCATCAGTAGAATATTGTATTGCAAATGCAGTGTCTTCATCCTGCTCATCTTGTTCAGAAAATAAAGATTCAATATAAGCATCATCTATGTTGGCATAATTAAGTTGGAAAGCTTGTGATGCCAACTTCGCTTCTTTGTCTTTCTTATAGGGAAATTCTTTGCAAAGTGCCCTTTTCTTCAACATAGGAAACACCTATTCGTCGACTTCTTTCTGAATGGTTTCCTTCTAAAGAACCGATATGCCTATTTTTTTATCATCTTATTGATCTTTCTGATCTTTTTACGGGAAGACGATGATGAACAAGTGCAATTCTCCTTTCCTTTGCACTTTATCTTCAGATGAGAGTTTTTTTTGCATACAGATTTGAGGAGAGTTCTTTTATCAAGCATATCCTTGATGAATACTTGTTGCTCACACATCTTGTATAGAGTTGCAAATGTCATCTGGTGGATTTCACCTAGATTGATTCTTGAGACTTCGCTCCTGGAAGCTTGAATCATTTTGTGTAAATCAGGCTGGAGTTCTTTAGGTAGAGATGTAAGATAGACATGTTTGAGATTTGGATCATTATATCCATTCAGCATATAGAACTTTGCAGACATCCTATTGAAATGTCTATACAAATCTTTTCTTGTCAATAAACAACATTTCCCATCTTCTTTATCAAGCAAAATGGCTGCCCAATATTCATCACTAGCATCAGTCTGGTTAAATCCTTTGTCCTGTACTTGGGATTTTCAATGGCGGAGGATTTTGACATACTTGCTTGAGTTGTTGAACTGCTCTCGTCTGGGAAGATCCCCATGATGGAGCATTCTTCTTGAGCATCTTTGAAAGATGGCTAGTGTATTTGGAGTAATCCGGAATGAAATCTTTAATATAATTAATAATTCCAAGGAATCATTAAATTTCTATTATTGACAAGTTTCATCCGGAAACTTTAGCAATTCTTGAGCAATGTGTAGACCGGGCTTATCCTCTCCATCGATTATTTTCATTCCCCAAAACTCAATACTTGTTTGACCGATAGAGCTCTTCTTTTTAGATAGCATGATATCATGTGACTGAACAATATCCAAGAATTGGTGCATCGATGTCTAATGATCCTGTTTGTTTGATGAGAACAGTAAGATGTCATCAATGTAGATTAGGGTGTTATGTAGGATAGGTACGAAAAGTTGGGTCATTGCTTTTTCGAATAAGGAGGGTGCAACCTTCAAACCAAATGGCATGAGTGTCGATTGGTATTGGGCTATGGGAAGACAAAAGGTAGTTTTATATCTATCCTCTGGGACAATTCCCAATTTCCGTAACCCTGATTTTAAATCAAACTTTGAAAATATTTGGGCTTTAGAGAGTTCGGAAAACAGCATTTGAGTTTTAGGTAAAGGGAACTTCATCAAGGAGAAAATGGTTAAGAGCTTTGTAATCAATAACAAGCCTCTTTGCCCTCGTACCTGTTTAGCTCTTTTGTTGACGTAGAATGCAGGGCAAGCCCAATTGTACTTTGTGGGCTCAATGAGTCCAAGTGCTAATAGTTGGTTGCATTTTTGGCTTGCAAGGTTCGGCTCTTCTGGAGTCATTCTAGGATGAGTGGCCTTGGTAGCATTCACATCTTCATTCTTTTTGAAAGGGAGCTGAATAAAGAACTTGAGAAGCTAATTTTGTAATATTTCCATATTCTGGAGGTGCTTCTTATAGAGTAAAAAACTTCTGGATGGTTGAAATTGTCTCTTGTACTTCAACCATGAGGTAGAATCTGTAGGCTTTTAGTTTGGAAGAACAAATCGAGCCCATCAAGATATCTTGTCCATGGAGTCCTGCTGCCATTAATCTTCATCCATATAGCACAGTGGAAAGAGTTGAATTCCAACTGGCTTCTTTGTAATGAGCGAGGTATGAAAAGTCTATCCATCAGCTTCATAGAAGTATTCGTGATGACTTTGCCATGCATCTTCAGGAAGTATATCAGCATTCATCATTGACATTCTCACTCCTATATCGAATACCCCAATAACTTTGATTGGTCTATCATACTTGGATGGTAGAATATTCACTTCAATACTTGGATAAGGCATCCCTTCTAGGATCAAGGAGCTTGTCTTAACTGATGGTTGTGATTTGATCACAAAGACTCGGAGCTCTGAGGATGAATCTTCTTCTTCTTCTCCTTTTGGTCCTTGGTCATCAGTAGAATATTGTATTGCAAATGCAGTGTCTTCATCCTGCTCATCTTGTTCAGAAAATAAAGATTCAATATCAGCATCATCTATGTTGGCATAATTAAGTTGGAATGCTTGTGATGCCAACTTTGCTGCTTTGTCTTTCTTTTAGGGCAATTCTTTGCAAAGTGCCCTTTTCTTCCACATAGGAAACACCTATTCGTCAACTTCTTTCTGAATGGTTTCCTTCTGAAGAACCGATAGGCCTATTTCTTTTCGCCATCCTATTGATCTTTCTGATCTTTTTACGGGAAGACGATGATGAACAAGTGCAATTCTCCTTTTCTTTGCACTTTATCTCCAGATGAGAGTTTTTTTTTGCATACAAATTTGAGGAGAGTTCTTTTATCAAGTACATCCTTGATGAAGACTTGTTGCTCACACATCTTGTATAGGGTTGCAAACGTCATCTGGTGGATTTCACCTAGACTGATTCTTGAGACTTTGCTCCTGGAAGCTTTAATCAATCTGTGTAAATCAGGTTGGAGCTCTTTAGGTAGAGATGCAAGATAGACATGTTTGAGATTTGGATCATTATATCCATTCAGCATGTAGAACTTGTCAGACATCCTTTTGAAATGTCTATCCAAGTCTTTTCTTGTCAATGAACAACATTTACCATCTTCTTTTTCAAGCAAAATGGCTGCCCAATATTCATCACTGGCATTAGTCTGGTTAAATCCTTAGTCCTGTACTTGGGATTTTCAATGGCGGAGGATTCTGACATACTTGCTTGAGTTGTTGAACTGCTCTCGTCTGCGAAGATCCCCATGATGGAGCATTCTTCTTGAGCATCTTTGAAAGATGGCTAGTGTATTTGGAGCAATCTGGAATGAAATCTCTGATATAATTAATAATTCCAAGGAATTGTTAAATTTCTTTTATTGAAAAGTTTCATTCGGAAACTTTAGACATTCTTGAGCAATGTGCAGACCGAGCTGATACTCTCCATCAATTATTTCCATTCCCAAAAACTCAATACTTGTTTGACCGATAAACCTCTTCTTTTTGGATAACATGATATCATGTGACTGAACAATATCCAAGAAATGGTGTATCCAGGTCTCATGATCTTGTTTGTTTGATGAGAACAGTTAGATGTCATCAATGTAGATTACGGTGTTATGTAGGATATGTTCGAAAAGTTGGGTCATTGCTTTTTCGAATAAGGAGGGTGCAACCTTCAAACCAAATGTCATGACTGTCCATTGGTATTGGGCTGTGGGAAGGCAAAAGGTAGTTTTATATCTATCCTCTGGGACAATTCCCAATTGCCATAACCCTGATTTTAAATCAAACTTTGAAAAGATTTAAGCTTTAGAGATTTGGGAAAACAGCATTTGAGTTTTAGGTAAAGGGAACTTCATCAAGGAGGAAATGGTTAAGAGCTTTGCAATCAATAACAAGCCTCTTTTCCCTCGTACCTGTTCAGCTCTTTTGTTGACGTAGAATGCAGGGCAAGCCCAATTGGACTTTGTGGGCTCAATGAGTCCAATTGCTAATAGTTGGTTGCATTCTTGCCTTGCAAGGTTCGGCTCTTCTGGAATCATTCCATGATGGCCTTGGTAGCATTCACATCTTCATTGTTTTTTAAAGTGAGCTGAATAAAGAACTTGAGAAGCTGGTTTGTAATATCTCCATATTCTGGAGGTGCTTCTGATAGAGTAAACAACATCTGGATGGTGGTGTAAGGTTGGAATTGTCTCTTGTACTTCAACCAAGGAGGTAGAATATGTAGGCTTTTAGTTTGGGCGAACAAATCGAAGCCCATCAAGATATCTTGTCCATAGAGTCATGTTGCCAATAATCTTCATCCATATAGCACACTGGAAAGAATTGAATTCCAACTGGCTTCTTTGTAATGAGTGAGGTATGAAAAGTCTGTCCATCAGCTTCATAGAAGTATTCGTGATGACTTTGCCATGCATCTTCAGGAAGTATTTCAGCATACATCATTGAACTTCTCACTCCTATATCGAATACCTCAATAGCTTTGATTGGTCTATCATACTTGGATGGTATAATTTGCACTTCAATACTTGGATAAGGCATCCCTTCTTGGATCAAGGAGCTTGTCTTAAGTGATTGTTGTGACTTGATCACAAAGTCTGGGAGCTCTGAGGATGAATCTTCTTCTTCTTCTTCTTTTGTCATTAATAATTCCAAGGAATTGTTAAATTTCTTTTATTGACAAGTTTCATTCGGAAACTTTAGCAATTCTTGAGCAATGTGCAGACCGGGCTGATACTCTCCATCAATTATTTCAATTCCCAAAAACTCAATACTTGTTTGACCGATAGAGCTCTTCTTTTTGGATAGCATGATATCATGTAACTGAACAATATCCAAGAACTGGTGTATCCAGGTCTCATGATCTTGTTTGTTTGATGAGAATAGTATGATGTCATCAATGTAGATTAGGGTGTTATGTAGGATATGTTCGAAAAGTTGGGTCATTGCTTTTTCGAATAAGGAGGGTGACACCTTCAAACCAAATGCCATGACTGTCCATTGGTATTGGGCTGTGGGAAGATAAAAGGTAGTTTTATATCTATCCTCTGGGACAATTCCCAATTGCCATAACCCTGATTTTAAATCAAACTTTGAAAAGATTTAAGCTTTAGAGAGTTGGGAAAACAACATTTGAGTTTTAGGTAAAGGGAACTTCATCAACGACGAATGGTTAAGAGCTTTGCAATCAATAACAAGCCTCTTTTCCCTCGTACTGTTTAGCTCTTTTGTTGACGTAGAATGCGAGGCAAGCCCAATTGGACTTTGTGGGCTCAATGAGTCTAATTGCTAATAGTTGGTTGCATTCTTGGCTTGCAAGGTTCGGCTCTTCCGAATCATTCCATGATGAGTGGCCTTGGTAGCATTCACATCTTCATTCTTTTTTAAAGGGTGCTGAATAAAGAACTTGAGAAGTCTGGTTTGTAATATCTCCATATTCGGAAGTGCTTCGATAGAGTAAACAACTTCTCGGATGGTGGTGTAAGGTTGGAATTGTCTCTTGTACTTCAACCAAGGAGGTAGAATCTATAGGCTTTTAGTTTGGACGAACAAATCAAGCCCATCAAGATATCTTGTCCATGGAGTCCTGTTGCCATTAATCTTCATCCATATAGCACACTGAAAGAGTTGAATTCCAACGGCTTCTTTGTAATGAGTGAGGTATGAAAAGTCCTCGTCCATCGACTTCATAGAAGTATTCGTGATGACTTTGCCATGCATCTTCGTGAAGTATATCAAAGATTCATCATTGAACTTCTCACTCCTATATCGAATACCCCAATAGCTTTGATTGGTCTATCATACTTGGATGGTAGAATTTGCACTTCAATACTTGGATAAGGCATCCCTTCTTGGATCAAGGAGCTTGTCTTAAGTGATTGTTGTGACTTGATCACAAAGACCGAGCTCGAGGATGAATCTTCTTCTTCTTCTTCTTTTGTCATTAATAATTCCAAGGAATTGTTAAATTTCTTTTATTGACAAGTTTCATCCTAAACTTTAGTAATTCTTGAGCAATGTGCGGACCCGGGTGTAATAGCCGAGCCTCTCACGACTCACTAAGCCAATATAGTTCATGCATTATATGTTGTTTATTGTTTCTTACATGGCATTGGTGTTTTCATCATTTTTATCATTTTATATGGCATGATAAATTTCACCGATTTTTGAACCCTTATATGATATTTATTTGTCGGACTACTAGAAGCTAGCTATTAAATTACACGTGGTAAATTAGGGGTGAAAGATGACATCAACATGTACATCTGAGAGTATAAATGTGAATAAATTAAGTATACGGATTTAATAAAACGCTCGAAGACTCGACGGATATTAGTTGAGAGATGAAATATTTTGTGAGAATAATAATAATAATAATAATAATAATAATAATAATAATAATAATAATAATAATAATACAATTACCCATATGTAAGAACTGTATGTGAGAAAATTACATTGGTAATGATTATTAGTGATATTAATTTATATATATATATATATATATATTTATATATATATAAACATACGTATATACTATATATATATATATTATATTAAGTGGCTAATTGGAAAATAGGTAACTTTTATCTACATATATGTATGTATATGCATTTATAGAGTTTAACCTTTATATATGATATCTGTATGTATGTATTATATGTATATATAAACACTTAATAGTACTAAACACTTATGAAATAAATAAATAAATTTAGGCATGCAAATTATATCTATAATTAATACATACACACATACACGTGTAGCTATATGATGGTGATTGATTATGGCTAAGGAGAATGAGGACATTATTTTGACAATGTTGTCTCCTTTTATGTAATAGGGAAATGGAACAAACCTATAAGCTATATGATGATGGCTATATGCTGATGCTATAAATATTAACACATGAGACTTAGACACGTGGATAATGAATAATGATATAATATGTATATGTATGTTTTTTTTTTTTTTTTTGAGGAAAATATGTATATGTATGTTAGATGAGTCTGTATGTGCAAAGCTTATCCAACAAAAAAATGAGTTCCTTAGTCTGAAAGCATGATTTATCTATAAATAAATAATTCAATCTTTTGGCTAACCGCCTTATTTCTGATAGAACAAAAGATAAGTATGCTGTTTATTAAATATGCACACGAGAATAACAAAAGAAAGGAGAAACAGAAACGAGCTCTTGGGAAGAACTTGGTAGAAATTAAGAAAAAAAAAAAAGGAGAGAGATAGTAGCAAATTAAAGGTAACTACGATTCTTCAGCATGAATTTAAGTTTGTGTATATTTTTAATTTATGTTTAAAAGGAATTTCATATAGTGAATTAGAAGTCATTTTGTATTAGTTAAGATTAGAAATTATCTAAATTTCAAGAATTCTTAAATATTACACTAAATTTAATTATGCTTGAGTCAAGAAAAAAATAAGAATTGGAATACCGACTCCCAGATTGGTATTGAACATTATACATATAGCCTTGATCATATATAGTGGTAAATGTTTCTCTTGATGGAATTTAATGTGATATCTAGTATCTTGAAATTTAACACAAATTGTTGCACATTCAAACGATTTAGAATATATCTAGAATGAGACATATGTATTTGGAAGTTTCAACTAAGTCTAAATGATAGATCTATAGGTTTAATTAATTTTAAAATATAGATTCTTGTACAGGAAATAATAAGCTTATTAATTTGAACATGATAATCTATATTTTTACAGGTATTTTAAAATTAGAAGGAAAACACAATTAAGTTAGAGCCAATAGCATATCCCAGAGTACAAGGTAAGTAAAAATCCATCTGCAACTGTAATGCATGAACATAGTATTGTTTGAATTGATTGTATTATATGTGACTGTGGTATCTTGTGGAATATACGTGGATATTATATGTTGCATAATTGGCTTGTATGATGTTGTAATATGGTGCTTGGTGAGCAATTGAACATGCCATTCACAGCATTTGCATGTGCATGCATATTACAAGAGGATGTTCGCATGCACGAAAATATTTTCGGGATGAAAATAGATATTTGCTGACCACTGCTAGTGCACCGAGGCACGCTGGGCGTGCTTATGATATATATTTAGGTATAGCAAGTGGGATACTTCCTGGTGAACACAGAGCTAGATGGGAGATGGGCTCTCGGTGGGTCACAAGAGGATGGTCCATTTGTGAGTACCTATGTATGACCCTGCGGGGTGGGATACTTCTTGGCGGACACAAGGGACGCAAGTAGGGGACCCTTGGCTGGGCCGCGGGAGGATGGTCCACACGTAGATTGATACTGATATTATTGGCCATTTGATTATTGATGTGTGCAAAGCTCTTTTCCGGTGCTTAGTAGTTGGGTCAGGGGCCCAAATGAAAGAAAATGATTTGAGAAAAGTATTTTGAGGATCATGGATTTGGATGACGACCTGTCGGGCTTGTTTTTGGGTTCATGTTGATTTTGCTTCTATTGTGTTTATGAAGGAACTCGTACAGTTTATATCTTTTAAACTGTATTGTAAAATATGTACATAACGTGCTGATTTGAGTTTTGGGTTTGTATATCTAGTCATCGTGTTTACCTACAAATAGAGTTGACTCTTTTGCCTCTAAATGATAAAATCTTTGTTGCAATGTACAGGTTTGTTTGTTGATCGTCTATTATTAAATTTAAACACAGAAAAGATGAAAAAAATAATTACATGTTATAAAAAGGATTTGTAGTCGAGTTGTGCTATTTAAATAATTTCGAGTAGTAGAAATAAGGGTGGGCGTCACAGAGTGGTATCAGAGCTCGGCTACAGGTTCTGTAGACTATCCATGTACATGAACTCAAAACTTGTGGAGTACAGCAATGCCAGTAAGTTTTACTTTATTGTCTGATGCATTCTATGTTTCATGAAATTATATTGACCATGTGTTATTAGGTTATCCTAAGTATTTCAGTCATGGCGAGAACTAGAGGTGAGAGTAGTGGTGGGGATAGAAACCAAGGAGGGGAGACCCCTATACTAACTAGTGATCGAGATAATGTCGTTAATAGACTTATAAAACTCTTCCAGCGGCAATCTGAACAAATACAACAACTCATCAATTAAAGCGATATAACTGAAGATCAAAGAGTGAAAATGAAAAGACCACGCCAAAAGATAGATCAAGTCGAGATAGTGAGGGAAAGGTTCCAAAAGCTAAATCCACCAATCGTTGACGATGCAACATATCCCACGACAGCTGAAGATTAGTTGCAAACTCTAGAGAATATGTTCCAGTACTACAGAGTTCCAAAAGAAGAGAGTTTTCCAAGTTCAGCAGCAGAAACCTAACTTTCAACCACATCAAGGACAATAGCAATGGGAACAAGTTAAGCGCTAAAGAGTTGATCAGAGTAAGGCACCTATAGCACTAATTTTTTTGCCCTAGGTAAAAAACTCAACATACTAGAAGATGCTTGGTAAATACCAGGAGATATTTTACGTGTGGGATGTCAGAACATTTTGCGAACGTGTGCCTAAATAGTCCAAATCATATAGGACAAAAACATGTACCAACCAAAGCATTTACTATCACCAGAGCAGACGCAAAGGTGAATCCGTCAGTGTTTACAGGTAAACTTCTTATCTTTGACACCCCAACGTTTGTATTATTTGATTCAAGAGTGACACATTCATTTGCATCCAGTGAGTACGTGAGACAAGGTAGAACACCTGATGTAGCTGAAGTAGGTTACAATGTAACAATTCCCTCGGGCGATTCCAAACAGACTAATCAAATTTTGAATTTTGTTCTATTCCAATCAAAAATATACAACTTTATGTTGATCTAATTGTGTTATCAATGAATGACTATGATATCATATTTGGGTATGGATTGGTTGTTGAGGCATGGTGCTACAATCGATTGTTAGAAAAAGACAGTAACCTTTCGACCCCCTGGAGAAGATTCATTTACTTTCATTGGAATCACGACTCGTTTTAGATTTCCAATGATATCAGCACTGAAGGCGCAACGTTTACTAGAAGCTTGCTGTGAAGGATACTTAGTAAGTGTCATGAGCATGGATGAACAACACCAACCAACCCTTGATGAAGTTCCAATAGTGAAAAATATCCCGATGTATATCCAGATGATCTTCGGATTACCACCTGATCGCGAGATCGGGTTCGTTATTGACTTACTTCCAAGAACGTCTCCAATCTCTAAAGCGCCATACTGCATGGCTCCATTGGAATTGAAGACACAATTGCAGGAGTTTCTAGATAAATGCTTCATTAGACCTAGCTTATCTCCATGGGGTGCGCCGGTCCTGATCGTACGAAAAAAGAATGGTACGATGAGATTGTGTATCGACTACCCAGAATTGAACAAAGTTACAATCAAGAATAAATACCCGCTACCTCAAATCGACGATTTGTTCGATCAACTTCAAGGTGCAGCAGTACTTTCGAAGATCGACTTGCGATCCGGGTACCATCAGCTGAAAATAAAAGAAGATGATATACCCAAGACAGCCTACAGCACGAGGTATGGACACTATGAAATTTTGGTGATGCCATTTGGGTTAACAAATGCCCCGGCTGCTTTCATGGACTTGATGAATCAGGCATTTAATCACTTTCTAGATAAATTCGTTATTGCTTTCATCGATGATATCTTGGTCTACTCAAGAACAAAAGAGGAGCATGTTGAACACTTGAGAAGTGTGCTAGAGGTTCTAAAAGCGAAACAATTATATGCTAAATTTAAGAAATGCGAATTCTGGTTAGATCGAGTAGTATTCTTGGGACATGTTGTGTCCGGAGCAGGAATCTCGGTTGATCCAAGTAAAGTAGAAGCTATCAACAATTGGCCACAATCGACAAATCCTTGATACGTAGTTTTCTGGGTTTAGCTGGCTATTATCGTCGGTTTGTAGAAGGATTCTCCAAGATTGCTTCGCCTTTAACGCATTGACCAGGAAAAGTGTCGCATTCAAATGGATGGAGGCAATCGAACGAAGTTTTCAAGAATCAAGAAGAGATTGACTTGACACCTATTCTATCAATTCCATTAGCACTAGAGGTTTTGTAGTTTATAGTGATTGCGTATGCGTCTAGACAATTGAAAGACTATGAAAAGAACTACCCTACGCATGATTTAGAGCTTGTTGCAGTAGTGTTTGCTGATTTCAAATTATCGAGAAAGGAGTACTTGATTTAAAGAACGGTTATACGTACTCCAACAGGGGAAAATCTTCGAGAGGATGTTCTAGCAGCGCATTCAACGCCATATTCTCGTACATCCAGGAGCTACTAGAATGTACGAGAGATTTGAAGATGCGTTCTCGGTGGCCAGGCATGAAAGGGGATATCGCTGTCAATACGTGGAACAATGCTTAACTCCGCCAACAAATAAAGCGCGAACACAAAAGGCCACCGAACATTGCAACCTCTACCTATTCCTAATGGAAATGGGAAAGGATCACCATGGATTTTGTGACAGTTTGCCCAAAATAAATCAAGGACACGATGTTATTTGGGTAATCATAGATAGATTAACAAAATCCGCTCATTTCATTCCCATTTGTTCTACTTATTCAATGGATCGATACACACAACTTTATATACGGGAGGTGGTTAGACTTCATGGTGTGCCACTATCTATTGTTTGATAGAGACTCTAGATTCTTATCTAATTTAGGAGGAGTTTACGGGAGGCATTAGGAACACGACTGCGTTTAGTATTCTTTGATCACCCCCAGGATCGATGGACAATCAGAACGAACAATACAAACTTTAGAAGATATGCTTCGAGCCTGTATTCTTGATTTTCAAGGACAATGGAGTAAATATCTACCTTTAATAGAATTCTCGTACAACAACAGCTATCAAGCTACAATCAAAATGGCTCCCTATGAAGCACTGTACGGTAGAAAATGTAGATCGCCGGTTCACTGGGACGAGGTTGGTGAAAGAAAACTTCTAGGTCCGGATATGATTCGAGAAATGACAGAAGCCGCGATGGAAATTCGACAAAGAATGGAGACTGCTCAGAGTCGATAGAAGAATTACTCAGGCTGAAGAAGAAGAATGCTAGAATTCTCCGTAGGAGACCAAGTGTTTCTGAAGGTGGCACCAATGAAAGGAGTAATGCAATTTGGAAAGAAAGGAAAGCTTAGTCCTAGATACATATGACCGTTTCATATTACTGAGAGAATTGGTGATGTGGCTTATAGACTTGACTTACCTACGTCAATGTCTCAAATTCATGATGTATTCCATGTTTCTATGTTGAGGAAATATGTTGCAAACCCATCTCACATTTTGACAAACGAGCCGATAGAGTTGAAAACGGATTTGAGCTACGAAGAGATGCCTGTGGGGATATTGTTACGAGAAGTAAAGAAACACAGGAATAAGGAAATCCCATTAGTTAAAGTACTTTGGAGGAATCAGTCAGTAGAGGAAGCTACATGGGAAAAAGAAGACGAAATGATAGCTAAGTACTCGATCTATTCGGTAAGTAAAATTTCGAGGACGAAATTTTTATAAGGAGGGAGGATGTAATACCCGAGCCTCTCACGACTCACTAAGCCAATATAGTTCATGCATTATATGTTGTTTATTGTTTCTTACATGGCATTGGTGTTTTCATCATTTATATCATTTTATATGGCATTATAAATTTCACCGATTTTTGAACCCTTATATGATATTTATTTGTCGGACTACTAGAAGCTAGCTATTAAATTACACGTGGTAAATTAGGGGTGAAAGGTGACATCAACATGTACATCTGAGAGTATAAATGTGAATAAATTAAGTATACGGATTTAATAAAAAGCTCGAGACTCGACGGATATTAGTTGAGAGATGAAATATTTTGTGAGAATAATAATAATAATAATAGTATTAATAATAATAATAATAATAATAAAATTACCCATATGTAAGAACTGTATGTGAGAAAATTACATTGGTAATGATTATTAGTGATATTAATTTATATATATATATATATATATATATATAAACATACGTATATACTATATATATATTATATTAAGTGGCTAATTGGAAAATAGGTAACTTTTATCTACATATATGTATGTATATGCATTTATAGAGTTTAACCTTTATATATGATATCTGTATGTATGTATTATATGTATATATATACACTTAATAGTACTAAACACTTATGAAATAAATAAATAAATTTAGGCATGCAAATTATATCTATAATTAATACATACACACATACACGTGTAGCTATATGATGGTGATTGATTATGGCTACGGAGAATGAGGACATTATTTTGACAATGTTGTCTCCTTTTATGTAATAGGGAAATGGAACAAACCTATAAGCTATATGATGATGGCTATATGCTGATGCTATAAATATTAACACATGAGACTTAGACACGTGGATAATGAATAATGATACAATATGTATATGTATGTTAGATGAGTCTGTATGTGCAAAGCTTATCCAACAAAAAAATGAGTTCCTTAGTCTGAAAGCATGATTTATCTATAAATAAATAATTCAATCTTTTGGCCACTTAACCGCCTTATTTCTGATAGAACAAAAGATAAGTATGCTATTTATTAAATATGCACACGAGAATAACAAAAGAAAGGAGATACAGAAACGAGCTCTTGGGAAGAAGTTGGTAGAAATTAAGAAAAAAAAAAAGGAGAGAGATAATAGCAAATTAAAGGTAACTACGATTCTTCAGAATGAATTTAAGTTTGTGTATATTTTTAATTTATGTTTAAAAGGAATTTCATATAGTGAATTAGAAGTTATTTTGTATTAGTTAAGATTAGAAATTATCTAAATTTGAAGAATTCTTAAATATTACACTAAATTTAATTATGCTTGAGTCAAGAAAAAAATAAGAATTGGAATACCGACTCCCAGATTGGTATTGAACATTATACATATAGCCTTGATCATATATAGTGGTAAATGTTTCTCTTGATGGAATTTAATGTGATATCTAGTATCTTGAAATTTAACACAAATTGTTGCACATTCAAACGATTTAGAATATATCTAGAATTGTTTTTAAATAAATGCGATAATATATATAAAAATGAAAAAGAGTATTCACCCGATCACAAAATGATCGAAACCAAAGTAAAGCCTCATTAACAAAGACAAAAGAAAATAACGAAATGGTCACAAGCCGACCATATGGGTGAATGGTTGGGGCTCGTTAAAACCTTCAAGGTAAAACCCACCTATGTGGGAAAAACCCCGGAAGGAAAAAGAGTACCCCCCATGATAAAAGCGCCCCAAAAGCCGACAAAGATTGAAAATGCGACGCACTAAGAGACAAACCTATAATTCGATTGGCCAACATAATCCTGAGTGAGGGACCGGATAATGGGCGGGGCGAACCCCACCACGTATCCACCGCGACGACTTGCTTAGAATATCTCGCTGCCCGATTTCCTTCCCTAAAGATGTGCGAGACCACAAAATCCATTTGAGAAAGAAGGTGGAGAGTGTATCTCCACATACTCAAATGGCGCCAGAACACCAATGGATTTCTTACGCAGCAACTCCACGACATACACCGAGTCCGACTCGGCCATAGTTGGTTCCAACCCTTCGAGGACGCGTATTGGATGGCCCGCATAGCCGCTGTAAGTTCCGCCTCAAAAGCAAAACCAAAACCACATCGTTCCCACGAAGCACCCGCGAAAAAACCCCTACGATTCATGAAAGACACCGGAAGGCGTGAGATTTCCGGGTGCCCCCGTAGCGCTACCGTCTGTGTTAACTTTGATCCATCCCTAGGCAAAGTTTCTTCCAAGTGACTGCACAATCTTCGGGGCCTGTCTAGGGCACCCAGAACACGAAGTCTACGGAGAATGAAGAGGTCCTGTTGATCATTGTGCATGCAACCTCTGTCCAAGGAAGATGACTCGAATGGGACACGAAGGCGTAGGATGGCCGCCTCCGGTGTCCAAGTCTTGTTGTTGAAGGTCAAGTCATTTCGATTTCCCGGATGAGCCAAATACGGAAAGAAAACGATCGCGCGCCAAAGAAAGCCCACGATCACCGAAATGAAAACGCATCAAACGCACTTTAAATTCATTAAAGCTATAAGCCCTAAAGTAATTGATATTAAAGGCATCAAAAATCCATTGCCATAGGGCCTCTGCAAAACCACAAGAGACAAATAAATGATCAATGATTCATTGTTAGCACAACAAAGACCGCAAACCGAGGGTCCTGTGAAGGAGTCACTCGAACGCGAACGTCTAAAACCGCAAGACGATTGTGGATAGCCCGCCAAGCCACAATCGAACGTCTTTCGGAATGTGAGGAGACCAAATCCAGGAACCCCAATGAACCGTTGGGGGCGAGGACGCAAAAATGTGTAGGCGATTTCGAAGTGATACAACCATCATCGTGAGTGAAGCCACACCCGTGTCCCGATCTTTGGAGCGATGGGGACTCTAACAATATCTCGGACCATATCCAAATAAGCATCAATGAATGAGAAAGTAAAGTGCCATGTCCCATCATAAAAATAATCCGAGATGCGATGTCGAAATAAGTGCATGTACTCCTCGGAATCCCAATCCTATCAAAGAATGATGTAACCCAACCAATTATCGGCCCGAGACCGAACTCCGGAATTGCATCCGAAATCCAAATGATCCTCCAAGAAACCCGAGATCATAGGCGAATCCCTCTCCGGATGGAAGAGGGGATGAAAGAACGCGTGGAGATCCATCGAAAGAAAACGCCTACGGAGGATGTTGTAAACCAAAGAGTTTGAAGTCATAATCTTCCATCCCAACTTCATAAGGAAAGCATTGTTGGCGACCACAATAGACCGTGCGCCCAAACCGCCTTCCGCCCGCGGCATGCAACAACGGCTCCAATTAACCACCACGCAGATCCTTTCGAGTTCACATCGCCATCCCGGATGAAATTACGCATTGCTTTTTCCATTTCTTTAAACAAAGTTCTCGGGCCACTTGTATACCATCATCGTGTGCACAAAGGAGCCGGTAATCACCGAATTCACCAAACAAATGCGGCCAGCAATAATAGACATGCAGAGAACCTTTCCACCTTCTGAACTTGAAAATAATCTTGTCGAAAATGGATTGAAGGCTGGCCACTTTGGGCGCACCCTTGAAGATGGGGGCGCCCAAGTAGATTGTAGGGAAAGCGCCCATATGCATCCCACTAATCGTCTGAATACGACCTCGCACATGATTGGAAACCCGGCCTCCAAAAAAAACTTTAGATTTATTAGGATTGAAAATCTGACCCGACATGTCTGCATAGAGGTTAAGTATCTGAATAATGGCACGTGCACTGCTCGAGGATGCCCCACACATAATCACAATGTCATCTGCATACATAATGGATGAGGGGAAAACCACCTGATTAGGCGCCCGAAAAGGCCAAGTAGATTCTTGTTAACCACGTCCTCGACCAATCTACTTAACGTCCTCCGCGATGCAAAATAGCAGAGGAGATAACGGATCTCCCTGTCGAACGCCTCGAAAGCAAGAGAAATAACCCATTGGCGACCCATTCAGCAGGACTGAAATTCTGGAAGACTGAAGGATGATCTCAATCCAGTGAATGAACACTTCGGAGAAACCAAAGCGACGTAACACGTGAATCAAGAAGCCCCAGTTAACTGTATCAAATGCCTTCCGGATGTCAATCTTTAAGATCATATTGACATCATTACGACCACTGTAAAATATTGAACCCCTCCGAGACCAACGCAATACAATCATGGATCTCGCCGGGATAAAGCCAAACTGGGTAGGCGACAAGTAAGAAGAGATGATCGAGCCCAGCCGCGTCGCCAGAATCTTGGTAATAATCTTAAAAAGGAAATTGCTCATCACGATCGGTCTAAAGTCTTCCACCGCATTAGCTTCCTTGGTTTTTGGGATGAGTGCCATAAAACTGGCATTCAGACCCACCGGGAAGGAAGCCATGATGAAAAAATGTCGGATGGCGGCCACCACCTCCTCAGAAATGATATCCCAAAAATGATGATAAAATCTCCCACTGAAACCATCTGGGCCTGGGGCACTGTCCAAACCCATATCAAATGTCGCCTCTTTCACTTCGGATACTGAAGGAATTGCCGTCAAAAGGGCATTATCAACCATGCTGACTATCGGAGAAATAAGATGATCGACCAAAGTGTAGTCCGAAGTGGTTTGCCCCATGTCCGCGAAGAGGTCCGTATAGAAGGAGATAATGTGATTCCCAAGTGCCACTGGGTCCTCTATATAACTACCATCAACCATCAAACCTTGTATCCGTGAGCGCCCATTGCGAATCTGACAGCGACGATGGAAAAAAGTTGTGTTACGATCTCCATCCTTTAACCAATCCGATCGTGATTTCTGCTGAAGGAATTCTGATTTTGCATAAGCAACGTGCGAGACACACGATCGCGCCTCCAACTCCATATCCTTGCGAGCCTCGGTGAAACCGCCGATTCAATATCTCGCTGAATCGACGAACCCTTTCCATCGATAATCCACCCGACGATTTACATCCCCAAAAACTTCCTTATTCCAAACCTTAATCGTATGTCGCAATCTCTTGAGTTTCCACATGACGCGTTGCAATGGATTAAGCGATGCGCACGGAGATCGCCAAGAGGTAGTCACAATATTCCCGAAAGAGTCGTGATGAATCCACATGCGTTGAAAACGAAAAGGAGACGGACCACGATAGTGGGATTAGAACAAGAGACCAAAATAGGGTGGTGATCGGAGCCAATGCGAGGAAGAACTAAACCCTTAACAACTTGCCAAAAAGAGAAGAATTGACCAGGTTGCTGGCTCGATCCAACTTAGCCGAAGGAGAGATAGAGGCCTTCGGGGGAGCACCAAGTAAATGAATTCCCGTAGTCGGCACCGCAAATAAACCTACATCCTCCAAGAAGTCCCCAAATCCCGACAAGAAGCCTGGGATAAGGTACTCGCCGCGTAACGCTCATGATGTCCCAACACAAAGATTGAAATCCCCAATAAACAAAAATCGGAAGACCCAAATTCCTCACATCCAACCAAAGGGCACGACGAGCAACATGATCACACAAGCCATGAGCAAAACCAACATGGAAAACCATAGAGCCAGTTTGAACTTGCAAAATAATACACTGAGAAGAAGACCAAACCTGATTATGGACAGAAATACTCGCATCGCATAGGACCCAAATATCCGGCCGCCCGTTCCCCCAAGCTTTGAGCAACAAACCTGAGACCCAAGCTACTCCAGTAAGAATGCGAAATGGATGAAATGTCCACCTTAGGTTCGCAAATGGCTAAAATAGAAGGTTTATGTTTGTGACATAAAGCCTTAAGAACATTACGAGATGCAGTGTTCCCAATCCCCCGGATATTCCAGAAGATGCAATTCATTGAGACGGCGGGGAATGTGGTGCCCGTGTCGATCGCACGGTAGAAACTGGCATGTGGTGCGTTGCAAAGTCTCGACGATTGAGAGTTACCCATTTCATCTCGCATAATCGCCCATCTCTTGGAAGCCGCAAAGTTCATCTCATGTGGTTCTTGGCTCTCCTGGTTCAATAGTAATGTCATGAATCGGGGCGACGGACCCGACATAACACTCCGGAGAATTCTAGATTTAGCCGAGTCCAAGGATCTATCCCGGAAGGCACGGCTTAGGGCTCGAATAGGCTTCCCCAAAGGATACTGAACTGTAATAGGCATAATAGTGGAGACCGTGCCGGTATTGGAAGTAGTAGCCTTGGGAGATGACTCCATAGCAGGATAATCGGCCTGGCAATCTGCGGAATGCTGATCCTGGGAGTCGATCAACCAAGAGCCGTAAAGGTGTTATTAAGGTGGATATCCGTAGAGCAAGTGACTATTGCGCGGGGTAGGAGAACCAATGCATAGTCGAACCCATTTTTCCCATCGAGTCATCAATTCCCTTACCCTTGTCTGCTTTGCCGCACAGACGATAAACCTTCTTGCGCCTGAATCGCCCTCTCGCACGTAACTAGGGCGAGTAGTTGGCGCCGGGGCGTCCCGGTCGAGAAGCACGCTTTTCGTATCCGGATAGCCCGCATTATTAAGGCGACAAGAGGCTATCGAATGTCCCGTAATACCACATCTCGAACAAAACTCGGGGAGTTTCTCATAACCGATTGACACAAAGGAGCACCGCCAATGCGTTCCACCATAATGTGATCCTCCAACGGCTTAGAATGATCAATATCAACCAAAACCCGAACGAAATGCCCCGGAGAACCATCCAAATGACGCCGATCAATTTGCAATGGATTTCCAATAGCACTGCAATCCCCATAATGTTCTTGGGGTCCCAATATTCCAAACCGAGCTCGAAGATGCGTACCCAAACGCTGGCCACCGAGGTTTGCACCTTATAAGGATTGAAATCCGAACCCAAGGAGTGAGACGAATAGTTCCCGGGTTAAGCGCCCAAGTGGTGCGAAATTGAGCACGAGTACGATCCTGCGCATTAGACAATTTCACACAAAAAAAATCCCTTGCCCAAGGGAATTAGTTTCGATTATTCTTAATACCCCAAAGCTCGAAAAGTTTTTGTGCGAAGCATAGTAGCCCATGGCTTATTACCTTTCCCCAAAATAACTCGCCCGATCAAAGAATACGAAAATTCAAAGAAGACGTTGTTGGTAAACATTTTCGTCAATAGTAATCAATAATAATCCTCTTTCCTAACAAAGGTTTAGGGATAGAATGTGTATTACCGAAACCAAATTGGAAAATGAGGTAATATTACCCGGGCCTGGAGAGGAGCCGAATCCATGGTGTAGGGGTTGCACAAAACAACTTTAGCGAACGTGTTCCTCAAATTAAAGTGAGCGTAATGGTCCGAGATTCGAGGGTTCGATTCACTAGGGAGGCCATTGCAGAGGTGCTTCCGCCATTTGAACAACATTATTGGGAGGGCATGTAGGGGTGGAGGCCGGAGTATGTTGCACATTGAGATAAGCCGATTCTGAACGAGTCCCAACACATTAGCGGTGTCGGACAAATGAAAGGTTGAGGACCGGTTCGGATGTAAACAAGTACTCGGGGATGTATGACAACATTGGAAGATGAGGATGGAGAAAAAGACGAAGTTATGGCCGCATACGGTGCGTGTGGGCCCGAATCGCCGGCAAATAGTGACCTACCGGAGCGGTAGCATCACCAGAATGGATGGGCTAGGTCCACTCGTTTCGACCTCCTGAACAATATTTCCTTCTTCGACGAAGGCCAAATCGGCCGTTTTAGGGGTCAAACGGGCATTCAAAGTATGAAAATCCATTTTCGGATCCCCAATTTGGGTTTTATGATTCGGGCACAATCAGGTCGATTGGAGGGAGGAATTTGTGCGTTTAGGAGTGAATTTGACGATGGTGTGGCCAATTTTGGGATTGGGTATGTATTTGGGTCGGAAATGGAGTTCGATTGAAAGTTAGGATTTTTGGTAAAATGTCGATTGTTGCCGGAGACGAATTGGAAAGCACAAATTGATGACTGGGCATGGAAGCCCATAAGGAGGCGATCAAAACCTGGGGTGGCACGTCCATTTTGGTGGTCGGAATCGGCGCCGGCGAAGGTTCGAAGATAGCGCCTGAAAATGTGCGCGATTTCTGACTTTCTTGGCCAAAATTGACGATGTTACCGGACATGTGTATTTGGAAGTTTCAACTAAGTCTAAATGATAGATCTATAGGTTTAATTAATTTTAAAATATAGATTCTTGTACAGGAAATAATAAGCTTATTAATTTGAACATGATAATCTATATTTTTACAGGTATTTTAAAATTAGAAGGGAAACACAATTAAGTTAGAGCCAATAGCATATCCCAGAGTACAAGGTAAGTAAATATCCATCTGCAACTGTAATGCATGAACATAGTATTGTTTGAATTGATTGGCCATTTGATTATTGATGTGTGCAGAGCTCTTTTCCGGTGCTTAGTAGTTGGGTCAGGGGCCCAAATGAAAGAAAATGATTTGAGAAAAGTATTTTGAGGATCATGGATTTGGATGACGACCTGTCGGGCTTGTTTTTGGGTTCATGTTGATTTTGCTTCTGTTGTGTTTATGAAGGAACTCGTACTGTTTATATTTTTAAACTGTATTGTAAAATATGTACAAAACGTGCTGATTTGAGTTTTGGGTTTGTATATCTAGTCATCGTGTTTACCTACAAATAGAGTTGACTGCCTTTTGCCTCTAAATGATAAAATCTTTGTTGCAATGTACAGGGTTTGTTTCGTTGATCGTCTATTATTAAATTTAAACACAGGAAAAGATGAAAAAAAAATAATTACACGTTTTAAAAAGGGTTTGTAGTCGAGTTGTGCTATTTAAATAATTTCGAGTAGTAGAAATAGGGGTGGGCGTCACACCAGGCTGATACTCTCCATCAATTAATTCCATTCCCAAAAATTCAATACTTGTTTAACCGATAGAGCTCTTCTTTGTAGATAACATGATATCATTTGACTGAACAATATCCAAGAACTGGTGTATCAAAGTCTCATGATCTTGTTTGTTTGATGAGAACAGTAACATGTCATCAATGTAGATTAGGGTGTTAAGCAGGATATGTTCGAAAAGTTGGGTCATTGCTTTTTCGAATAAGGAAGGTGCAACCTTCAAACCAAATGGCATGACTGTCCATTGGTATTGCTGTGGGAAGGCAAAAGGTAGTTTTATATCTATCCTCTGGGACAATTCCCAATTGCCATAACCCTGATTTTAAATCAAACTTTGAAAAGATTTAAGAATAAGAGAGTTGGGAAAACATCATTTGAGTTTTAGGTAAAGGGAACTTCATCAAGGATGAAATGGTTAAGAGCTTTGTAATCAATAACAAGCCTTTTTTCCCTCGTACCTGTTCAGCTCTTTTGTTGACGTAGAATGCAGGGCAAGCCCAATTGGACTATGTGAGCTCAATGAGTCCAATTGCTAATGGTTGGTTGCATTCTTGGCTTGCAAGGTTCGGCTCTTCTAGAATCATTCCAGGATGAGTGGCCTTGGTAGCATTCACATCTTCATTCTTTTTTAAAGGGAGCTGAATAAAGAACTTGAGAAGCTGGTTTGTAATATCTCCATATTCTGGAGGTTTTTCTGATAGAGTAAACAACTTCCGGGTGGTGGTGTAAGGTTGGAATTGTCTCTTGTACTTCAACCAATGAGGTAGAATCTGTAGACTTTTAGTTTGGAAGAACAAATTGAAGCCCATTAAGATATCTTGTCCATGGAGTCCTGCTGCCAATAATCTTCATCCATATAGCACAGTGGAAAGAGTTGAATTCCAACTGGCTTCTTTGTAATGAGTGAGGTATGAAAAGTCTGTCCATCAGCTTCATAGAAGTATTCGTGATGACTTTGCCATGCATCTTCAGGAAGTATATCAGCATTCATCATTGACTTTCTCACTCCTGTATCAAATACCCCAAGAGCTTTGATTGGTCTATCATACTTGGATGGTAGAATTTGCACTTGAATATTTGGATAAGGCATCCCTTCTAGGATCAAGGAGCTTGTCTTAACTGATGGTTGTGATTTGATCACAAAGACTGGGAGCTCTGAGGATGAATCTTCTTCTTCTTCTTCTTTTGGTCCTTGGTCATCAGTAGAATATTGTATTGCAAATGCAGTGTCTTCATCCTGCTCATCTTGTTCAGAAAATAAAGATTCAATATCAGCATCATCTATGTTGGCATAATTAAGTTGGAATGCTTGTGATGCCAACTTCGCTGCTTTGTCTTTCTTTTAGAGCAATTCTTTGCAAAGTGCCCTTTTCTTCCACATAGGAAACACCTATTCGTCGACTTCTTTCTGAATGGTTTCCTTCTGAAGAACCGATAGGCCTATTTCTTTTCGCCATCCTATTGATCTTTCTGATCTTTTTACGGGAAGACGATGATGAACAAGTGCAATTCTCCTTTTCTTTGCACTTTATCTCCAGATGAGAGTTTTTTTGCATACAGATTTGAGGAGAGTTCTTTTATCAAGTACATCCTTGATGAAGACTTGTTGCTCACACATCTTGTATAGGGTTGCAAACGTCATCTTGTGGATTTCACCTAGACTGATTCTTGAGACTTTGCTCCTGGAAGCTTGAATCATTCTTTGTAAATCTGGCTGGAGTTCTTTAGGTAGAGATGCAAGATAGACATGTTTGAGATTTCGATCATTATATCCATTCAAAGATGTAGAACTTTTTAGACATCCTTTTGAAATGTCTATCAAAATCTTTTCTTGTCAATGAACAACATTTCCCATCTTCTTTTTCAAGCAAAATGGCTGCCCAATATTCATCACTAGCATCAGACCGGTTAAATCCTTTGTCCCGTACTGGGATTTTCAATGGCGGAGGATTCTCGACATGCTTGAGTTATTGAACTGTTCTCGTTTGGGAAGACCCCATGATGGAGCATTCTTCATGAGCATCTTTGAAAGATGGCTAGTGTATTTGGAGCAATCCTAATGAAATCTCTCGATATAATAAATAATTCCAAGGAATTGTTAAATTTCTTTTATTGACAAGTTTCATCCGGAAACTTTAGCAATTCTTGAGCAATGTGCAGACCAGGCTGATACTCTCCATCAATTATTTCCATTCACAAAAAGTCAATACTTGTTTGACCGATAGAGCTCTTCTTTTTAGATAACATGATATCGTTTGACTGAACAATATCCAAGAACTGGTGTATCAAAGTCTCATGATCTTGTTTGTTTGATGAGAACAGTAAGATGTCATCAATGTAGATTAGGGTGTTATGTAGGATAGGTTCGAAAAGTTGGGTCATTGCTTTTTCGAATAAGGAGGGTATAACCTTCAAACCAAATGGCATGACTGTCCATTGGTATTGGGTACGTGGGAAGGCAAAAGGTAGTTTTATATCTATCCTCTGGGGCAATTCCCAATTGCCATAACCCTGATTTTAAATCAAACTTTGAAAAGATTTAAGCTTTAGAGAGTTGGGAAAACAACATTTGAGTTTTAGGTAAAGGGAACTTCATCAAGGAGGAAATGGTTAAGAGCTTTGTAATCAATAACAAGCCTATTTTCCCTCCTACCTGTTCAGCTCTTTTGTTGACGTAGATTGCAGGGCAAGCCCAATTGGACTTTGTGGGCTCAATGAGTCCAATTGCTAATAGTTGGTTGCATTCTTGGCTTGCAAGGTTCGGCTCTTCTGGAATCATTCCAGGATGAGTGGCCTTGGTAGCATTCACATCTTCATTCTTTTTTAAAGGGTGCTGAATAAAGAACTTGAGTAGCTGGTTTGTAATATCTCCGTATTCTGGAGGTGCTTCTGATAGAGTAAACAACTTCTCGGATGGTGGTGTAAGGTTGGAATTGTCTCTTGTACTTCAACCAATGAGGTAGAATCTGCAGGATTTTAGTTTGGAAGAACAAATTGAAGCCCAACAAGATATCTTGTCCATGGAGTCCTCGCCAATAATCTTCATCCATATAGCACAATGGAAAGAGTAGAATTCCAACTCGGCTTCTTTGTAATGAGTGAGGTATGAAAAGTCTGTCCATCGCCTTCATAGAAGTATTCGTGATGACTTTGCCATGCATCTTCGTAAGTGTATCGGATTCATCATTGACTTTCTCACTCTTCAAATACCCCAAGAGCTTTGATTGGTCTATCATACTTGGATGGTAGAATTTGCACTTGAATATTTGGATAAGGCATCCCTTCTAGGATCAAGGAGCTTGTCTTAATCGATGGTTGTGATTTGATCACAAAGATCGAGCTCGAGGATGAATCTTCTTCTTCTTCTTCTTTTGGTCCTTGGTCATCAAGAGAATATTGTATTGCAAATGCAAGTGTCTTCATCCTCGCTCATCTTGTTCGAAAATAAAGATTCAATATCGCATCATCTATGTTGGCATAATTAAGTTGGAATGCTTGTGATGCCAACTTCCTTTGCTTTCTTTCTTTTAGAGCAATTCTTTGCAAAGTGCCCTTTTCTTCCACATAGGAAACACCTATTCGCCGACTTCTTTCTCAATGGTTTCCTTCAAAGAACCGATAGGCCTATTTCTTTTCGCCATCCTATTGATCTTTCCGATCTTTTTACGGAAGACGATGATGAACAAGTGCAATTCTCCTTTTCTTTGCACTTTATCTCCGTGATGAGAGTTTTTTTTTTTGCATACGATTTGAGGAGAGTTCTTTTATCAAGTACATCCTTGATGAAGACTTGTTGCTCACACATCTTGTATAGGGTTGCAAACGCCATCTTGTGGATTTCACCTAGACGATTCTTGAGACTTTGCTCCCGGAAGCTTGAATCATTCTTTGTAAATCTGGCCGAGTTCTTTAGGTAGAGATGCAAGATAGACATGTTTGAGATTTCGATCATTATATCCATTCAAATGTAGAACTTTTTTAGACATCCTTTTGAAATGTCTATCCAAATCTTTTCTTGTCAATGAACAACATTTCCCATCTTCTTTTTCAAGCAAAATGGCTGCCCAATATTCATCACTAGCATCAGTCTGGTTAAATCCTTTGTCCTGTACTTGGGATTTTCAATGGCGGAGGATTCGACATGCTTGAGTTATTGAACGTTTCTCGCCTGGGGAAGACCCCCATGATGGAGCATTCTTCATGAGCATCTTTGAAAGATGGCTAGTGTATTTGGAGCAATCCGGAATGAAATCTCTGATATAATAAATAATTCCAAGGAATTGTTAAATTTCTTTTATTGACAAGTTTCATCCTAAAAACTTTAGCAATTCTTGAGCAATGTGCAGACAGTGATACTCTCCATCAATTATTTCCATTCACAAAAAGTCAATACTTGTTTGACCGATAGAGCTCTTTCTTTTTAGATAACATGATATCGTTTGATGAACAATATCCAAGAACTGGTGTATCAAAGTCTCATGATCTTGTTTGTTTGATGAGAACAAAGAAGATGTCATCAATGTAGATTAGGGTGTTATGTAGGATAGGTTCGAAAAGTTGGGTCATTGCTTTTTCGAATAAGGAGGGTATAACCTTCAAACCAAATGGCATGACTGTCCATTGGTATTGGGCTGTGGGAAGGCAAAAGGTAGTTTTATATCTATCCTCTCGGCAATTCCCAATTGCCATAACCCTGATTTTAAATCAAACTTTGAAAAGATTTAAGCTTTAGAGAGTTGGGAAAACAACATTTGAGTTTTAGGTAAAGGGAACTTCATCAAGGAGGAAATGGTTAAGAGCTTTGTAATCAATAACAAGCCTATTTTCCCTCCTACCTGTTCAGCTCTTTTGTTGACGTAGATTGCAGGGCAAGCCCAATTGGACTTTGTGGGCTCAATGAGTCCAATTGCTAATAGTTGGTTGCATTCTTGGCTTGCAAGGTTCGGCTCTTCTGGAATCATTCCAGGATGAGTGGCCTTGGTAGCATTCACATCTTCATTCTTTTTTAAAGGGTGCTGAATAAAGAACTTGAGTAGCTGGTTTGTAATATCTCCGTATTCTGGAGGTGCTTCTGATAGAGTAAACAACTTCTGGATGGTGGTGTAAGGTTGGAATTGTCTCTTGTACTTCAACCAATGAGGTAGAATCTGCGGGATTTTAGTTTGGAAGAACAAATTGAAGCCCAACAAGATATCTTGTCCATGGAGTCCTCGCGCCAATAATCTTCATCCATATAGCACAAAGGGAAAGAGTAGAATTCCAACCGGCTTCTTTGTAATGAGTGAGGTATGAAAAGTCTGTCCATCAGCTTCATAGAAGTATTCGTGATGACTTTGCCATACATCTTCGTGAAGTATATCAAAGATTCATCATTGACTTTCTCACTCCTGTATCAAATACCCCAAGAGCTTTGATTGGTCTATCATACTTGGATGGTAGAATTTGCACTTGAATATTTGGATAAGGCATCCCTTCTAGGATCAAGGAGCTTGTCTTAATCGATGGTTGTGATTTGATCACAAAGACGAGCTCGAGGATGAATCTTCTTCTTCTTCTTCTTTTGGTCCTTGGTCATCGGTAGAGAATATTGTATTGCAAATGCAATGTCTTCATCCTGCTCATCTTGTTCGTAAAATAAAGATTCAATATCAGCATCATCTATGTTGGCATAATTAAGTTGGAATGCTTGTGATGCCAACTTCCATTTGCTTTGTCTTTCTTTTAGAGCAATTCTTTGCAAAGTGCCCTTTTCTTCCACATAGGAAACACCTATTCGTCGACTTCTTTCTGAATGGTTTCCTTCTAAAGAACCGATAGGCCTATTTCTTTTCGCCATCCTATTGATCTTTCTCGATCTTTTTACGGAAGACGATGATGAACACGTGCAATTCTCCTTTTCTTTGCACTTTATCTCCGGATGAGAGTTTTTTTTTGCATACGATTTGAGGAGAGTTCTTTTATCAAGTACATCCTTGATGAAGACTTGTTGCTCACACATCTTGTATAGGGTTGCAAACGTCATCTTGTGGATTTCACCTAGATCGATTCTTGAGACTTTGCTCGTGGAAGCTTGAATCATTCTTTGTAAATCAGGCCGAGTTCTTTAGGTAGAGATGCAAGATAGACATGTTTGAGATTTCGATCATTATATCCATTCAAAGATGTAGAACTTTTTAGACATCCTTTTGAAATGTCTATCCAAATCTTTTCTTGTCAATGAACAACATTTCCCATCTTCTTTTTCAAGCAAAATGGCTGCCCAATATTCATCACTAGCATCAGTCTGGTTAAATCCTTTGTCCTGTACTTGGGATTTTCAATGGCGGAGGATTCTGACATGCTTGAGTTATTGAACTGTTCTCGTCTGGGAAGACCCCCATGATGGAGCATTCTTCATGAGCATCTTTGAAAGATGGCTAGTGTATTTGGAGCAATCCGGAATGAAATCTCTGATATAATAAATAATTCCAAGGAACTGTTAAATTTCTTTTATTGACAAGTTTCATCCGGAAACTTTAGCAATTCTTGAGCAATGTGCAGACCAGGCTGATACTCTCCATCAATTATTTCCATTCACAAAAAGTCAATACTTGTTTGACCGATAGAGCTCTTCTTTTTAGATAACATGATATCGTTTGACTGAACAATATCCAAGAACTGGTGTATCAAAGTCTCATGATCTTGTTTGTTTGATGAGAACAGTAAGATGTCATCAATGTAGATTAGGGTGTTATGTAGGATAGGTTCGAAAAGTTGGGTCATTGCTTTTTCGAATAAGGAGGGTATAACCTTCAAACCAAATGACATGACCGTCCATTGGCATTGGGTACGTGGGAAGGCAAAAGGTAGTTTTATATCTATCCTCTGGGGCAATTCCCAATTGCCATAACCCTGATTTTAAATCAAACTTTGAAAAGATTTAAGCTTTAGAGAGTTGGGAAAACAACATTTGAGTTTTAGGTAAAGGGAACTTCATCAAGGAGGAAATGGTTAAGAGCTTTGTAATCAATAACAAGCCTATTTTCCCTCCTACCGTTGCTCAAACTCTTTTGTTGACGTAGATTGCAGGGCAAGCCCAATTGGACTTTGTGGGCTCAATGAGTCCAATTGCTAATAGTTGGTTGCATTCTTGGCTTGCAAGGTTCGGCTCTTCTGGAATCATTCCAGGATGAGTGGCCTTGGTAGCATTCACATCTTCATTCTTTTTTAAAGGGTGCTGAATAAAGAACTTGAGTAGCTGGTTTGTAATATCTCCGTATTCTGGAGGTGCTTCTGATAGAGTAAACAACTTCTGGATGGTGGTGTAAGGTTGGAATTGTCTCTTGTACTTCAACCAATGAGGTAGAATCTGCAGGATTTTAGTTTGGAAGAACAAATTGAAGCCCAACAAGATATCTTGTCCATGGAGTCCTGCTGCCAATAATCTTCATCCATATAGCACAGTGGAAAGAGTTGAATTCCAACTGGCTTCTTTGTAATGAGTGAGGTATGAAAAGTCTGTCCATCAGCTTCATAGAAGTATTCGTGATGACTTTGCCATGCATCTTCAGGAAGTATATCAGCATTCATCATTGACTTTCTCACTCCTGTATCAAATACCCCAAGAGCTTTGATTGGTCTATCATACTTGGATGGTAGAATTTGCACTTGAATATTTGGATAAGGCATCCCTTCTAGGATCAAGGAGCTTGTCTTAATCGATGGTTGTGATTTGATCACAAAGACCGAGCTCGAGGATGAATCTTTCTTCTTCTTCTTTTTTGGTCCTTGGTCATCGGTAGAGAATATTGTATTGCAAATGCAAAATGTCTTCATCCTCGCTCATCTTGTTCGAAAAATAAAGATTCAATACCAAAGATCATCTATGTTGGCATAATTAAGTTGGAATGCTTGTGATGCCAACTTCACCGCTTTGTCTTTCTTTTAGAGCAATTCTTTGCAAAGTGCCCTTTTCTTCCACATAGGAAACACCTATTCTTCGACTTCTTTCTCGAATGGTTTCCTTCAAGAACCGATAGGCCTATTTCTTTTCGCCATCCTATTGATCTTTCTGATCTTTTTACGGAAGACGATGATGAACAAGTGCAATTCTCCTTTTCTTTGCACTTTATCTCCGGATGAGAGTTTTTTTTTGCATACGATTTGAGGAGAGTTCTTTTATCAAGTACATCCTTGATGAAGACTTGTTGCTCACACATCTTGTATAGGGTTGCAAACGTCATCTTGTGGATTTCACCTAGACTCGATTCTTGAGACTTTGCTCCCGGAAGCTTGAATCATTCTTTGTAAATCTGGCCGAGTTCTTTAGGTAGAGATGCAAGATAGACATGTTTGAGATTTCGATCATTATATCCATTCAAATGTAGAACTTTTTAGACATCCTTTTGAAATGTCTATCAAAATCTTTTCTTGTCAATGAACAACATTTCCCATCTTCTTTTTCAAGCAAAATGGCTGCCCAATATTCATCACTAGCATCAACTCTGTTAAATCCTTTGTCCTGCACTTGGGATTTTCAATGGCGGAGGATTCGACATGCTTGAGTTATTGAACTGCGTTTCTCGCCTGGGAAGACCCCCATGATGGAGCATTCTTCATGAGCATCTTTGAAAGATGGCTAGTGTATTTGGAGCAATCCGGAATGAAATCTCTGATATAATAAATAATTCCAAGGAATTGTTAAATTTCTTTTATTGACAAGTTTCATCCGGAAACTTTAGCAATTCTTGAGCAATGTGCGGGATCAGGTGATACTCTCCATCAATTATTTCCATTCACAAAAAGTCAATACTTGTTTGACCGATAGAGCTCTTCTTTTTAGATAACATGATATCGTTTGACCAACAATATCCAAGAACCGTGTATCAAAGTCTCATGATCTTGTTTGTTTGATGAGAACAAGAAGATGTCATCAATGTAGATTAGGGTGTTATGTAGGATAGGTTCAAAAGTTGGGTCATTGCTTTTTCGAATAAGGAGGGTATAACCTTCAAACCAAATGGCATGACTTGTCCATTGGCATTGGGTCGGGAAGGCAAAAGGTAGTTTTATATCTATCCTCCGGGGCAATTCCCAATTGCCATAACCCCGATTTTAAATCAAACTTTGAAAAGATTTAAGCTTTAGAGAGTTGGGAAAAGGTAAAGGGAACTTCATCAAGGAGGAAATGGTTAAGAGCTTTGTAATCAATAACAAGCCTATTTTCCCTCCTACCGTTCAAATTGTTTTGTTGACGAGATTGCGGGCAAGCCCAATTGGACTTTGTGGGCTCAATGAGTCCAATTGCTAATAGTTGGTTGCATTCTTGGCGTGCAAGGTTCGCTCTTCCGAATCATTCCAGGGATGAGTGGCCTTGGTAGCATTCACATCTTCATTCTTTTTTAAAGGGTCTTTGAATAAAGAACTTGAGTAGTCGGTTTGTAATATCTCCATATTCGGAGGTGCTTCGATAGAGTAAACAACTTCGGATGGTGGTGTAAGGTTGGAATTGTCTCTTGTACTTCAACCAATGAGGTAGAATCTGCAGGATTTTAGTTTGGAAGAACAAATTGAAGCCCAACAAGATATCTTGTCCATGGAGTCCTCACGCCAATAATCTTCATCCATATAGCACAAAGGAAAGAGTTGAATTCCAATCGGCTTCTTTGTAATGAGTGAGGTATGAAAAGTCTGTCCATCACCTTCATAGAAGTATTCGTGATGACTTTGCCATGCATCTTCGTGAAGTGTATCGGCATTCATCATTGACTTTCTCACTCTCGTATCAAATACCCCAAGAGCTTTGATTGGTCTATCATACTTGGATGGTAGAATTTGCACTTGAATATTTGGATAAGGCATCCCTTCTAGATCAAGGAGCTTTTCTTAATCGATGGTTGTGATTTGATCACAAAGATCGAGCTCGAGGATGAATCTTCTTCTTCTTCTTCTTTTGGTCCTTGGTCATCGGTAGAAATATTGTATTGTAAATGCAAAGGTGTCTTTATCCTGCTCATCTTGTTCGTAAAATAAAGATTCAATATCAGATCATCTATGTTGGCATAATTAAGTTGGAATGCTTGTGATGCCAACTTCGCCGCTTTGTCTTTCTTTTAGAGCAATTCTTTGCAAAGTGCCCTTTTCTTCCACATAGGAAACACCTATTCGCCGACTTCATTCTCAATGGTTTCCTTCAAGAACCGATAGGCCTATTTCTTTTCGCCATCCTATTGATCTTTCCGATCTTTTTACGGAAGACGATGATGAACAAGTGCAATTCTCCTTTTCTTTGCACTTTATCTCCAGATGAGAGTTTTTTTGCATACAGATTTGAGGAGAGTTCTTTTATCAAGTACATCCTTGATGAAGACTTGTTGCTCACACATCTTGTATAGGGTTGCAAACGTCATCTTGTGGATTTCACCTAGACTGATTCTTGAGACTTTGCTCCTGGAAGCTTGAATCATTCTTTGTAAATCTGGCTGGAGTTCTTTAGGTAGAGATGCAAGATAGACATGTTTGAGATTTCGATCATTATATCCATTCAGCATGTAGAACTTTTTAGACATCCTTTTGAAATGTCTATCCAAATCTTTTCTTGTCAATGAACAACATTTCCCATCTTCTTTTTCAAGCAAAATGGCTGCCCAATATTCATCACTAGCATCAGTCTGGTTAAATCCTTTGTCCTGTACTTGGGATTTTCAATGGCGGAGGATTCTGACATGCTTGAGTTATTGAACTGTTCTCGTCTGGGAAGACCCCCATGATGGAGCATTCTTCATGAGCATCTTTGAAAGATGGCTAGTGTATTTGGAGCAATCCGGAATGAAATCTCTGATATAATAAATAATTCCAAGGAATTGTTAAATTTCTTTTATTGACAAGTTTCATCCGGAAACTTTAGCAATTCTTGAGCAATGTGCAGACCAGGCTGATACTCTCCATCAATTATTTCCATTCACAAAAAGTCAATACTTGTTTGACCGATAGAGCTCTTCTTTTTAGATAACATGATATCGTTTGACTGAACAATATCCAAGAACTGGTGTATCAAAGTCTCATGATCTTGTTTGTTTGATGAGAACAGTAAGATGTCATCAATGTAGATTAGGGTGTTATGTAGGATAGGTTCGAAAAGTTGGGTCATTGCTTTTTCGAATAAGGAGGGTATAACCTTCAAACCAAATGGCATGACTGTCCATTGGCATTGGGCTGTGGGAAGGCAAAAGGTAGTTTTATATCTATCCTCTGGGGCAATTCCCAATTGCCATAACCCTGATTTTAAATCAAACTTTGAAAAGATTTAAGCTTTAGAGAGTTGGGAAAAGGTAAAGGGAACTTCATCAAGGAGGAAATGGTTAAGAGCTTTGTAATCAATAACAAGCCTATTTTCCCTCCTACCTGTTCAACTTTTTGTTGACGTAGATTGCGGGCAAGCCCAATTGGACTTTGTGGGCTCAATGAGTCCAATTGCTAATAGTTGGTTGCATTCTTGGCGTGCAAGGTTCGGCTCTTCTGGAATCATTCCAGGATGAGTGGCCTTGGTAGCATTCACATCTTCATTCTTTTTTAAAGGGTGCTGAATAAAGAACTTGAGTAGCTGGTTTGTAATATCTCCGTATTCGGAGGTGCTTCGATAGAGTAAACAACTTCGGATGGTGGTGTAAGGTTGGAATTGTCTCTTGTACTTCAACCAATGAGGTAGAATCTGCAGGATTTTAGTTTGGAAGAACAAATTGAAGCCCAACAAGATATCTTGTCCATGGAGTCCTCACGCCAATAATCTTCATCCATATAGCACAAAGTGGAAAGAGTTGAATTCCAATCGGCTTCTTTGTAATGAGTGAGGTATGAAAAGTCTGTCCATCGCCTTCATAGAAGTATTCGTGATGACTTTGCCATGCATCTTCGTGAAGTGTATCGGATTCATCATTGACTTTCTCCTCTGTATCAAATACCCCAAGAGCTTTGATTGGTCTATCATACTTGGATGGTAGAATTTGCACTTGAATATTTGGATAAGGCATCCCTTCTAGGATCAAGGAGCTTTTCTTAATCGATGGTTGTGATTTGATCACAAAGATCGGGAGCTCGAGGATGAATCTTCTTCTTCTTCTTCTTTTTTTGGTCCTTGGTCATCAAGAGAATATTGTATTGCAAATGCAAAGGTGTCTTTATCCTGCTCATCTTGTTCGTAAAATAAAGATTCAATATCAAAGATCATCTATGTTGGCATAATTAAGTTGGAATGCTTGTGATGCCAACTTCGCCGCTTTGTCTTTCTTTTAGAGCAATTCTTTGCAAAGTGCCCTTTTCTTCCACATAGGAAACACCTATTCGTCGACTTCATTCTCAATGGTTTCCTTCAAGAACCGATAGGCCTATTTCTTTTCGCCATCCTATTGATCTTTCTCGATCTTTTTACGGAAGACGATGATGAACAAGTGCAATTCTCCTTTTCTTTGCACTTTATCTCCGTGATGAGAGTTTTTTTTTTGCATACAGATTTGAGGAGAGTTCTTTTATCAAGTACATCCTTGATGAAGACTTGTTGCTCACACATCTTGTATAGGGTTGCAAACGCCATCTTGTGGATTTCACCTAGACTGATTCTTGAGACTTTGCTCCTGGAAGCTTGAATCATTCTTTGTAAATCTGGCTGGAGTTCTTTAGGTAGAGATGCAAGATAGACATGTTTGAGATTTCGATCATTATATCCATTCAGCATGTAGAACTTTTTAGACATCCTTTTGAAATGTCTATCCAAATCTTTTCTTGTCAATGAACAACATTTCCCATCTTCTTTTTCAAGCAAAATGGCTGCCCAATATTCATCACTAGCATCAGTCTGGTTAAATCCTTTGTCCTGTACTTGGGATTTTCAATGGCGGAGGATTCTGACATGCTTGAGTTATTGAACTGTTTCTCGTTTGGGAAGACCCCATGATGGAGCATTCTTCATGAGCATCTTTGAAAGATGGCTAGTGTATTTGGAGCAATCCTAATGAAATCTACGATATAATAAATAATTCCAAGGAATTGTTAAATTTCTTTTATTGACAAGTTTCATCCGGAAACTTTAGCAATTCTTGAGCAATGTGCGACCTACGATACTCTCCATCAATTATTTCCATTCACAAAAAGTCAATACTTGTTTGACCGATAGAGCTCTTCTTTTTAGATAACATGATATCGTTTGATCAACAATATCCAAGAACTGGTGTATCAAAGTCTCATGATCTTGTTTGTTTGATGAGAACAAAGAAGATGTCATCAATGTAGATTAGGTGTTATGTAGGATAGGTTCGAAAAGTTGGGTCATTGCTTTTTCGAATAAGGAGGGTATAACCTTCAAACCAAATGGCATGACTGTCCATTGGCATTGGGGCTGTGGGAAGGCAAAAGGTAGTTTTATATCTATCCTCCTCCGGGCAATTCCCAATTGCCATAACCCCGATTTTAAATCAAACTTTGAAAAGATTTAAGCTTTAGAGAGTTGGGAAAAGGTAAAGGGAACTTCATCAAGGAGGAAATGGTTAAGAGCTTTGTAATCAATAACAAGCCTATTTTCCCTCCTACCCATTCACTCTTTTGTTGACGTAGATTGCGGGCAAGCCCAATTGGACTTTGTGGGCTCAATGAGTCCAATTGCTAATAGTTGGTTGCATTCTTGGCTTGCAAGGTTCGGCTCTTCCGGAATCATTCCAGGATGAGTGGCCTTGGTAGCATTCACATCTTCATTCTTTTTTAAAGGGTCTTGAATAAAGAACTTGAGTAGTCTGGTTTGTAATATCTCCGTATTCGAGGTGCTTCGATAGAGTAAACAACTTCGGATGGTGGTGTAAGGTTGGAATTGTCTCTTGTACTTCAACCAATGAGGTAGAATCTGCAGGATTTTAGTTTGGAAGAACAAATTGAAGCCCAACAAGATATCTTGTCCATGGAGTCCTCACGCCAATAATCTTCATCCATATAGCACAGTGGAAAGAGTTGAATTCCAATCGGCTTCTTTGTAATGAGTGAGGTATGAAAAGTCTTGTCCATCGCTTCATAGAAGTATTCGTGATGACTTTGCCATGCATCTTCGGAAGTGTATCAAGCATTCATCATTGACTTTCTCACTCCCGTATCAAATACCCCAAGAGCTTTGATTGGTCTATCATACTTGGATGGTAGAATTTGCACTTGAATATTTGGATAAGGCATCCCTTCTAGGATCAAGGAGCTTGTCTTAATCGATGGTTGTGATTTGATCACAAAGACGAGCTCGAGGATGAATCTTCTTCTTCTTCTTCTTTTTTGGTCCTTGGTCATCGGAGAATATTGTATTGCAAATGCAAAGTGTCTTTATCCTGCTCATCTTGTTCGAAAAATAAAGATTCAATATCAAGCATCATCTATGTTGGCATAATTAAGTTGGAATGCTTGTGATGCCAACTTCGCCGCTTTGTCTTTCTTTTAGAGCAATTCTTTGCAAAGTGCCCTTTTCTTCCACATAGGAAACACCTATTCGCCGACTTCATTCTGAATGGTTTCCTTCAAAGAACCGATAGCCTATTTCTTTTCGCCATCCTATTGATCTTTCTCGATCTTTTTACGGAAGACGATGATGAACAAGTGCAATTCTCCTTTTCTTTGCACTTTATCTCCAGATGAGAGTTTTTTTTTTTGCATACAGAGTTGAGGAGAGTTCTTTTATCAAGCACATCTTTGATGAAGACTTGTTGCTCACACATCTTGTATAGGGTTGCAAACATCATCTTGTGGATTTCACCTAGACGATTCTTGAGACTTTGCTCCCGGAAGCTTGAATCATTCTTTGTAAATCACGGGCCGAGTTCTTTAGGTAGAGATGCAAGATAGACATGTTTGAGATTTGGATCATTATATCCATTCAGCATGTAGAACTTTTTAGACATCCTATTGAAATGTCTATCCAAATCTTTTCTTGTCAATGAACAACATTTCCCATCTTCTTTTTCAAGCAAAATGGCTGCCCAATATTCATCACTAGCATCAGTCTGGTTAAATCCTTTGTCCTGTATTTGGGATTTTCAATGGCGGAGGATTCTCGACATGCATGAGTTATTGAATCTGTTTCGTCTGGGAAGACCCCATGATGGAGCATTCTTCTTGAGCATCTTTGAAAGATGGCTAGTGTATTTGGAGCAATCCGGATTGAAATCTCTGATATAATAAATAATTCCAAGGAACTGTTAAATTTCTTTTATTGACAAGTTTCATCCGGAAACTTTAGCAATTCTTGAGCAATGTGCAGACCAGGCTGATACTCTCCATCAATTATTTCCATTCACAAAAAGTCAATACTTGTTTGACCGATAGAGAGCTCTTCTTTTTAGATAACATGATATCGTTTGATCAACAATATCCAAGAACTGGTGTATCAAAGTCTCATGATCTTGTTTGTTTGATGAGAACAGTAAGATGTCATCAATGTAGATTAGGGTGTTATGTAGGATAGGTTCGAAAAGTTGGGTCATTGCTTTTTCGAATAAGGAGGGTATAACCTTCAAACCAAATGGCATGACTGTCCATTGGCATTGGGCTGTGGGAAGGCAAAAGGTAGTTTTATATCTATCCTCTGGGGCAATTCCCAATTGCCATAACCCTGATTTTAAATCAAACTTTGAAAAGATTTAAGCTTTAGAGAGTTGGGAAAAGGTAAAGGGAACTTCATCAAGGAGGAAATGGTTAAGAGCTTTGTAATCAATAACAAGCCTATTTTCCCTCCTACTGTTCTCACTCTTTTGTTGACGTAGATTGCGGGCAAGCCCAATTGGACTTTGTGGGCTCAATGAGTCCAATTGCTAATAGTTGGTTGCATTCTTGGCTTGCAAGGTTCGGCTCTTCTGGAATCATTCCAGGATGAGTGGCCTTGGTAGCATTCACATCTTCATTCTTTTTTAAAAGGTGTCTTTGAATAAAGAACTTGAGTAGCTGGTTTGTAATATCTCCGTATTCGGAGGTGCTTCGATAGAGTAAACAACTTCTGGATGGTGGTGTAAGGTTGGAATTGTCTCTTGTACTTCAACCAATGAGGTAGAATCTGCAGGGATTTTAGTTTGGAAGAACAAATTGAAGCCCAACAAGATATCTTGTCCATGGAGTCCTCACAATAATCTTCATCCATATAGCACAAAAGGAAAGAGTTGACTTCCAACTCGGCTTCTTTGTAATGAGTGAGGTATGAAAAGTCTTGTCCATCGCCTTCATAGAAGTATTCGTGATGACTTTGCCATGCATCTTCGGAAGTGTATCAAAGATTCATCATTGACTTTCTCACTCCTCAGTATCAAATACCCCAAGAGCTTTGATTGGTCTATCATACTTGGATGGTAGAATTTGCACTTGAATATTTGGATAAGGCATCCCTTCTAGGATCAAGGAGCTTGTCTTAATCGATGGTTGTGATTTGATCACAAAGATCGGGAGCTCGAGGATGAATCTTCTTCTTCTTCTTCTTTTGGTCCTTGGTCATCGTAGAATATTGTATTGCAAATGCAAAGTGTCTTCATCCTCGCTCATCTTGTTCGAAAATAAAGATTCAATATCAGCATCATCTATGTTGGCATAATTAAGTTGGAATGCTTGTGATGCCAACTTCATTTGCTTTTGTCTTTCTTTTAGAGCAATTCTTTGCAAAGTGCCCTTTTCTTCCACATAGAAACACCTATTCGCCGACTTCATTCTCAATGGTTTCCTTCTGAAGAACCGATAGGCCTATTTCTTTTCGCCATCCTATTGATCTTTCTGATCTTTTTACGGGAAGACGATGATGAACAAGTGCAATTCTCCTTTTCTTTGCACTTTATCTCCAGATGAGAGTTTTTTTTTTGCATACAGATTTGAGGAGAGTTCTTTTATCAAGTACATCCTTGATGAAGACTTGTTGCTCACACATCTTGTATAGGGTTGCAAACGTCATCTTGTGGATTTCACCTAGACTGATTCTTGAGACTTTGCTCCTGGAAGCTTGAATCATTCTTTGTAAATCTGGCTGGAGTTCTTTAGGTAGAGATGCAAGATAGACATGTTTGAGATTTCGATCATTATATCCATTCAGCATGTAGAACTTTTTAGACATCCTTTTGAAATGTCTATCCAAATCTTTTCTTGTCAATGAACAACATTTCCCATCTTCTTTTTCAAGCAAAATGGCTGCCCAATATTCATCACTAGCATCAGTCTGGTTAAATCCTTTGTCCTGTACTTGGGATTTTCAATGGCGGAGGATTCTGACATACTTGCTTGAGTTATTGAACTGCTCTGCCTGGAAGACCCCATGATGGAGCATTCTTCTTGAGCATCTTTGAAAGATGGCTAGTGTATTTGGAGCAATCCTAATGAAATCTCTCGATATAATAAATAATTCCAAGGAATTGTTAAATTTCTTTTATTGACAAGTTTCATCCGAAACTTTAGCAATTCTTGAGCAATGTGCGGACCCCGGGCGATACTCTCCATCAATTATTTCCATTCACAAAAAGTCAATACTTGTTTGACCGATAGAGCTCTTCTTTTTTAGATAACATGATATCGTTTGACTCGAACAATATCCAAGAACTGGTGTATCAAAGTCTCATGATCTTGTTTGTTTGATGAGAACAGTAAGATGTCATCAATGTAGATTAGGGTGTTATGTAGGATAGGTTCGAAAAGTTGGGTCATTGCTTTTTCGAATAAGGAGGGTATAACCTTCAAACCAAATGGCATGACTGTCCATTGGCATTGGGCTGTGGGAAGGCAAAAGGTAGTTTTATATCTATCCTCTGGGGCAATTCCCAATTGCCATAACCCTGATTTTAAATCAAACTTTGAAAAGATTTAAGCTTTAGAGAGTTGGGAAAAGGTAAAGGGAACTTCATCAAGGAGGAAATGGTTAAGAGCTTTGTAATCAATAACAAGCCTATTTTCCCTCCTACCTGTTCAGCTCTTTTGTTGACGTAGATTGCAGGGCAAGCCCAATTGGACTTTGTGGGCTCAATGAGTCCAATTGCTAATAGTTGGTTGCATTCTTGGCTTGCAAGGTTCGGCTCTTCTGGAATCATTCCAGGATGAGTGGCCTTGGTAGCATTCACATCTTCATTCTTTTTTAAAGGGTGCTGAATAAAGAACTTGAGTAGCTGGTTTGTAATATCTCCGTATTCTGGAGGTGCTTCTGATAGAGTAAACAACTTCTGGATGGTGGTGTAAGGTTGGAATTGTCTCTTGTACTTCAACCAATGAGGTAGAATCTGCAGGATTTTAGTTTGGAAGAACAAATTGAAGCCCAACAAGATATCTTGTCCATGGAGTCCTGCTGCCAATAATCTTCATCCATATAGCACAGTGGAAAGAGTTGAATTCCAACTGGCTTCTTTGTAATGAGTGAGGTATGAAAAGTCTGTCCATCAGCTTCATAGAAGTATTCGTGATGACTTTGCCATGCATCTTCGGAAGTGTATCAGCATTCATCATTGACTTTCTCACTCCTGTATCAAATACCCCAAGAGCTTTGATTGGTCTATCATACTTGGATGGTAGAATTTGCACTTGAATATTTGGATAAGGCATCCCTTCTAGGATCAAGGAGCTTGTCTTAACTGATGGTTGTGATTTGATCACAAAGACTGGGAGCTCTGAGGATGAATCTTCTTCTTCTTCTTCTTTTGGTCCTTGGTCATCAGTAGAATATTGTATTGCAAATGCAGTGTCTTCATCCTGCTCATCTTGTTCGTAAAATAAAGATTCAATATCAAGCATCATCTATGTTGGCATAATTAAGTTGGAATGCTTGTGATGCCAACTTCGCCGCTTTGTCTTTCTTTTAGAGCAATTCTTTGCAAAGTGCCCTTTTCTTCCACATAGGAAACACCTATTCGCCGACTTCATTCTCAATGGTTTCCTTCTGAAGAACCGATAGGCCTATTTCTTTTCGCCATCCTATTGATCTTTCTGATCTTTTTACGGGAAGACGATGATGAACAAGTGCAATTCTCCTTTTCTTTGCACTTTATCTCCAGATGAGAGTTTTTTTTTTGCATACATATTTGAGGAGAGTTCTTTTATCAAGTACATCCTTGATGAAGACTTGTTGCTCACACATCTTGTATAGGGTTGCAAACGTCATCTTGTGGATTTCACCTAGACTGATTCTTGAGACTTTGCTCCTGGAAGCTTGAATCATTCTGTGTAAATCAGGTTGGAGTTCTTTAGGTAGAGATGCAAGATAGACATGTTTGAGATTTCGATCATTATATCCATTCAAAGATGTAGAACTTTTTAGACATCCTTTTGAAATGTCTATCCAAATCTTTTCTTGTCAATGAACAACATTTCCCATCTTCTTTTTCAAGCAAAATGGCTGCCCAATATTCATCACTAGCATCATCCGGTTAAATCCTTTGTCCCTGTTTTGGGATTTTCAATGGCGGAGGATTCGACATGCTTGAGTTATTGAACTCGTTCTCGCCTGGGGAAGACCCCATGATGGAGCATTCTTCTTGAGCATCTTTGAAAGATGGCTAGTGTATTTGGAGCAATCCGGAATGAAATCTCTGATATAATAAATAATTCCAAGGAATTGTTAAATTTCTTTTATTGACAAGTTTCATCCGGAAACTTTAGCAATTCTTGAGCAATGTGCAGACCAGGCTGATACTCTCCATCAATTATTTCCATTCACAAAAAGTCAATACTTGTTTGACCGATAGAGCTCTTCTTTTTAGATAACATGATATCGTTTGACTGAACAATATCCAAGAACTGGTGTATCAAAGTCTCATGATCTTGTTTGTTTGATGAGAACAGTAAGATGTCATCAATGTAGATTAGGGTGTTATGTAGGATAGGTTCGAAAAGTTGGGTCATTGCTTTTTCGAATAAGGAGGGTATAACCTTCAAACCAAATGGCATGACTGTCCATTGGTATTGGGCTGTGGGAAGGCAAAAGGTAGTTTTATATCTATCCTCTGGGGCAATTCCCAATTGCCATAACCCTGATTTTAAATCAAACTTTGAAAAGATTTAAGCTTTAGAGAGTTGGGAAAACAACATTTGAGTTTTAGGTAAAGGGAACTTCATCAAGGAGGAAATGGTTAAGAGCTTTGTAATCAATAACAAGCCTATTTTCCCTCCTACCTGTTCAGCTCTTTTGTTGACGTAGATTGCAGGGCAAGCCCAATTGGACTTTGTGGGCTCAATGAGTCCAATTGCTAATAGTTGGTTGCATTCTTGGCTTGCAAGGTTCGGCTCTTCTGGAATCATTCCAGGATGAGTGGCCTTGGTAGCATTCACATCTTCATTCTTTTTTAAAGGGTGCTGAATAAAGAACTTGAGTAGTCGGTTTGTAATATCTCCGTATTCCTGAGGTGCTTCGATAGAGTAAACAACTTCTGGATGGTGGTGTAAGGTTGGAATTGTCTCTTGTACTTCAACCAATGAGGTAGAATCTGCAGGATTTTAGTTTGGAAGAACAAATTGAAGCCCAACAAGATATCTTGTCCATGGAGTCCTGCTGCCAATAATCTTCATCCATATAGCACAAAAAGAGTTGACTTCCAATCGGCTTCTTTGTAATGAGTGAGGTATGAAAAAGTCTTGTCCATCGACTTCATAGAAGTATTCGTGATGACTTTGCCATGCATCTTCGGAAGTGTATCAAAGATTCATCATTGACTTTCTCACTCCTGTATCAAATACCCCAAGAGCTTTGATTGGTCTATCATACTTGGATGGTAGAATTTGCACTTGAATATTTGGATAAGGCATCCCTTCTAGGATCAAGGAGCTTGTCTTAATCGATGGTTGTGATTTGATCACAAAGATCGGGAGCTCGAGGATGAATCTTCTTCTTCTTCTTCTTTTGGTCCTTGGTCATCAAGTAGAATATTGTATTGCAAATGCAGTGTCTTCATCCTGCTTCATCTTGTTCGTAAAAATAAAGATTCAATATCAGCATCATCTATGTTGGCATAATTAAGTTGGAATGCTTGTGATGCCAACTTCGCCGCTTTGTCTTTCTTTTAGAGCAATTCTTTGCAAAGTGCCCTTTTCTTCCACATAGAAAACACCTATTCGCGACTTCTTTCTCGAATGGTTTCCTTCAAGAACCGATAAGCCTATTTCTTTTCACCATCCTATTGATCTTTCTGATCTTTTTACGGGAAGACGATGATGAACAAGTGCAATTCTCCTTTTCTTTGCACTTTATCTCTAGATGAGAGTTTTTTTGCATACAGATTTGAGGAGAGTTCTTTTATCAAGTACATCCTTGATGAAGACTTGTTGCTCACACATCTTGTTTAGGGTTGCAAACGTCATCTTGTGTATTTCACCTAGATCGATTCTTGAGACTTCGCTCCCGAAGCTTTAGTCATTCTATGTAAATCACTCAATATCATTTGAGTGAACAATATCCAAGAACGGTGTTTCAAAGTCTCATGATCTTGTTTGTTTGATGAGAACAAGAAGATGTTATCAATGTAGATTAGGGTGTTATGCGATAGGTTCGAAAAGTTGGGTCATTGCTTTTTCGAATAAGGAGGGTGCAACCTTCAAACCAAATGGCATGATGTCCATTGGTATTGGGCTATGGGAAGGCAAAAGGTAGTTTTATATCTATCCTTTGGGACATTTCCCATTTGCAAATCATTTGGACATTTTACCACTAAACTTTCAAAAGATACAACAACAATAATAAAAATAAAAGTAAAAAAAAGGAAAAATAGCTGACAAAAGATGTTAGTTTACACTATCCACCGGGACACCCTTCTCATGCCATTTCTTCAAACAAGGCCATACATAAAACATCAAAGGATTCGACTTTGTAACAATAGGCCGTCATTCCGGTCATCCAAACAACCCCTCCATACAAGGTAAAAATAGAATGCACAAAAAGACTTGACACGCACCAAGCCTAAAAAGGTTATAATAGACGTTGTTCAATGAGTTACCGATCAGCGGTGTTTTTCGGCTATTGGCTAGAGACTAGCGGCATTTTCCAAGTGGGTCCAAATTTCCTTCCGTTTTTCAAATTGCTAAGTTTACTTTTTCTTGTTCCTCCCTCCAGATTTGCGGATGCAAGACAATATTAGGGCATCGTCCATTTCCGTGAGCATCTTTCTTACATTTAGAGTTAAATTTAGGACACCTGGTTCCGGTGGTTTTGCGCGTTGACTTCCGTAGTCAGGAATACTATCGGAGAATAACTTGCCGGTTATGTGTGATAAGATTAATGATCTGGTCGTTATTCCAAAGAAACAAGCTCTCTCTCTACCACGAAAATGATAACTATTTATGCAAATTTTAATCCGACAAAACGGAACCATGACTTTTTGGAACTCAAATCCCATGTTAATTCCTTCCTTTCAATCTCCTCAATCTCACCCAAAAACATCACCTCCTTCCCGACTATTCGTAATCGGCCAATATTTTAATGACCCCTTAATCACCGTGCTAGCCAACTTCGGCTCCTTCTCAACGAATCGAGTCACACAATATGAAAGTCAGCTGAAAATAAACCCCCAACGACTTCGGCTTGTGCAATGGAATCAACGCCTTCGAAAAGAATATCTTATGCTCTTCTTTTAGAGGCAAAGCGAATCCCGTGATCACACTCCCGAAAATCTCCAACAACTCCGTAATTCCATTATGCTTCTCCATCTCAAACACGAATCAGAAAACACATTGCTTATAATCTTTCGTATAAATGGCCGATGAACCATAAACTTCCCAGTAAATCCTATGCAAAATCGCTTTTAAACAATCCCTTTCTCTCGGGATCCTCCGAATCGAAAAATCGATGATTCTCAATATAAACGAATGATTCACGTACTTTTTCGCGACTTTCGCTTCCAAAGAAGCCGAAGTCACGAATTTGAGCAAGAAATCGTACACTACCTGTAAATGGGACCACGCAGATCGAATGTGGGCTCATCGTCCGTTATCGTTTTTCGGGACGAAATTCGTGTTCTAGAGCGACAATTAGGCGGAAAACACGGAATAAATTAATGGAGCACATTTTGCAAGATGCTAAAACTACGGGTTCTAAGAATTTTGGGGGTTTTCGGATACGACCGAGAAGCTCGAGCAATGTGGCTCGTTTGAGCTCCTTTTCTTGAACATTCTTTGTGGGATCTGTGAAATCGAACACAACACAAAGATAAACTCAACTTACTTATGAAGAGATTCATTTTTTCTCGAGCTTGGGAAATCCTTGAAGGCGAGCAATGGCTCGATTCCTGATCACACTGCAAGGGGGGAACACGGCGTTCGCCCGCCCGCCGAACATAGGGATGAATTAGGGGCCGAATTAGGGTTTCTTGGTAAATCTTGATCCGGTTTTCTGAATTTTCGGACATTTCCCATTTGCCGTAACCCGATTTTAAATCAAACTTTGAAAAGATTTAAGCTTTAGAGAGTTGGGAAAACAACATTTGAGTTTTAGATAAAGGGAACTTCATTAAGGAGGAAATGGTTAAGAGCTTTGTAATCAATAACAAGCCTATTTTCCCTCGTACCTGTTCAGCTCTTTTTTGTTGACGTAGAATGCAGGGCAAGCCCAATTGGACTTGGTGAGCTCAATGAGTCCAAGTGCTAATAGTTGGTTGCATTCTTGGCTTGCAAGGTTCGGCTCTTCCGAATCATTCCGGATGAGTGGCCTTGGTAGCATTCACATCTTCATTCTTTTTGAAAGGGAGCTGAATAAAGAACTTGAGAAGTCGGTTTTTGTAATATCTCCATATTCGGAGGTGCTTCGATAGAGTAAACAACTTCTGGATGGTGGTGTAAGGTTGGAATTGTCTCTTGTACTTCAACCCATGAGGTAGAATCTATAGGCTTTTAGTTTGGAAGAACAAATTGAAGCCCATCAAGATATCTTGTCCATGGAGTCCTCACGCTAAATAATCTTCATCCATATAGCACAAAGGAAAGAGTTGAATTCCAACCGGCTTTTTATAATGAGTGAGGTATGAAAAAGTCTGTCCATCAACTTCATAGAAGTATTCGTGATGACTTTGCCATGCATCTTCGTGAAGTATATCAACATTCATCATTGACTTTCTCTCCTCGTATCGAATACCCCAATAGCTTTGATTGGTCTATCATACTTGGATGGTAGAATTTGCACTTCAATATTTGGATAAGGCATCCCTCCTTGGATCAAGGAGCTTGTCTTAAGTGATGGTTGTGACTTGGTCACAAAGACCGGGAGCTCGAGGATGAATCTTCTTCTTCTTCTTCTTTTGGTCCTTGGTAATCGGTAGAAATATTGCATTGCAAATGCAAACGATGTCTTCATCCTCGCTCATCTTGTTCGTAAAATAAAGATTCAATATCAGCATCATCTATGTTGGCATAATTAAATTGGAATGCTTGTGATGCCAACTTCGCCGCTTTGTCTTTCTTTTAGGGCAATTTTTTTGCAAAGTGCCTTTTCTTCCACATAGGAAACACCTATTCGCCGACTTCTTTCTCTCAATGGTTTCTTCAACAACCGATAAGCCTATTTCTTTTCGCCATCTTATTGATCTTTCGATCTTTTTAAGGGAAGACGATGATGAACAAGTGCAATTCTCCTTTCCTTTGCACTTTATCTCCGTGATGAGAGTTTTTTTTTGCATACGATTTGAGGAGAGTCCTTTTATCAAGCACATCTTTGATGAAGACTTGTTGCTCACACATCTTGTATAGGGTTGCAAACATCATCTGGTGGATTTCACCTAGACTGATTCTTGAGACTTCGCTCCTGGAAGCTTGAATCATTTTGTGTAATTCAGGCTGGAGTTCTTTAGGTAGAGATGCAAGATAGACATGTTTGAGATTTGGATCATTATATCCTTTCAAAGATATAGAACTTTTCGACGCCCTTTTGAAATGTCTATCCAAATCTTTTCTTGTCAATGAACAACATTTCCCATCTTCTTTTTCAAGCAAAATGGCTGCCCAATATTCATCACTAGCAACAGTCTGGTTAAATCCTTTGTCCTGTACTTGGGATTTTCAATGGCGGAGGATTCTGACATACTTGCTTGAGTTGTTGAACTGCTCTCGTCTGGGAAGATCCCCACGATGGGGCATTCTTCTTGAGCATCTTTGAAAGATGGCTAGTGTATTTGGAGCAATCCAGAATGAAATCTCTGATATAATTAATAATTCCAAGGAATTGTTAAATTTCTTTGATTGACAAGTTCCATCCGGAAACTTTAGCAATTCTTGAGCTATGTGCAGACCGAGCTGATACTCTCCATCGATTATTTCCATTCCCAAAAACTCAATACTTGTTTGACTGATAGAGCTCCTCTTTTTAGATAGCATGATATCATCTGACTGAATAATATCCAAGAACTGGTGTATCAAAGTCTCATGATCTTGTTTGTTTGATGAGAACAGTAAGATATCATCAATGTAGATTAGGGTGTTATGTAGGATAGGTTCGAAAAGTTGGGTCATTGCCTTTTGGAATATGGAGGGTGCGACCTTCAAACCAAATGGCATGACTTGTCCATTGGCATTGGGCTGTGGGAAGGCAAAAGGTAGTTTTATATCTATCCTCCGGGGCAATTCCCAATTTCCATAACCCCGATTTTAAATCAAACTTTGAAAAGATTTGGGATTTAGAGAGTTGGGAAAACAAAGATTTGAGTTTTAGGTAAAGGGAACTTCATCAAGGAGGAAATGGTTAAGAGCTTTGTAATCAATAACAAGCCTCTTTTCCCTCGTACCTGTTTAGCTCTTTTGTGGATGTAGAATGCAGGGCAAGCCCAATTAGACTTTGTGGGCTCAATGAGTCCAAGTGGTAATAGTTAGTTGCATTCTTGGCTTGCAAGGTTCGTCTCTTCTGGATTCATTCCAGGATGAGTGGCCTTGGTAGCATTCACATCTTCATTCTTTTTGAAACGGAGCTGAATAAAGAACTTGAGAAGCTGGTTTGTAATATCTCCATATTTTGGAGGTGGTTCTGATAGAGTAAACAACTTCTGGATGGTGGTGTAAGGTTGGAATTGTCTCTTGTACTTCAACCCATGAGGTAGAATCTGGAGGCTTTTATTTTGGAAGAACAAATCGAAGCCCATCAAGATATCTTGTCCATGGAGTCCCGCCGCCAATAATCTTCATCCATATAGCACAAAGGGAAAGAGTTGAATTCCAACTGGCTTTTTTGTAATGAGTGAGATATGAAAAGTATGTCCATCAACTTCATAGAAGTATTCGTGATGACTTTGCCATGCATCTTCAAAAAGTATATCAACATTCATCATTGACTTTCTCTCTCCTGTATCGAATACCCCAATAGCTTTGATTGGTCTATCATACTTGGATGGTAGAATTTGCACTTCAATATTTGGATAAGGCATCCCTCTTTGGTTCAAGGAGCTTGTCTTAAGTGATGGTTGTGACTTGGTCACAAAGACCGAGCTCGAGGATGAATCTTCTTCTTCTTCTTCTTTTGGTCCTTGGTCATCAGTAGAATATTGTATTGCAAATGCAGTGTCTTCATCCTGCTCACACATCTTGTATAGGGTTGCAAACGTCATCTGGTGGATTTCACTTAGACTGATTCTTGAGACTTCGCTCCTGGAAGCTTGAATCATTCTGTGTAACTCAAAGCTAGAGTTCTTTAGGTAGAGATGCAAGATAGACATGTTTGAGATTTGGATCATTATATCCATTCCGCATGTAGAACTTTTCAGACGTCCTTTTGAAATGTCTATCCAAATCTTATCTTGTCAATGAACAACATTTTCCATCTTTTTTTTCAAGCACAATGGCTGCCCAATATTCATCACTAGCATCAGTCTGGTTAAATCCTTTGTCCTGTACTTGGGATTTTCAATGGCAGAGGATTCTGACATACTTGCTTGAGTTGTTGAACTGCTCTTGTCTTGGAAGATCCCCATGATGGAGATTTTCTTCTTGAGCATCTTTGAAAGATGGCTAGTGTATATTGAGCAATCCGGAATGAAATCTCTGATATAATTAATAATTCCAAGGAATTGTTAAATTTTTTTGATTGACAAGTTCATCCGGAAACATTAGCAATTCTTGAGCAATGTGCAGACCGAGCTGATACACTCCAGCGATTATTTCCATTCCCCAAAACTCAATCTTGTTTGACTGATAGAGCTCTTCTTTTTAGATAGCATGATATCATCTGACTGAACAATATCCAAGAACTGGTGTATCAAAGTCTCATGATCTTGTTTGTTTGATGAAAACAGTAAGATGTCATCAATGTAGATTAGGGTGTTATGTAGGATAGGTTTGAAAAGTTGGTCATTGCTTTTTGGAATAAGGAGGGTGCAACCTTCAAACCAAATGGCATGACTGTCCATTGGTATTGGGCTGTGGGAAGGCAAAAGGTAGTTTTATATCTATCCTCTGGGACAATTCCCAATTTCCATAACATTGATTTTAAATCAAACTTTGAAAAGATTTGAGCTTTAGAGAGTTGGGAAAACAACATTTGAGTTTTAGGTAAAGGGAACTTCATCAAGGAGGAAGTGGTTAAGAGCTTTGTAATCAATAACAAGCCTCTTTTCCCTCGTACCTGTTCAGCTCTTTTGTTGATGTAGAATGTAGGGCAAGCCCAATTGGAATTTGTGGGCTCAATGAGTCCAAGTGGTAATAGTTGGTTGCATTCTTGGCTTGCAAGGTTCGGCTCTTCTAGAGTCATTCCAGGATGAGTGGTCTTGGTAGCATTCACATCTTCATTCTCTTTGAAAGGGAGCTGAATAAAGAATTTAGAAGCTGGCACTACTACAAAATATAGATTTGACCACAGAAAATTACATCGGTTCTTTTTGGAACCGATGTAAAAAAGGAGGCGGTGGCATAATTGTAATATATTTAAGAAATTCACAGCTGTTTAGTAAATAAATGATGTAAAAAATAAATAATTTACCGCGGTTATTGCAACCAACCGATGTAAACAAAATATTTTACAGTGGTTACTATTTAACATATGTAAATTTTCTTTATTTTTACAGCGGTTACCTTTTTAACCTGCGGTAATTTAATTTATACATCAGTTACTTAATTAATTAAAATTCTGAGAAAAAAAAAGTTAATTAATTAATTGTTGTAGGTTAATATCCAAGTTACCCAAATCACGTATTATTTCTTAGTCTCCATGTCAGTCGTACGCCCCTTCTCTATTTCTCTCCTCACGCTGCCTGTTAGAGTAAAACTCATCTCCACGGTTTGCCGCTGATTAGAGTCAGCCTCATCTCCACCGAATTGCTACCGGTTATAGTCAGATTCATCTCCCCCTCACCCAAATTTGTGGTAATTTTAAACCTTAACTTCTATTACTAGGTTTTTTCTTTAATTTTTATTAATACTTGGCACCAAGATTAGTTGGTTTGTCCGTTTCCAGAGGGTTTAGAATATCAATCGGGTAAGGCAGTGTTAGAGATATAAATATTGCTAATCATAGTCTAATTAATCATTGTACTATTCCTATATCAGATTGTGCCAAGTGTCTCTCATCTAGGTTAGGATAGTACAAGGTTGTTAGCATATTCACTTTTCACCCAATCATTGGGGAAGGACAATGGTGCACTTGCTGCTATAAAAATCCCCATGTATTGCTGATGATGATTCATTCGAATATATACAGCTTTTACATTCAACATAGATTACAATGTCTCTTAGCTTTTCTAGTCTTTATTTGCTTTCCTTTCATGGTATCAGAGCAGGTTTTACCTGACTCTGCATACCCCTGCTGCATATTTCTTTTCATTGTTTGAGCTTCCTCTTGCCATGGATGACTCAGACGGTTCAACAACTCATGATGGAGCAACTCTTAATACTGCTCCTACACAGCTGATATTTCTTCAAAATCAGCTTATTTCCATTAAGCTTGATGAAGATAACTTCCTCATATGGAAGCAGCAAGTTCTCACTACTATTCGAGGTTATGGATTGCAGCACTTTATTCTTGATGATGCTGCAATACCTACTCAGTTTCTTACCTCAGAAGATCAAACACAAACAATCAATCCTGAATTCATCACATGGCAAAGATAGGATCAGCTTTTAGCTTCTTGGATCCTTTCCTCTTTGTCACAAAGTATGTTGATTCTTATGGTAGGTCTTACTACAGCAAGAGATATTTGGCAAACCATTGAGACACATTTTGCCAGTCAGTCCCAAGCTAAGCTTCTTCAATATAAGCTGAAGCTTCAGACTCTTAGAAAGGAAAATTTAAGCATGAGAGATTATCTTGGAAAGATGAAGGGATGTTTTGACTTGCTTGCTTCTGCAGGAGAGAAACTGTCTGAGAAAGATCAAGTTCTACATATTTTAGCTGGCTTAGGGAGTGAATATAATGCTGTAATGGTCTCTGCAACATCCAGATTTGAGCCCTTAAGTGTCATTGAGGTTCAGTCTTTGCTTATGAGCTATGAGACTAGGCTTGAATCCATTGTTGTTCCTTTGGTTAACAGTGATGGTTCAATGCCATCTGTGAACAATGTTGGTCAACCATCTCAGAGAAGAAGTTTTTCCCCTAACCAGTCCTTTGGAAGAGGCAGAATCAGTTTGCTAACCAAACCAATAGAGGAGGCAGGTTTGGTAGAGGACCTTACAGAGGCAGGGGTGGCAGAAATGGAAATCGTTTGATTTGTCAACTATGTGGCATTACTGGACATACTGCTGATAGATGCTGGCACAGATATGACTCTAATGTTGGAAGTAACAACACTACTCAGTTGTTTCAGTGACAAAACAGAAATCCTACTCTAAATATGACTCAAGCTTCTTCTATCCCAAGCTTTTCTGATGCAGGTTCTGAGAGCTCTTGGTTCCCTGATTCTGGTGCTAGCAACCATGTCACCAATGATCTTGCTAATGTCAATATTGCTACTGAGTATAATGGCACCAGCATGCTTCTCATGGGTAATGGAACAGGTACTAATATTGCTCACACTGGCACCACTCATCTTCATTCTCCTTTTAGTTCTAAACATTTTATTCTCAAAAATTTTCTTCATGTTCCTAACATAAGCAAAAACCTTATTAGTGTTTCTCAGTTTGCCTTTGATAATAATGTTTTCTTTGAGTTTCACCCTCTCTTTTGTCTTGTTAAGGATCGAACCACCAAGGAAGTACTTCTCAAGGGAATAGTTAGAGGAGGACTGTATCATTTTCAACTTCACAGTTTCCAGCACTTGCCTACTTCCAACAAGGATATCAATCCAACTCCAAATAATAGTTTTAGCCCTAATCTTTACTCTACTAGCTTACAAAATACTTGTAGTATTGACTTGTGGCATAAACGGATGGGTCATGCTAGCTTTGATGTTGTTAAGAGAGCCTTGAGTGATTGTAATATCTCTTTTTCAATGAAATCTAATTCCAGTTTGTGTTCTTCTTGTGCCCTGTCTAAAGCTCATAAATTACCTTTTCCTCATTCTACAACTCATTGCACTACACCACTGCAAATTGTGCATACTGATCTCTAGGGACCATCCTCCATTAAGTCCTCAAATGGATTCAGTTATTATGTCATTTTATTGATGAATACACTCGTTTCACTTGGTTGTTTCTTCTTAAATCCAAATCTGAAGTATATAATGTTTTCATTCATTTCAAAAATATGATTGAAAATCAACTAAATCTCAAAATCAAATCCATACAAAGTGACTGGGGACGTGAATATAGAGCCTTAACTAAATTCTTTCAAGATCATAGGATAGTACATAGAATATCTTGTCCATATACACCCCAACAAAATGGACTTGCAGAAAGAAAGAATAAGCACATTGTTGAAATGGGGTTGGCCTTACTTGCTCAATCAGGATTACCCTCAAAGTTCTGGGATGATTCTTTCACATGTGTTATTTACCTCATCAACAGAACCCCTACCAAAGTGTTGAATTTTTTAAGTCCTCTTGAAAAACTTTATGGGCACAAGCCTGACTATTTTAAACTTAAAGTTTTTGGATGTCTCTCATATCCTTATCTCAGACCCTACAATAAGCATAAACTCCAATTTCGATCCACCTCTGGCACTTTCATTGGCTATAGCAACTCACATAAGGGATATAAAATACTGCTTCCAGGGGGAAAGTAATCATTACAAGGCATGTTTTGTTTGATGAAAATATATTTCCTTTTTAAGGTCATAATTCTCATCACTCTACAGTTTCTTCTATTCCTTCTTCTGTTTCTTCTTTTCTTCCCAGTCTCCAACCTTCTCCTGTTACTGTCACTCATGACTCTCCAACAAATGATACTGCTGCTGATTCAGATTTGCCACAGGAAGCTTCCTCTTCTGTTTCTATTCCTTCCTCACCTCATTCTTTACATGATAGTGATGCTAGTTTTTCCACTGTTCCATTACAAGTTCTTTTTCCAGTTGAGCATGCTAGTACTCCTGTTTCTGTTTCCAAGACTAACCTGCAGGTGCCTTCTCCTCATGAGCAATTGCCAGATGCAGATCAAACCAGGAAACACCCTATGATTACTAGAGCAAGGGCAGGCATACATAAACCAAAGCTTTTTAGTGTCTCAGCTCATGCAGAAACAGAGGTAGAACCCAAATCTGTGCAGCAAGCCTTGAGTAATCCAAATTGGAAAGCAGCCATGGATGAAGAGTATGATGCTCTAATGAGAAATAACACCTGGACTTTGACTCATTTACCAGCAAGAAAGAATTTGGTAGGCTGCAGATGGGTTTTTAAATTGAAAAGATCATTGATGGAAAAATTTCAAGGTATAAAGCCAAATTAGTTGCACAAGGCTATTCTCAATCTGCAGGACATGATTTTAAGGAGACTTTTAGTCCAGTTGTCAAGCCTACAACTATCAGAGTCATCTTGACTATTGCGAAGGCATAAGGGGTGGTCCATAAGGCAACTTGACATCAACGGCTTTCTTAAATGGGGACCTTCAAGAAGAAATTTTCATGGCACAACTTGTTGGTTTTGAGCAAGGGAATGATCCTCAGTTATTGTGCAAATTGACCAAAGCCTTGTATGGGCTTAAGCAAGCATCAAGGGCCTGGTTTCTTAAAATCAAAAGTGTTCTATCCTCTCTTGGTTTTCTTGCCTCACAAGCTGATTCCTCCTTGTTTTATCAGTACAAAAATGATTCAGTAATCTTTTTGCTCATTTATGTTGATGATATCTTGATTACAGGAAACAAGGCCACAGAGATTAATCTTCTTATTTCTCAGCTCAGTAAGATTTTTTCTTTAAAGGATCTTGGATCATTACATCATTTCCTTGGGCTTGAGGTAACACAGACAAGACAAGGATTACATTTACATCAAGGTCAATACATTAAGGATCTTTTGCTGAAAGCTAACATGATTGAAGCCAAGGGAACTCCTACACCTATGGTATCTTCTCTTTCTTTGTCCAAAAACAATGGTCTTCCTACAGTTGATGGCTTTTTGTATAGAATCTTGGTTGGTGGCTTGCAATATGTGACTATCACAAGACTAGAAATTGCCTTCAGTGTTAATAAAATCTCTCAGTATATGTCTTGTCCTCTTGATGAGCATTGGAAAGCTGTAAAACGGGTATTGAGATACTTGGCTGGAACTATAGACTATGGTCTTCATCTTACATCCTCACAGCATCTTGATCTGTTGGTTTTTCTGATTCTGATTGGGCAGCTGATCTTGATGATAGAAAATCAACTACAGGCTATTGCATTTATTTTGGAGGGAATCTGGTTTCATGGTGTGCAAAGAAACAGAGTTCAGTCTCAAGATCAAGTACTGAGGCAAAATATAGAAGCCTAGCACATGCCACAACTGAGATGATTTGTTTACAACACCTTCTTTCTGAAATTCGTTTTCTTCCTTCAAGACTTCCTGTCATATGGGTTGATAATCTCAGTGCCATTGCTCTGGCATCCAACCCTATCCTTCACGCTAGAACCAAGCATGTGGAGTTAGATTTACACTTTGTTCGGGAAAAGGTTGCAGCACAACAGCTTTTATTACAACATGTTCCTTCTCATGATCAAGTAGCAAATATCTTCACCAAACCATTGAGTTTGCAATTCTTCGCTCGGCTCCGAAACAAGTTGAAAGTTGCAGCATTATCCTCGCTCGAATTGAGGGGGGATGTTAGAGATATAAATAATGCTAATCATAGTCTAATTAATCATTGTACTATTCCTATATCAGATTGTGCCAAGTGTCTCTCATCTAGGTTAGGATAGTACAAGGTTGTTAGCATATTCCCTTTTCACCCAATCATTAGGGAAGGACAATGGTGCACCTGCTGCTATAAATATCCCCATGTATTGCTGATGATGATTCATTCGAATATATACATCTTTTACATTCAACATAGATTACAATGTCTCTTAGCTTTTCTAGTCTTTATTTGCTTTCCTTTCAGGCAGCAACTTTTCATCGAAGGCAATCGGTGGTGTTCTCCCTCGCATCCAAACATCGTACAGGTTAGGGTTGTTTCATTGCTCTGGCTTTTTTGTTTTTGTTTAAAATACCCTATTTGGTTTGGCTATGATTTTTGTTGATGGTAGAATGTGGTTATGTGTCAATATGGGGGGGGGGGAATAGAGTTTTTACTGAACTTGTACTTTCATGGTTGTGAAATTTTTACATTCCTCTTCCCTTCTACTAATAACTTGTTTTTTGCTACGTTTCATTTATGGGCAACCTAAACAATCTTTATAGCATGGTTCTTCCCATAAAAGAAATAGGAGTGGAGGAATTAAGTGTGGACCATGATGTGTTGCTTGGGGAAATAATTGTATACCTTATTCAAATCAAGAAACTTGATTCTGACTGATTAGCTTATGATGATGTGAGTAGTTCTATATATATATATATATATATATGTATATGTATATATGTTTATGTGCCCTCCTTCTCTTTCTTGCAAAAATTCTTAAAATGTTGATGTTCTTGAGGTATTTTTTTTTTGAGTAGATTGTTCTTGAGGTTGGTTGGTCTTTTTTTGTGTAATGCTTGGGAATTAAAGAATGACCATTCACACATGCTGAAGGAATAAACAGGTTCAGGATTTGCTTAATTAGTGAAAAAATATATCTTGGGGTTCTTTTTTAATTTTCTGAGATTTAGGGGATTTTGAGGGAAATTTAAAAAATTGCGTGGCCATTTTTGGATGAATGGTTGGTAGTTTTGAAAACAGGTAGTTTAGTTTAGGGATAAATGGTTGGTAGGTAGCCCATGGTTTAGAATTTAGATTCCTTTTTTCCTTTTTTTGGTTAGGAATAGGAAAAAGGAAATGTAAATATGATATGATATCATAATGAAATGGTTGTGACGAATACAAGAAAACTGAGCAATCCTCTTTTCCTAAGAATTTCCTAGTTGTAATTGTTATGATTTAATGAAGTTTTTCATTAGTTGCTTTGAAAAATATGTTGATGCTTTTGGAATAACTAGTTATCTTATGCATTGTGATTATTGGTGTGGACATATTAGACTAGTTATCTTATGCATTGTGACTTATTGCTGTGGATATATTAGTGGTGTGGATATGTTACTTAAATATTCAACAGGTTTTGCAAGTATTATTTTTGCTCTAGAGGGCGTTTTGTAAGGTTTGCATTCGTGCATTGTGAAATTAAAAATAAATAAATAAATAAAGAGAATTTACATCCGTTGTCAAAATACCAGATGTAAAACATCGAAAACATTCACATCGGTTAGTGGTAAGCCGATGTAGAAGGGAGTTCCTTTACATCGGTTCCTCTTGAAAACTGATGTACAATATCTTCATTTAACATCGGTTTACATTACAAACCGTTGTGGTATATTCCCATTCGACATCGGTTATATAAAGAAAGGCTGTAAAATTTTGTTATAGACATCACTATTGGACATCGGTTAATCCTAACCGATGTAGAAGGTAATTTTCTACATCAGTTGCATAACGGATGTCGAAAATTTCCATTTTCCACATCGCCACATTCAACATCGGTTCTAAAACCGATGTGGAAAGTCCTCCAGAACCGATGTTAAACGTACAATCTGTAGTAGTGTGGTTTGTAATATCTCCATATTCTGGAGGTGCTCCTGATAGAGTAAACAACTTCTGGATGGTGGTGTAAGGTTGGAATTGTCTCTTGTACTTCAACCCATGAGGTAGAATCTATAGGCTTTTAGTTTGGAAGAACAAATCGAAGCCCATCAAGATATCTTGTCCATGGAGTCCTACTGCCAATAATCTTCATCCATATAGCACAGTGGAAAGAGTTGAATTCCAACTGGCTTCTTTGTAATGAGTGAGGTATGAAAAGTCTATCCATCAACTTCATAGAAGTATTCGTGATGACTTTGCCATGCATCTTCAGGAAGTATATCAGCATTCATCATTGATTTTCTCACTCCTGTATCGAATACCCCAATAGCTTTGATTGGTCTATCATACTTGGATGGTAGAATTTGCACTTCAATATTTGGATAAGGCATCCATCCCTTCTTGGATCAAGGAGCTTGTCTTAAGTGATGGTTGTGACTTGATCACAAAGACTGGGAGCTCTGAGGATGAATCTTCTTCTTCTTCGTCTTTTGGTCCTTGGTCATCAGTAGAATATTGTATTGCAAATGCAGTGTCTTCATCCTGCTCATCTTGTTACCACTAGCTTGTAGTTCAAGTGGTATCACTAACCCTTTATAAGGGTGTTGAACAGGGTTCGAATACTGTATCTTTCAGTTTCTTTGGAATTTATCTACTCCCCTCCAACCAGTACTCCCAACTTATTAAAAAAAAATACTGCTCATCTTGTTCAGAAAATAAAGATTCAATATCAGCATCATCTATGTTGGCATAATTAAGTTGGAATGCTTGTGATGCCAACTTCGCTGCTTTGTCTTTCTTTTAGGGCAATTCTTTGCAAAGTGCTCTTTTCTTCCACATAGGAAACACCTATTCGTCGACTTTTTTCTGAATGGTTTCCTTGTGAACAACTGATAGGCCTATTTCTTTTCGCCATCATATTGATCTTTCTAAATTTTTTATTGGAAGACGATGATGAACAAGTGCATTTCTCCTTTCCTTTGCACTTTATCTCCAGATGAGAGTTTATTTTTGCATACAGATTTGAGGAGAGTCCTTTTATCAAGCAAATCCTTGATGAAAACTTGTTGCTCACACATCTTGTATAGGGTTGCAAACGTCATCTGGTGGATTTCACCTAGACTAATTCTTGAGACTTCGCTCCTGGAAGCTTGAATCATTCTGTGTAACTCAGGCTGGAGTTCTTTAGGTAGAGATGCAAGATAGACATGTTTGAGATTTGGATCATTATATCCGTTCAACATGTAGAACTTTTCGGACGTCCTTTTGAAATATCTATCCAAATCTTTTCTTGTCAATGAACAACATTTCCCATCTTCTTTTTCAAGCAAAATGGCTGCCCAATATTCATCACTAGCATCAGTCTGGTTAAATCCTTTGTCCTGTACTTGAGATTTTCAATGGCGGAGGATTCTGACATACTTCCTTGAGTTATTGAACTGCTCTCGTCTGGGAAGATCCCCATGATGGAGCATTCTTCTTGAGCATTTTTGAAAGATGGCTAGTGTATTTGGAGCAACCCGGAATGAAATCTCTGATATAATTAATAATTCCAAGAAATTGTTAAATTTCTTTTATTGACAAGTTTCATCGGGAAACTTTTGCGATTCTTGAGTAATTTGCAGACCGGGCTGATACTCTCCATCGATTATTTGCATTCCCAAAAACTCAATAATTGTTTGACCGATAGAGCTCTTCTTTTTAGATAGCATGATATCATGTGACTGAACAATATCCAAGAACTTGTGTATCAAAGTCTCATGATCTTGTTTGTTTGATGAGAACAGTAATATGTCATCAATGTAGATTAGGGTGTTATGTAGGATAGGTTCGAAAAGTTGGGTCATTGCTTTTTGGAATAAGGAGGGTCAACCTTCAAACCAAATGGAATGACTGGCCATTGGTATTGGGCTGTGGGAAGGCAAAAAGTAGTTTTATATCTATCCTCTGGGACAATTCCCAATTTCCATAAAACTGATTTTAAATCAAACTTTGAAAAGATTTTAGCTTTAGAGGGTTGGGAAAATAGCATTTGAGTTTTAGGTAAAGGGAACTTCATCAAGGAGGAAATGGTTAAGAGCTTTGTAATCAATAACAAGCCTCTTTTCGCTCATACCTGTTCAGCTCTTTTGTTGACGTAGAATGCAGGGCAAGCCCAATTGGACTTTGTGGGCTCAATGAGTCCAAGTGGTAATAGTTGGTTGCATTCTTGGCTTGCAAGGTTCGGCTCTTCTGGAGTCATTCCAGGATGAGTGGCCTTGGTAGCATTCACATCTTCATTCTTTTTGAAAGGGAGCTGAATAAAGAACTTGAGAAGCTGGTTTGTAATATCTCCATATTCTGGAGGTGCTTCTGATAGAGTAAACAACTTCTGGATGGTGGTGTAAGGTTGGAATTGTCTCTTGTACTTCAACCCATGAGGTAGAATCTGTAGGCTTTTAGTTTGGAAGAACAAATCGAAGCCCATCAAGATATCTTGTCCATGGAGTCCTACTGCCAATAATCTTCATCCATTTAGCACAGTGGAAAGAGTTGAATTCCAACTGGCTTCTTTGTAATGAGTGAGGTATGAAAAGTCTGTCCATCAACTTCACAGAGGTATTCGTGACGACTTTGCCATGCATCTTCAGGAAGTATATCAGCATTTATCATTGACTTTCTCACTCCTGTATCGAATACCCCAATAGCTTTGATTTGTCTATCATACTTGGATGGTAGAATTTGCAATTTAATATTGGGATAAGGCATCCCTTCTTGGATCAAGGAGCTTGTTTTAAGTGATGGTTGTGACTTGATCACAAAGACTGGGAGCTCTGAGGATGAATCTTCTTCTTCTTCTTTTGGTCCTTGGTCATCAGTAGAATATTGTATTGCAAATGCAGTGTCTTCATCCTGCTCATCTTGTTCAGAAAATAAAGATTCAATATTAGAATCATCTATGTTGGCATACTCGAGTTTGGTTGAACTCGGATGATGGTTCGGTCACCTCGAAGGCGGCTTATAATCATATACGCCCCCTGCACCCGGCAGTTAAATGGGGTTCTTGGATTTGGTCACAGCATATCCCGGAACGGAGATCGGTGGTTGCATGGAGGGCCATACACAACCGATTGGCTGTCCAGGATTCACTTCGAGCTACGGGAAGTTTTACTGGCCCTTCGGTTTGTGTTCTTTGCTGGGCATCGGAAGAATCAGTTGATCACTTATTTGTCTCTTGTGCTTTTGCAGGAAATATATGGCGTTGGATCTTCCATGCTTTCCAAGTTCACCCTCTTTAGATTTATAGTTTCAACGAGCTACTGGTGCGATTGATGGCTTTTCATTTCAGTGACCAGGTTACTTTTCTTTGGCGTGTGGCGATTATTTCATGCATCTGGATTATTTGGCATATCCGCAACAAGCTAATTTTTCACAACAAAATATGGACACTGGAGGCGTCGATCATTCAACTTCAGGTACTCATTGTGGAATCATCATCTTTGGATCGGGGATGCATGAACAATGATCAACAAGACCTATTTATCTTGCGCGGTCTACGAGTTCCTGGACGGCCTAGACATGCTCCGAAGATTGTGGAGGTTCAGTGGAAAAAACCCCTTCTGGGTTGGATCAAGTTTAACACGGATGGCAGCGCTTTAGGGGCGCCGGGCAACCTCACAGCTTCCGGAGTCTTTCGAATCAGAGGTTTCTTTTGCTCCTGGAAGCTTGAATCATTCTGTGTAACTCAGGCTGGAGTTCTTTACGTAGAGATGCAAGATAGACATGTTTGAGATTTGGATCATTATATCCATTCAACATGTAGAACTTTTCAGACATCCTTTTGAAATGTCTATCAAAATCTTTTCTCGTCAATGAACAAATTTCCCATCTTCTTTTTCAAGCGAAATGGCTACCCAATATTCATCACTAGCATCAGTCTGGTTAAATCCTTTGTCCTGTACTTGGGAATTTCAATGGCGGAGGATTCTGACATACTTGCTTGAGTTATTGAACTGCTCTCGTCTGGGAAGATCCCCATGATGGAGCATTCTTCTTGAGCATCTTTGAAAAATGGCTAGTGTATTTGGAGCAATCCGGAATGAAATCTCTAATATAATTAATAATTCCAAGGAATTGTTAAATTTCTTTTATTGACAAGTTTCATCCGGAAACTTTTGCAATTCTTGAGCAATGTGCAGACCGGGCTGATACTCTCCATCGATTATTTCCATTCCCAAAAACTCAATACTTGTTTGACCGATAGAGCTCTTCTTTTTAGATAGCATGATATCATGTGACTGAACAATATACAAGAACTTGTGTATCAAAGTCTCATGATCTTGTTTGTTTGATGAGAACAGTAAGATGTCATCAATGTAGATTAGGGTGTTATGTAGGATAGGTTCGAAAAGTTGGGTCATTGATTTTTGGAATAAGGAGGGTGCAACCTTCAAACCAAATGGCATGACTTTCCATTGGTATTGGGCTGTGGGAAGGCAAAGGGTTGTTTTATATCTATCCTCTGGGACAAATCCCAATTGCCATGACCCTGATTTTAAATCAAACTTTGAAAAGATTTGGGCTTTAGAGAGTTGGGAAAACAGCATTTGAGTTTTAGGTAAAGGGAACTTCATCAAGGAGGAAATGGTTAAGAGCTTTGTAATCAATAACAAGCCTCTTTTCCCTCGTACCTGTTCAGCTCTTTTGTTGACGTAGAATGCAGGGCAAGCCCATTTGGACTTTGTGGGCTCAATGAGTCCAAGTGCTAATAGTTGGTTGCATTCTTGGCTTGCAAGGTTCGGCACTTCTGGAATCATTCCAGGGTGAGTGGCCTTGGTAGCATTCACATCTTCATTCTTTTTGAAAGGGAGCTGAATAAAGAACTTGAGAAGCTAGTTTGTAATATTTCCATATTCTGGAGGTGCTTCTGATAGAGTAAACAACTTCTGGATGGTGGTGTAAGGTTGGAATTGTCTCTTGTACTTCAACCCATGAGGTAGAATATGTAGGCTTTTAGTTTGGAAGAACAAATCGAAGCCCATCAAGATATCATGTCCATGGAGTCCTGCTGCCAATAATCTTCATCCATATAGCATAGTGGAAAGAGTTGAATTCCAACTGGCTTCTTTGTAATGAGTGAGGTATGAAAAGTCTGTCCATCAGCTTCATAGAAGTATTCGTGATGACTTTGCCATGCATCTTCAGGAAGTATATCAGCATTCATCATTGACTTTCTCACTCCTATATCGAATACCCCATTAGCTTTGATTGGTCTATCATACTTGGATGGTAGAATTTGCACTTCAATATTTGGATAAGGCATCCCTTCTTGGATCAAGGAGCTTGTCTTAAGTGATGGTTGTGACTTGATCACAAAGACTGGGAGCTCTGAGGATGAATCTTCTTCTTATTCTTCTTTTGGTCCTTGGTCATCAGTAAAATATTGTATTGCAAATGCAGTGTCTTCATCCTGCTCATCTTGTTCAGAAAATAAAGATTCAATATTAGAATCATCTATGTTGGCATAATTAAGTTTGGAATGCTTGTGATGCCAACTTCGCTGCTTTGTCTTTCTTTTATGGCAATTCTTTGCAAAGTGCCTTTTCTTCCACATAGGAAACACCTATTCGTCGACTGCTTTTTGAATGGTTTTCTTCTGAAGAACCGATAGGCCTATTTCTTTTTGCCATCTTATTGATCTTTCTGATCTTTTCTACAGTGCAATTCTCCTTTCCTTTGCACTTTATCTCCAGATGAGAGTTTTTTTTGTATACAGATTGGAGGAGAGTTCTTTTATCAAGCACATCCTTGATGAAGACTTGTTGCTCAGACATCTTGTATAGGGTTGCAAACGTCATCTTGTGGATTTCACCTAGACTGATTCTTGAGACTTCGCTCCCGGAAGGTTGAATCATTCTGTGTCAATCTGGCTGGAGTTCTTTAGGTAGAGATGCAAGATAGATATGTTTGAGATTTGGATCATTATATCCATTCAGCATGTAGAACTTTTCAGACATCCTTTTGAAATGTCTATCCAAATCTTTTCTCGTCAATGAACAACATTTCCCATCTTCTTTTTCAAGCAAAATGGCTGCCCAATATTCATCACTAGCATCAGTCTGGTTAAATCCTTTGTCCTGTATTTGGGAATTTCAATGGCGGAGGATTCTGACATACTTGCTCTTGAGTTGTTGAACTACTCTCGTCTGGGAAGACCCCCATGATGGAGCATTCTTCTTGAGCATCTTTGAAAGATGGCTAGTGTATTTGGAGCAATCCGGAATGAAATCTCTGATATAATTAATAATTCCAAGGAATTGTTAAATTTCTTTTATTGACAAGTTTCATCCGAAAAATTTAGCAATTCTTGTGCAATGTGCAGACCGGGCTGATACTCTCCATTGATTATTTCCATATGTGACTGAACAATATCCAAGAACTAGTGTATCAAAGTCTTATGATCTTGTTTGTTTGATGAGAACAATAAGATGTCATCAATATAGATTAGGGTGTTATGTAGGATAGGTTCGAAAAGTTGGGTCATTGCTTTGTAATCAATTTTTTAAATAAATTCAAATATATATATAAAAAGGAAAAAAGAGTTGTCCTGATCACAGGCTGATCAGGTAACCAAAAGTGAGCCTGAAAACATTGTCAGAATAAAACGAAATGGTCACAAGCCGACCAGATGGCTGAATGGTTGGGGCCTCGTTAAAACCTCCCAAGGTAAAACCCACCCTTGTGGGAAAAACCCTTCGCAGGAAAAAGAGTACTCCCCATGAGAAGAAACGTGCTATATGATACAACCAGAAGAGCCAGAAGCATTAACCAGCAAACCTATAATTGGACTGGCCAACATAATCCTGTGTAAGAGACGATACAATATTCGCTGGAGGCACTCCCCACAAGTCGTAGCGTGCGAACTCTTGCTAAGTATGTCTGCCACCGATTGCCCTCCCGAAAGATGTGCGAGACCACCAAATCCATCTGAGAAAGAAGGTGCATAGTGTAACGCCACTTGCTAAGATGGCGCCAAGATACCTCCTCGGATCTCTTCTGGAGCAACTCCACCACATAAACCGAATCTGACTCCAACCAAAGTTCAGTCTAGCCCTTTGCAAAAGCATAATGAATCGCCCACATAGCCGCCACTAATTCTGCCTCAAAAGCGAAGCCCAAACCGCAACATTCCACAAAGCAACAACGAAAGAAGCCTCTGCAGTTCTGAAAGACCCCAGAAGCTGTAAGGCATCCAGGCACCCCCGAAGCACTGCCGTCCGTGTTGACTTTGATCCAGAACGGGAGGGGTTTTTGCCAATTAACCTGCACAATCTTCGGAGCCTGTCTGGGCCGCCCAAGAACACGAAGTCTTTGGAGAATAAAGAGGTCATGTTGATTGTTATGCATGCAACCCCGGTCTAAGGAAGAAGATTCCAAAATGAGTACGCGAAGACGGAGGATGGTTGCGTCCACTGTCCTTTTTTTATCATTGAAAGTCATATCGTTTCAGATCTGCCAGATGAGCCAAATACAGGATAGCACTGCCACGCTTCATAAGAAAGCCACCTGCTCACTAAAATGGAAACTCATTTTTTGAATAAGTGCGAATTATATATAAAAAATGAAAAAGAGTAATCCTGATCACAGGCAGATCAGGTAACCAAATGAAAGCCTGGAAATAATGTCAACAACCAAAACGAAGTGGTCACAAGCCGACCAAATGGCTGAATGGTTGAGGCCTCGTTAAAACCTTCCAAGGTAAAACCCACCCTTGTGGGAAAAACCCTTGGAAGGAAAAAGAGTACCCCCAGGAAAAAGGCGCCTTAAAAAAGAAACCTGAAGCGGTGGCGCATTAAGTAACAAACCTATAGTTGGATTGGCCAACATAATCATCAGTGAGGTAGCGAAGAAGGTCTGTGGGCGGAACACCCCACCAGGTGCCACTCTCCGTCTTCTTGCTCAGCATGTCTGCCACCCGATTGCCTTCGCGAAAGATATGAGAGACTACAAGATCAATGCCATCAAGCAGATGCAAGGTTTGGCGCCAATAGCTAAGATGGCGCCATGGGACCTCCATCGTTCTCTTCTCCAAAGAGTTCACCACATACATCAAATCCGATTCCGGCCAAAGTTGCGTCCCACCATTTGCAAATGCGTATTGAATCGCCCACATTGCTGCAACTAATTCAGCTTCAAATGCGTACTCGAACCACGTTGATGGACAAAGCATCCGCGAAAGAATCCTCTACAATTCTCGAAGACACCGAGGTCGTTAGATTGCCCGCGCCCGAAGCGCGCCATCCATGTTAACCTTGATCCAACCCGGGAGGGGTTTTTGCCACTGGACCTCCACAATCTTCGGAGCATGCCTAGCCCTTTCGGGAACTCTTAAACCACGTAGGATAAAGAGGTCCTGCTGATCGTTATTAATGCATCCGCGGTCCAAAGATGCTGATTCAACAATGAGTACCTGTAGGTGAATGAGCGCCGCCTCCGGAGTCCAGACTTTGTTGTGGAAAATCAGCTCATTATGGATGTGCCAAATAAGCCAGATGCAGGATAATATTGCCACACGCCAAAGGAAAGCGACCTGGTCACTAAAATGAAGAGACATAAGCCGTACCAGCAGTTCATTGAAACTGTAAGCCTGGAGGGAGTTCACGTGAAAGGCTTGGAAGATCCAACGCCATATATGCCCTGCAAAAGCACAAGAAACAAATAAGTGATCAACCGATTCCCCCGATTCCCTGCAAAGAACACAAACCGAAGGGCCAGTAAAACTTCCCCTAGCTCGTAAAGAATCCTGGACTGCCAATCGGTTGTGTATAGCCCTCCATGCCACCATCGATCTCTATTCTCGGGATATCTTTGGGACCAAATCCAAGAACCCCATCTAATCGTCGGGCCCGGGGCGTAAATAATTATAAGCCGTCTTCGAGGTAAATCAACCATCTTCCGAGTTCATCCAAACACGAGTATCCCGGGATGTAGGCGCATTGGGACGCCGCACAATAGCTCGAACCAGCTCCAAATAAGCCTCCACAAAGAGGAGGGTGAAGTGCCAGATCCATCATAAAAATAATCGTAGTTACGCTTCTTTGAATAAATATCTATAATCCTCTGAATGCCAATTTTCACAAGAATGGAGTATCCCAACCAATTATCAATCCAAAATAATACCTCGGAATTGGCGTATGGGATCCACCGAGCACCATCCAAGCAATCAGAAATACAGGGTTTAATCCCAGTCCAAAAAGAAGAAGGAATAAAGGACCTCAGGATATCCCCATTTCTAGTAAAGTACCTTTGTCCGAGAGTCCTCAAGACCACTGAGTCCGAGTTCGAACCTTCCAAACCAATTTCATTAAGAAAGCCTTGTTAGCAGCCATGATCGATCGCACGCCCAATTCTCCCTCTGCCCTGGGCGTGCAACATGTATTCCAGTTGACCACTATCTCTCCTTTAGAATTCACGTCCCCCGTCCAAATGAAATTACGCATGGCTTTTTCCATTTGTTTTAGCAGCGTGGCAGGCCATTTATAAATCATCATGGTGTGCACGAAAGAACTAGTTATCACCGAGTTAACAAGGCAAACCCTACCAAAGAAGGGAGAGAGATGAGCCTTTCCATCGTCGGAACTTAAGGATTATCTTGTCAAAGATAGGCTGTAAATTTGCGACCTTTGGAGCTCCCATGAAGATTGGAGCGCCCATGTATGTGGTGGGGAACGCCCCTGGATGAATCCCTAGAATGTGTTGCACCATCCCACGGACATAATGCGAAACCCGCGTCCCAAAATAGACCTTGGATTTCTGTGGACTAAACACTTGACCCGAGATATCCGCATAATGAGAAAGAATCAAGCAAGACCGGGCATTGGATGAAGACGCCCACACATGTTGACAATATCTTCCGTATAAAATGGATGATGGAAAGACAATACTCCTTGGCACCGTAAAGGCGCAGAATAACGGATCGATCCATCATCACGCCGCAATAAACCGACCCAAGACCTCCTCCGCAATACAAAACAATAGTGTCCCATTCAACAGCACTGATATTCTGGACGACCGGAGAACCACCTCCACCCAGCGCACGAGCGTCTCGGAGAAACCGAAATGGCGCAAGACATGTAGTAAAAAATCCCACCTCAATGTGTCGAATGCCTTGCGAATATCGATTTTCAGTATCATATTCGAATCCGTACGTCCCTGTAAGACATTGAACCCTTCAGATACCATGGCAATACACTCATGAATTTGTCTACCCGGGATAAAACCAAACTGAGTCGAAGATAAATAATCAGCAATAATCGAACCCAAGCGCGTAGCCAATATCTTCGTGAGAATCTTGAAAAGGAAGTTGCTCATGATAATCGGACGGAAGTTTTCAATGACATTTGCATCCTTAGTCTTTGGGATGAGTGCCATGAAACTAGCATTCAATCCCAGAGGTAGTGACGAATTACTAAAGAAAGAGCGAACAGCGTCTATTACCTCAAAGAGAGATGACATCCCGAAATGGCAAGAAAAAATCTCATTGAACCCATCGTGCCCCCGAGAATTGTCTGAGTCCATATCAAACACCGCGGTCTGCACCTCCGAATCCGAGGGAATGGCAGTTAGGCTGGCATTATCCCGCGCCCCAACCATTGGGGTGAGCACCTGGTCGACTAGCGAGAAATCCGTGGTAGAGCTCCCGGTATCCGCAAAGAGCTCCTCGTAAAATGAAATAATATGATTCCCAAGGACCGTAGCATCATTAGTGAAATTCCTTGCCACCATAAGTCCCTCGAATCCCGCGCCCCGCATTTAATTTGGCTACGCCGATGAAAAAATGTTGTGTTACGATCCCCATCCTTAAGCCAGGCAGTGTGGGCCTTTTGCTTAAGGAATTCAGACTGTGACTGCAACGTCTGCGAAAGCTTCAACTGGGCATCCAACTCGCTATCCCAGAGAGAGGAGGTATAGCCCAAAGCCTCAATATCTGCATGAATTTGATGAAGAAGCTCCATCTTGCTCTCCACGCTGCGATTAACATCCCCAAACACATCCCTGTTCCAATCTTTAATAACATATCGCAACCACTTGAGCTTCCTCATGACACGCAATAAGGGGTTGTGCGTGTCACATGGAGCGCCCCAAGAGGTTGTAACCAAATCCCGAATCGTGTTGAACCCACATACGCTGAAAATGAAACGGAACTGCACTTCGCTAATGGTCGAAGAACATGAAACCAAAATAGGGTGGTGATCCGAGCCAATGCGAGGAAGAACTAAACCCTTTACGTCCCGCCAAAGCGCAAAAAATGGACAAGTAGCGAGGGCTCTGTCCCAACTTCGCCCAAGTAAAGATAGAGGCCTACGGGTGAGCACCAACTAAATGAATTCCCCATAGTGTGCACCGCAAACAAACCAAATGTCCTCCAAGAAATCCCCAAGTCCTGACACGAGGCTTGGGAAAGAGTATCATTGCGCGAGCGCTCATGATGTCCCAAAACCGCATTAAAATCCCCAACAAGTAACAGATCAGTAAGACCCAAATTCCTCAAATCCAGCCAGAGCTCACGTCGTGCAATGTAATCACACATACCATGAGTGAAGCCAACATGAAAAATCAAAGCACCAAATCGAACTTGGAAAACAATACATTGAGTAGAAGACCAAACCTGGTTAAGGATTGAGATTGTGGAGTCGTGAAGAACCCAAATGTCCGCCGTCAATGCCTCGAAAACTTTGACCCGCCGGAACCAAACCCAGTGCTATGCCAAGATTTAATCGGAAATAGTCGAAATGTCCACCTTAGGTTCACAAATAGCCAAAATTGAAGGCTTATGCTTTTGACATAAAGCCTTAAGAACATTGCGAGATGCAACATTCCCAATCCCCCGGATGTTCCAGAAGATGCAATTCATTGAGACGGTGGGGGTGGCGCGCCGTGATGATCGCACGGTAAAAACAGCGTGTGGTGCATAACGAGTCCGACGGTTGAGTATGACTGCTTCATCTCTGCGTAGTCCGCCCATCTCTTGGTAGCGGCAAAATTCATCTCGTGTGGTTCTCAACTCTCCGCTTCAATAGTAACATCATGAGTTGGGGGCGACGGTCCCGATGTAACTTTTCGGATCATTCTATCTTTAGCCGCATCCAAGGAGTTGTCCCGGAAGGCACGACTCAAAGCACGGATAGGCTTCCCCAAAGGATGCTGAACCGTAATGGGCATAATGTGAGAGACCATTCCCGTATTGGAAGTATTGGCCTTGGGAGACGATTCCCTAGCCGGATAATCCGCTTGGTAATCCATCAAGTTGTCGCTCCCGGGGTCCACCAATCAAGAGCCTCGAAGGTATTAGCAAGATGAATGTTTGAAGAGCAAGTGACTATAGCGCGAGGTGGAGATCCTGCGTGCATAGCCGAACCCGTAGTTCCCATTGAGTCATCGACGGCCTTGCCCTTGTCCTGCTGAACAGGACGGTAAACCTTACGAACTCTGGAGCGGCCTCGCTGCACTGAATTCCGACGAGTATCCGGGGCCCTTGATCGTCCCTGGGCCAGAGATGCACGCCCTTCTGCGGGCGTATTTCACGCATTGTTAAGATGACAGGAAGCTGTTGAATGTCCCGTAACACTACACCTTGAACAAAACTGAGGGAGTTTTTCATAACCGATGGAAACAAAAGAGCACTTGCCCGTGCGTTCAACCATAATGTGTTCCTCCAATGGCTTGGAAAGATCAATATCCACCAGAACCCGAACAAAATGACCCAAAGATCCATCCGAGAGAACTCGATCGATCCAGAATGGGTTCCCAAGAGCACCGGCGATCCCCATGATGTTCTTTGGGTCCCAGATTCCGCATCGAGTTCAAAAATACGTACCCAAATGCTGGCCATCAAGTTTGGACCTTATACGGGTTGAAGTCCGCACCCATGGGGAGAGACGATAGTTCTCGGATTGAGCGCCCAATTTATCCGAACCCGAGCTCGAGCACGGTCTGCGCATTAGAAAACTTAACACAAAAAATCCCTTACCCAGAGGGATTAGTTTCAATCGCTTTAATGCCCCATAATTCAGATAGCGTTTATGCAAAGGCAATGTCGCCCATGGTTTGTTGCCTTTACCCAAAATCACCCTTCCAATTAAGGAATACGAGAATTCAGCGAGACGTTGTTGATACACATTATCATCTATAGTAATTGAGTAATAATCACCTTTTCTAACTGGCTTAGGGATAGAGTTGGATTTCCCAGAAACCACATGTGAAAAGGATTCGAAGTTACCTTGTGCTTGCGGAGTAGAATCCAAGTCGTGGTGTGTACCTGAAAGAACTTTAGCAAAAGAGTTGCCAAAATTGGATTGATTATTGGAATAATGAGCCGATTGTCGCAGATTCGATTCATATATGGAGGTCGTTGGGGTAGATGTTCCAGCAATCAAGGTGGAAATGAAATGGCTGCTAGAGGTTGGGATCTCGTGCAGACGGCAGACAGTGGCCCAGGGGTCATCACCTCCCTGGGAGGGGGCGCCCTTGGAGGAAGTAGCAGCCACCGCCCCCCAAGAGTTGGCACAAGGGGGCGGTCCCCCATGGTGGTAGGCGCGCCATGGGGGGAAGGGAAGATGTCCCCCCAAAATAACCACCTACAAGTGGTGGTTTGGATGTGGTCCCCATGGCATCTTTCCCATTTGCAACAACAACAACATTATGTGGAGGGACCACATGAGCATTAGCATCAAGACCCATGGGCATGCGTGAGGGATGTTGGGCATTGGAGGGGGCGCCATGTGCATCAGCATCAAGACCCATGGGCGTGCGTGAAGGATGCTGGGCATTGGAAGGGGCGCACATGCAAACAGGGGGGGACCTATCCGTCCTTGGGCGACGTGGAAGGTGCTGTAGGCGTATGAGGTTGTTGTCGAGTATGCAAAGGAGGGTCAAAATTGGACGTGTACCCATGCCAAGCGGGCTTCGACATGGTAGCAAATGGAGAAGTCGACCGGAGAGAAGAAACCAGTGGGCATGAGTACGACGGAGAAGACGTACACACACTGATGGTGAAATCGCACACACTAGGGTTTTTTTTGAATTAATATATTCCCTAAAATGGAAACTCTACTAGGAATTCATTAAAGCTATAAGCTATAAAATTGTGGACATCAAAAGAGTCAAAGATCCACCGCCAAAGTGCCCCTAAAAAAACACAAGAGACAAACAAATGATCAACAGATTCAGCAGCTTCACAACAAAGACCGCAAACCGAGGGGCCAATGAAGGAACCCCTAGGACGTAGTAAATCCAATACCACCAATCGATTGTGGATGGCTCTCCATGCCACAATCGAATGTCGTTCCAGAATATGAAGTGACCAAATCCAAGAACCCCATTGGACCACCGGAGAGTCGGGGCGCAGGTGAGAGTAAGCCGATTTCAAAGTGATAATCCTGTCATTAGAATGCATCCAAACCCGCGTATCCCTTGAATCCAACAAGCACCAGTGGTCTAGCGGTAGAATAGAACCATGCCTTGGTACCATAAGCTTGTAGCTTATGCGGTATCACTCATCCTTTATAAGGGTGTTAACCAGGGTTCGAACCCTGTATCTTTCAGTTTCTTTGGAATTTATCCCCTCTCCTTCAACTAGTACTCCCAAACCACGAGCTTGTAGCTCAAATGGTATCGCTCACCCTTTGTAAGGGTCTTGACTAGGGTTCGAACTCAGCATCCTTCAGTTTTACCACGAGCTTGTAGCTCACGTGGTTCGTTTACCATTTATAAGGGTGTTGACCAAGGTTCAAACCATGTATCTTTCAATTTTGTTACCCTTACCACTAGCTTGTAGCTCAAGTGGTATCAATAACCCTTTATAAGGGTGTTAACTAGGGTTCGAACCCTGTATCTTTCAGTTTATTTAAAATTTATCTACTCCCCTCCAACTAGTACTCCCAACTTATTAAAAAAAATGCATCCAAACCCGCATATCCCTTGAATCCGGAGCGATGGGGACTCGAACAATCTCCCGGACCAGATCCAAATAAGCCTCAATGAATGAGAAAGTGAAGTGCCAAGACCCGTCATAAAAGTAATCCGAGATGCGATGCCAAAATAAATGTCTGTATTCCTGCGAATACCAATCCTATCGGCAATGGTGTAACCCAACCAGTTGTCGAGCCAAAATAAGACCACTGAATTACACCCGGGGATCCAACAAGAGTCCTCCAAAAAGCCTGTATTGCAAGGCCGAATCTCGGTCCAGATGGAAGAGGGGATCAACGAACGATGGGGAGAGCCATCCGAGGTAAAAAAACCGTTTTCTTAGGGTATTGAAAATCAAAGAGTTTGAATTCATAACCTTCCAGCCCAGCTTCATCAGGAACGCATTGTTAGCAACCACAATAGAACGGACGCCCAGTCCCCCTCCGACCTAGGGCATACAATAACGACTCCAATTTACCACCACTGAACCCTTAGAGTTGACATCACCAGTCTAGATAAAATTACACATGGCCTTTTCCATTTGCAGTAATAATATTCGAGGCCACTTATAAACCATCATCGTGTGCACGAAGGAGCTGGTAATTACCGAACTCACCAGGCAGACGCGACCAACAATCGATAAAGATGTCCCTTTCCACCTTCTGAATTTGAGAATTATCTTATCAAAAACGGGTTGCAAATCCGCCACCATGGGAGCGCCTTTAAAAATGGGGGCGCCTAAGTAGACTGTTGGGAAGGCCCAAATATGAATACCCGTAATCGTCTGAATACGGCCACACACATAATTAGAGACCTGGTTGCCGAAATAAACTTTGGATTTGCAAGGATTGGAGGCCTGACCCGAGATATCTGCATATAGCATGAGAATCAATAAGAGAGTGTGCATTCGCCGAAGAGGCCCCGCACATAATCACAATATCATCCGCGCACATAATAGAAGAAGGAAAAACGATCCACTTAGGCGCCCTGAAAGGCTGAAGCTGGTTTCGGGTAACTGCATCGTCAATAAATCTGCTCAGCACCTCTTCCACAATGCAAAAGAGTAATGGCGATAAAGGATCACCCTGTCTAACCCCTCGAAAACAAGAGAAGTAACCCACAGGTGACCCATTCAATAAGAATGAAATTCTGGAAGATTGAAGGATAATTTCAATCCAATGAACGAACACTTCTGAAAAACCAAAGCGACGTAAAACATGTATCAGAAAACCCCAATTAACAGTATCACATGCCTTGCGGATATCAATTTTCAAAATCATATTGACATCATTCTGACCCTGCAAAACATTGAAGCCTTCCGAAACCAAAGTGATACAGTCATGAATCTGCCAGCCCGGGATAAATCCAAACTGTGTAGGAGACAAATAGGTAGAAATGATAGAGCCCAGTCGAGTCACCAAAATCTTGGCAATGATCTTAAAAAGAAAATTACTCATCACAATTGGCCTAAAGTTCTCAATAACGTTCGCATCCTTAGTCTTTGGGATGAGCGCCATAAAACTAGCGTTCAATCCCGCAGGAAAAGACGCAGAACAAAAAATATCGGACTGTCGCCACCACATCCATTGAAATGTCGTCCCAAAAGTGCTGATAAAACCTCCCATTGAAACCGTCCGGCCCCAGAGACTTGTCCAAACCCATATCAAAAGCCACGTCTTTAACCTCCAACTCCGAAGCAATAGCCGTCAAAGGAGCATTATCCGCCGTACCAACCCTAGGAGAAATAACCTGATCAACCAAAGTATAGTCCGAGCTGGTGTGACCTGTGTTTGCAAAGAGGTCCGTATAGAAGGAAATGATATGATTTCCAAGAACAACCAAATCATTTGAGTAACTACCATCAACCATTAGACCCTGGATCCCCATACGTCCACTACGAATCTGACAAAGACGATGGAAAAATGCCGTGTTACGGTCCCCATCCTTCAACCAAGCCGAGCGGGATTTCTGCTTCAGGAATTCAGATTGTAATAGCAACGTGTGAGACAAAGCATTTTGAGCACCATGTTCCATGTCCCGACGCGCCTTAGTGAAACCCTCGGACTCAATATCTGCCTGAATCTGACGAACTTTCTACATCTGATTTTCTACCTGACGATTAACATCCCCGAAGACGTCTTTATTCCAAACCTTAATAGTCTGTCGCAACCTCTTGAGCTTCCACAAGACGCGCACAACATAGGGTTGGGCGATGCGCACGAAGAGCCCAAGAAGTAGTAACAATATCCCAAAAAGAATCATGATCAATCCACATGCGCTGGAAACGGAATGGGACCGGCCCCCTGAGGACAGAGGACGTGCAAGACACCAAAATGGGATGGTGGTCTGAGCCAATACGAGGAAGAACCAGGCCCTTAACAACATGCCAAAGAGAGAAATCGACATGTTGTTAAGGTTCAATCCAATTTCACGTGAAGAAGGGAAAGAGGCGTACGTGGTGAGCACCAAGTGAATAACTTTCCCGTAGTCTGCATAGGGAACAACCCGCCCCAAGAAATCCCTGAAATTCTGACAAGAGGCATGGGAAAGAATACCACTGCCCGAACGCTCATGATGACCCAAAACCACGTTAAAGTCCCCAATAAGCAGCAGATCATCAAGACCCAAATTCCTCAAATCCAACCAAAGCATACGTCGAGCAATATGATCATGTAAACCATGAGCAAAGCCAATATGGAATACCAAAGAACCCAATTGAACTTGCAGAACAATACATTGAGAAGAAGACCAAACCTGATTTAGGACAGAGATACCCGCATCACAAAAGACCCAAATATCAGCCCGGCCGTTGGCTCGAAAGCTCTGATCCACGAATCTTAAACCGAAACTACTCTAAAAAGAATCCGAAATCGATGAAATGTCCACCTTAGGCTCACAGATAACTAAAATAGAAGGTTTATGTTTCTGACATAAAGCCTTAAGAACATTACGAGAAGCAATGTTCCCAATCCCCTAGATGTTCCAGATGATGCAATTCATTGAGGCGGTGGGGGAGGTGCCGCCCGTGATGATCACACGGTGAAAATAGGAGTGTGGTGTGCTGCAGAGTCCGACGATTGAGCATCAGCCACTTCATCTGCATAATCTGCCCATCTCTTAGAAGCTGCAAAATCTAACTCATTCGGCCCTGGGCGATCTGGTACAATAGTAATGTCATGAATAGCTGGTGATGGACCCTTAGTAACACTCTGAATTAGTCTGGATTTAGCCGAGTCAAGGGAGATGTCCTGGAAGGCATGACTAAGAGCACAAATAGGCTTCTCCAACAAATGTTGAACCGTAATAGGCAAAATATTAGAGATGGAGCCAGTGTTGGAAGTAGGGGCCTTGGGGACCCGTTCCCTAGCTGAATAATCTGTCTGAGAGTCCGCAGATAGTTGGTCGGGGGTATCATCTGAATCAAGAGCCTCAAAAGTATTACATAGGTGTATATCTGTAGGGCAAGTGTCTATTGCGCAGGTAGGGGAGCCTGCCCGTATAGCCGAACCCGTACTTCCCATTGAGTCATCAACGGCCTTTCCCTTGTCCTGCTGCATAGGACGATAAACTTTACGAACTCTGGAGCGTCCTCATTGAACTGAATTCAGACGAATCACTGAAGCACTGGAACGTCCACAAAGGAGGGTGCAACCTTCAAACCAAATCGCATGACTGTCCATTGGTATTGGGCTGTGGGAAGGCAAAAGGTAGTTTTATATCCATCCTCTGGGACAATTCCCAATTGCCATAACCTTGATTTTAAATCAAACTTTGAAAAGATTTGGGCTTTAGAGAGTTGGGAAAACAACATTTAAGTTTTAGGTAAAGGGAACTTCATCAAGGAGAAAATGGATAAGAGCTTTGTAATCAATAACAAGCCCTTTTTCCCTCGTACGTGTTCAGCTCTTTTGTTTACGTAGAATGCAGGGCAAGCCCAATTGGACTTTGTGGGCTCAGTGAGTCCAAGTGCTAATAGTTGGTTGCATTCTTGGCTTGCAAGGTTCGGCTCTTCTGGAGTCATTCCAGGATGAGTGGCCTTGGTAGCATTCGCATCTTCATTCTTTTTGAAAGGGAGCTGAATAAAGAAGTTGAGAAGCTGGTTTGTAACTCCATATTCTGGAGGTGCTTTTGATAGAGTAAACAACTTCTGGATGGTGGTGTAAGGTTGGAATTGTCCCTTGTACATCAACCCATGAGGTAGAATCTGTAGGCTTTTAGTTTGGAAGAACAAATCGAAGCCCATCAAGATATCTTGTCCATGGAGTCCTGCTGCCAATAATCTTCATCCATATAGCACAGTGGAAAGAGTTGAATTCCAACTGGCTTCTTTATAATGAGTGAGGTATGAAAAGTCTGTCCATCAGCTTCATAGAAGTATTCGTGATGACTTTGCCATGCATCTTCAGGAAGTATATCAGCATTCATCTTTGAGTTTCTCACTCCTGTATCGAATACCCCAATAGCTTCTATAGGTCTATCATACTTGGATGATAGAATTTGCACTTCAATATTTAGATAAGGCATCACTTCTTGGATCAAGGAGCTTGTCTTAAGTGATGGCTGTGAATTGATCACAAAGACTGGGAGCTCTGAGGATGAATCTTCTTCTTCTTCTTTTGGTTCTTGGTCATCAGTAGAATATTGTATTGCAAATGCAGTGTCTTCATCCTGCTAATCTTATTCAGAAAATAAAGATTCAATATCAACATCATCTATGTTGGCATAATTAAGTTGGAATGATTGTGATGCCAACTTCGCTGCTTTGCCTTTCTTTTAGGGAAATTCTTGGCAAAGTGCCTTTTTCTTTCACATAGGAAACACCTATTCGTTGACTTCTTTCTGAATGGTTTCCTTCGGAAGAACCGATAGGCCTATTTCTTTTCACCATCTTATTGATATTTCTGATCTTTTTACGGGAAGACGATGATGAACAAGTGCAATTCCACTTTCCTTTGCATTTATCTCCATATGAGAGTTCTTTTATCAAGCACATCCTTGATGAAGACTTGTTGCTCACACATCTTGTATAGGGTTGCAAACGTCATCTGGTGGATTTCACCTAGACTGATTCTTGAGACTTCGCTCCAGGAAGCTTTAATCATTCAATATAAATCAGGCTGGAGTTCTTTAGGTAGAGATGCAAGATAAACATGTTTGAGATTTGGATCATTATATCCATTTAGCATGTAGAACTTTTCAGACATCCTTTTGAAATGTCTATCCAAATCTTTTCTATTCAATGTACAACATTTCCCATCTTCTTTTTCAAGCAAAATGGTTGCCCAATATTCATCACTAGCATCTTGTTCGTAAAATAAAGATTCAATATCAGCATCATCTATGTTGGCATAATTAAGTTTGAATGCTTGTGATGCCAACTTCACTGCTTTGTCTTTCTTTTAGGGCAATTCTTTGCAAAGTGCCCTTTTCTTCCACATAGGAAACACCTATTCATCGATTTCTTTCTGAATGGTTTCCTTATGAAGAACCGATAGGCCTATTTCTTTTCGCCATCTTATTAATCTTTCTGATCTTTTTACGGGAAGACGATGATGAACAAGTGCAATTCTCCTTTCCTTTGCACTTTATCTCCGGATGAGAATTTTTTTTTGCATACGATTTGAGGAGAGTTCTTTTATCAAGCACATCTTTGATGAAGACTTGTTGCTCACACATATTGTATAGGGTTGCAAATGTCATCTAGTGGATTTCACCTAGACTGATTCTTGAGATTTCGCTCCTGGAAGCTTGAATCATTCGGTGTAAATCAGGCTGGAGTTCTTTAGGTAGAGATGCAAGATAGACATGTTTGAGGTTTGGATCATTATATCCATTCAAAGATGTAGAACTTTTTCGGACATCCTTTTGAAATGCCTATCCAAATCTTTTCTTGTCAATGAACAACATTTCCCATCTTCTTTTTCAAGCAAAATGGCCGAGGATTTTCAATGGCGGAGGATTCGACATACTCGCTTGAGTTGTTGAACTGCTCTCATCTGGGAAGATCCCCATGATGGAGCATTCTTCTTGAGCATCTTTGAAAGATGGCTAGTGTATTTGGAGCAATCCAGAATGAAATCTCTGATATAATTAATAATTCCAAGGAATCGTTAAATTTCTTTTATTGACAAGTTTCATTTGGAAACTTTAGCAATTCTTGAGCAATGTCAGACCAGGCTGATACTCTCCATCGATTATTTCCATTCCCAAAAACTCAATACTTGTTTGACCGATAGATCTCTTCTTTTTAGATAGCATGATATCATGTGACTGAAAGATATCCAAGAACTGGTGTATCAAAGTCTCATGATCTTGTTTGTTTGATGAGAACAGTAAGATGTCATCAATGTAGATGAGGGTGTTATGTAGGATAGGTTCGAAAAGTTGGGTCATTGCCTTTTGGAATAAGGAGGGTGCAACCTTCAAACCAAATGGCATGACTGTCCATTGGTATTGGGTTGTGGGAAGGCAAAAGGTAGTTTTATATCTATCCTTTGGGACAATTCCCAATTGCCATGACCCTGATTTTAAATCAAACTTTGAAAAAATTTGGGCTTTAGAGAGTTAGGAAAACAACATTTGTGTTTTAGGTAAAGGGAACTTCATCAAGGAGGAAATGCTTAAGAGCTTTGTAATCAATAACAAGCCACTTTCCCCTCATATCTGTTCAGCTCTTTTGTTGACGTAGAATGCTGGGCAAGCCCAATTGGACTTTCTGGGCTTAATGAGTCCAAGTGGTAATAGTTGGTTGCATTCTTGGCTTGCAAGGTTTGGCTCTTCTGGAGTCATTCCAGGATGAGTGGCCTTGGTAGCATTCACATCTTCATTCTTTTTGAAAGGGAGCTGAATAAAGAACTTGAGAAGCTGGTTTGTAATATCTCCATAATTTGGAGGTGCTTCTGATAGAGTAAACAACTTCTGGATGGTGGTGTAAGGTTGGAATAGTCTCTTGTACTTCAACCCATGATGTAGAATCTGTAGGCTTTTAGTTTGGAAGAACGAATCGAAGTCCATCAAGATATCTTGTCCATGGAGTCCTGCTGCCAATAATCTTCATCCATATAGCACAGTGGAAGGAGTTGAATTCCAACTGTCTTCTTTGTAATGAGTGAGGTATGAAAAGTTTGTCCATCAACTTCATAGAAGTATTCGTGATGACTTTGCCATGCATCTTCAGGAAGTATATCAGCACTCATCATTGATTTTCTCACTTCTGTATCGAATACCCCAATAGCTTCGATTGGTCTATCATACTTGGATGGTAGAATTTGCACTTCAATATTTGGATATGGCATCCCTTCTTGGACCAAGGAGCTTGTGTTATGTGATGGCTGTGAATTGATCACAAAGACTGGGAGCTCTGAGGATGAATCTTCTTCTTCTTCTTTTGGTTCTTGGTCATCAGTAGAATATTGTATTGCAAATGCAGTGTCTTCACCCTGCTCATCTTATTCAGAAAAGAAAGATTCAATATCAGCATCATCTAGGTTGGCATAATTAAGTTGGAATGCTTGTGATGCCAACTTCGCTGCATTGTCTTTCTTTTAGGGAAATTCTTTGCAAAGTGCCCTTTTCTTCCACATAAGAAACACCTATTCGTCGACTTCTTTCTGAATGGTTCATCTTATTGATCTTTCTGATCTTTTTACGGGAAGACGAGGATGAAAAAGTGCAATTCTCCTTTCCTTTGCACTTTATCTCCATATGTGAGTTTTTTTTGCATACAGATTTGAGGAGAATTCTTTTATCAATCACATCCTTGATGAAGACTTGTTGCTCACACATCTTGTATAGGGTTGCAAACGTCATCTGGTGGATTTCACCTAGACTGATTCTTTAGACTTCGCTCCTGGAAGTTTGAATCATTCTGTGTAACTCAGGCTGGAGTTCTTTAAGTAGAGATGCAAGATAGACATGAATTCAGCATGTAGAACTTTTCAGACATCCTTTTGAAATGTCTATCCAAATCTTTTCTTGTCAATGAACAACATTTGTCATCTTCTTTTTCAAGTAAAATGGCTGCCCAATATTCATCACTAGCATCAGTCTGGTTAAATCCTTTGTCCTGTACTTGGGATTTTCAATGGCGGAGGATTCTGACATACTTGCTTGAGTTGTTGAACTGCTCTTGTGTGGGAAGATTCCCAAGATGGAGCATTCTTCTTGAGCATCTTTAAAAGATGACTAGTGCATTTGGAGCAATCCAGAATGAAATCTCTGATATAATTAATAATTCCAAGGAATTGTTAAATATCTTTGATTGACAAGTTCCATCCGAAAACTTTAGTAATTCTTTAGCAATGTGCAGACCGGGCTGATACTCTCCATCGATTATTTCCATTCCCAAAAACTCAATACTTGTTTTACCGATAGAGCTCTTCTTTTTAGATAGCATGATATCATGTGACTGAACAATATCCAAGAATTGGTGTATCAATGTCTCATGATCTTGTTTGTTTGATGAGAACAGTAAGATGTCATCAATGTAGATTAGGGTGTTATGTAGGATAGGTTCGAAAAGTTGGGTCATTGCTTTTTGGAATAAGGAGGGTGCAACCTTCAAACCAAATGGCATGATTGTCCATTGGTATTGGGCTGTGGGAAGGCAAAAGGTAGTTTTATATCTATCCTCTGGGACAATTCCCAATTTCCATAACCCTGATTTTAAATCAAACTTTGAAAATATTTGGGCTTTAGAGAGTTGGAAAAACAACATTTGAGTTTTAGGCAAAGGGAACTTCATCAAGGAGGAAATGGTTAAGAGCTTTGTAATCAATAACTTGAGAAGCTGGTTTGTAATATCTCCAAATTTTGGAGGTGCTTCTGATAGAGTAAACAACTTCTGGATGGTGGTGTAAGGTTGGAATAGTCTCTTGTACTTCAACCCATGAGATAGAATCTGTAGGCTTTTAGTTTGGAAGAACGAATCAAGTCCATCAAGATATCTTGTCCATGGAGTCCTCACGCCAATAATCTTCATCCATATAGCACAAAGGAAAGAGTTGAATTCCAATTGGCTTCTTTGTAATGAGTGAGGCATGAAAAGTCTCTCCATCGCTTCATAGAAGTATTCGTGATGACTTTGCCATGCATCTTCGTGAAGTATATCAAATTCATCATTGACTTTCTCACTCCTCGTAGCGAATACCCCAATATGTTTGATTGGTCTATCATACTTGGATGGTAGAATTTGCACTTCAATATTTGGATAAAGCATCCCTTCTTGGATCAAGGAGCTTGTCTTAAGTGATGGTTGTGACTTGATCACAAAGACTGGGAGCTCTGAGGATGAATCTTTTTCTTCTTCTTCTTTTGGTCCTTGGTCATCAGTAGAATATTGTAATGCAAATGCAGTGTCTTCATCTTGCTCATCTTGTTCAGAAAATAAAGATTCAATATCAGCATCATCTATGTTGGCATAATTAAGTTTGAATGCTTGTGATGCCAACTTCACTGCTTTGTCTTTCTTTTAGGGCAATTCTTTGCAAAGTGCCCTTTTCTTCCACATAGGAAACACCTATTCATCGATTTCTTTCTGAATGGTTTCCTTATGAAGAACCGATAGGCCTATTTCTTTTCGCCATCTTATTAATCTTTCTGATCTTTTTACGGGAAGACGATGATGAACAAGTGCAATTCTCCTTTCCTTTGCACTTTATCTCCAGATGAGAGTTTTTTTTTTGCATACAGATTTGAGGAGAGTTCTTTTATCAAGCACATCTTTGATGAAGACTTGTTGCTCACACATATTGTATAGGGTTGCAAACATCATCTGGTGGATTTCACCTAGACTGATTCTTGAGATTTCGCTCCTGGAAGCTTGAATCATTCGGTGTAAATCAGGCTGGAGTTCTTTAGGTAGAGATGCAAGATAGACATGTTTGAGGTTTGGATCATTATATCCATTCAGCATGTAGAACTTTTCAGACATCCTATTGAAATGCCTATCCAAATCTTTTCTTGTCAATGAACAACATTTCCCATCTTCTTTTTCAAGCAAAATGGCTGAGGATTTTCAATGGCGGAGGATTCTGACATGCTTGAGTTGTTGAACTGCTCTCGTCTGGGAAGATCCCCATGATGGAGCATTCTTCTTGAGCATCTTTGAAAGATGGCTAGTGTATTTGGAGAAATCCGGAATGAAATCTTTGATATAATTAATAATTCCAAGGAATCGTTAAATTTCTATTATTGACAAGTTTCATCCGGAAATTTTAGCAATTCTTAAGCAATGTGCAGACTGGGCTTATACTCTCCATCAATTATAACCATTCCCAAAAACTCAATACTTGTTTGACCGATAGAGCCCTTCTTTTTAGATAGCATGATATCATGTGACTTAACAATATCCAAGAACTGGTGTATCAAAGTCTCATGATCTTGTTTGTTTGATGAGAACAGTAAGATGTCATAAATGTAGATTAGGGTATTATGTAGGATAGGTTCGAAAACTTGGGTCATTGCATTTTGGAATAAGGAGGGTGCAACCTTCAAACCAAACGGCATGACTGTCCATTGGTATTGGGCTGTGGGAAGGCAAAAGGTAGACTGATGCTTGAGACTTCGCTCCTGGAAGCTTGAATCGCCTGCAAATCAGCCGAGTTCTTTAGGTAGAGATGCAAGATAGACATGTTTGAGATTTGGATCATTATATACATTCAAAGATGTAGAACTTTTTAGACATCCTTTTGAAATGTCTAACATTTCCCATCTTCTTTTTCAAACAAAATGGTTGCCCAATATTCATCACTAGCATCAGTCTGGTTTAATCCTTTGTCCTATACTTGGGATTTTCATTGGCGGAGGATTCTGATATACTTGTTCGAGTTGTTGAACCGCTCGTCCCGGAAGATCGCCATGATGGATCATTCTTCTTGAGCATCTTTGAAAGATGGCTAGTGTATTTAGAGCAATCGAGAATGAAATCTCTGATATAATTAATAATTCCAAGGAATTATTAAATTTCTTTTATTGACAAGTTTCATCCTAAAACTTTAGCAAATCTTGAGCAATGTGCGATCAATGATACTATCCACCGATTATTTCCATTCCCAAAAACTCAATACTTGTTTGACCGATAGAGCTCTTCTTTTTAGATAGCATGATATGGACCCAAACACTTTGTTTAACGGAAAAAACCCTAATGCTCTCTTCTCTCTCTTCTCTCCCATCCGATCGCCCCGTTCAATGTCGCCGATAATTTTTCCGATCGTTTTTCTCCATGGCTTCGTCGGAGTCGCTTTATGGCCTAACTTCCAACTACCTGTCTCACCATGCAAGTTCTCAGCCTTCGTCCCCATCTCCATCAAACGCAGCACACGCAGCCATTCACTGCGTCGCTCAGTCCGACGATGGGATGTTGTAGGCGCCATCGCACGCCGTCTTCAGAGCAAAGACGACATCGCTCAACAATGGGTAGTTGTCCGCGTCGCCTATTTTTTTTGCATTACCGCTTCCGTGGAATTTTACGCCATCCAAAAATCCCCCTGGTCCATCCCCGATGTTGCACACCTCAGCTGGCGTTGTTCCACCGGAGGTCTACCTCCTTCCGCCGTCCACAGCTGCATCGCCCAAGATGGTGAATGGCATCAAGGGGGTCGCCCTCCCTTCTTCCATGCAACCAGCGGCTTATGGGGGGCCCTTATTTACCCCCATGGCTACCTCTTACCATGGGGGGCCGGCCCCTCTATGGGTTCTTATGAGGGGCCGGCGGCTGCCACCACATCTAGGCCAGCCCCCTCCCAGGTGGGTGATGACCCCTGGGCCACAGTCTGCCATCCTCAGGGCAACCCTCCTGCATGCCCCACGAATGCTACTCAATTGGCGGGAATCTCCACCACCATGGGCCTCCCCATGTATCGAACCCTCGAATTTCGGCTCATAACGCTAATGCTCACATTAACTTGGGTAATTCTTTTGCGAAAGTGGTTTCAAGCAATACCTATTCGTTGGATTCTACTTTTCCACAGGCCCCAGGTAATAATGCTTCATTTTCTAATATGGTTATGACGAAAATGTTTACCAACAATGCCTTCGCGGTGACCAATCATTCTCCGCCTCCGATATTCATCATAGGCCTATCACGGTGCAAAAGACCCATTGGAAAAACCCATTCGTCCGTTGTATAGGGCTATCCGTGCTAAATCTGTGATGCCAAACATAGGCTACTTTAATCGGTAACGCAGGGTAACAAGCCAGCTGTTCATCAATTGGAGATTGAGGATGATGAACATGGATCTAAAAATTTAAACAAGGCTGCCCAGAAATGTTGGGCTGATTATGTGGATGATGATAATATTTATGGGGTTGATACATCTGCGCCCACACACTCCGGATCTCTACCCGGATCACCTCACCCGATCCTTCCCAATGAATTGCTTCTATTGGAACATTCGGGGATTGGTAACATTGCTTCAAGCAATATTCTTAAGAAGCTATGTAATAATCACAAACCTTCTTTGGTTGCTATTGCAGAACCTAAAGTTGACTTGCATTCTATCTCTGATTCTTATTGGGCCAGTCTTGGTTTACAGTTTGTGGCTCAGAACTTTCGGGTATCGGGGAAGTCGGATATCTGGATCTTCAGACGGTCGGATATAACGATTCTTCAGCAGGTTTTTATTTCTGACCAATGTATTATTCTTAAGGTCCAATTCTCCAATTACATCTTTCATGTGGGGTTTGTTCATGCTATATGCAATCACGTGATTCGTAGACAACTTTGGTCAGATATTATTTCTCTGGGTTGTGATGATCTGGTTTTGATGGGGGACTTTAATGCTATTCTCGGGAACCATGAGCGTACAGGTCAGGGGGTCACCTTGATGGCGTCTTGCCAGGATTTTCGGGATTTTTATGACAATGCGGGGTTGATGGCTATCCCCACGATAGGCAACTTCTTTACTTGGTGCAGCACGCGTCCTCATCAGACTCTCATTCAAGCTCGGCTTGACCGTGTTATAGCTAGCCCTAGGTTTGTTAATCTTTGGCAGAGGACTAAGGCTTTTGTTCTCCCTCGCACTTGCTCGGACCATCATCCTCTTTTGCTTTTGTGTGAGACTTGACTCATAAGGGCCCATCTCCTTTTCGTTTTCAACGTATGTGGACTAAACATCCTGGTTTTCAGTCGGTTGTTACTTCTTCTTGGGAATCAAATTGCACAGTCACTAACCCTTTGATTCGATTGATGATAAAATTGAAAAGATTGCGCCTGTGCTTCATTCTTGGAATTCGAGAGGTTTTGGGGATGTCAATCGTGGGGTGGATGATAAATTAGAAAAGTTGAGACAGATTCAGATCGGACATCGAGACTTTGGGGTATAGTATAGCCCGTCGGGACCTGGAGCTTGAAGCCCAAAATTCGCTTAATCAGGCGTTGCTTCTACAATCTGAATTTCTTCGCCAGAAATCTCGGGCCGCTTGGTTGGTTGATGGAGACCGCAACACTTCTTTTTTCCACCGTTGTTGTCAGACTAAGGCCGCTCGGGCTGGTATTCACGGTCTGATGATCAATGGTACGCTTTCCACGGACCCGTCCCTCATCCATAGTCACATTATCCAGTTCTTCCAGGACTTATTCACGGCGCCTATTGGTCCTATTCTGGATTTTTCTTCTATTGATCGAGTTATTAATCCAGTGGTGATGGATGTGGAGAACAATTGCTTAACCTCTTTACCTATGGATTTAGAGATTAGAGATGCGGTTTTTGATCTTGGTATTGACAGTTCCCCAGGCCCAGATGGATTTAATGGCTCTTTCTATCAGAGTTGTTGGGATATTATATCTAATGACGTCATTACTGCTGTGCGCCACTTCTTCCAGTCTGGTTCTCTGCCAGATGGACTCAATTCCAGCTTTATGGTTCTCATTCCTAAAAGCAAAGATGCGAATACTGTTGATAATTTCAGGCCCATTGTCATGAGCAATTTCATCTTCAAAATTATCACTAAGATATTGGCTACTCGGTTTGCCCGTATCGTTAGACGTATTTTGTCTCCTACACAATTTGGTTTTATTCCGGGTCGTCACATTCATGATTGTATTGCTCTAGTCTCGGAAGGCTTTAACATTCTTCATAATCGGAGTGACAATAACATGATCCTGAAAATCGATATCCGTAAGGCCTTTGACACTCTCAGCTGGGACTTTCTTTTATATGTGTTACAGAGATTTGGCTTCTCTGAGAAATTTGTTGCGTGGATATCTGTCATTTTGAACTCGGCCCGTATCTCGGTTCTTCTTAATGGCTCTCCAGTCGGATACTTTGCTTGCACAAGAGGGGTGCGTCAGGGTGATCCTCTTTCACCCCTTCTTTTTTGCATTGCCGAAGAAGTCCTGGGAAACTTATCTCTCATCCGTGTCATCCCATCTTCTCAAGCCTTTCATGGCTCCACGTAATATTGTGTTTCCGTCCTTCATGCTTTATGCGAGATGATATTGTCATCCTTTGTGCGGAAACCTATGGCAATGCACGTTATATTTTTGATACTCTTGGTCATTATGCCTCTCTTTCTCGCCAGGTGTTCAATCTGTCAAAATCGAAGGTGTTTTTCGATGCGGGGTCTCGCATTATATTAGACATCGCATTCGAGGCGATCATGGGCTTATCGTTGGATCCTTTCCTACTAATTATCTTGGGGTTCCTATATTCAAGGGTGCCCCCAAACATGGTGTGTTGCGGCCTTTGTTTGATAAGATTATGGTTAAGTTTAAGCGTTGGAAAGGTTCTTCTCTCTCTTTGGCAGGTCGTGGTATCCGCTTGGTTAACTCTATGATTGCCGCTCCTTGGTTCACAAAGTATGCTCATTTACAAATGGCCTATCGCTACCGCTTAAGCGATTAGAGAAAGCTATGCGTAACTTCATTTGGATGTGATATTAATCGAAGGGTTCTGCTCGTGTTAATTGGACACGTTGTTTCTCTCCTAAGAACGAGGCGTTCTTGGCGTCCGATCCCTCATTTCTGCAAACCGAACCTTTATTATGAAGATGGGCTGAAACTTCTCACATCGGATTCCATTGTCTTTGATACTCTCCGTCGCCATTTTTTAAGGACAATGGTTCTATTAGGCGCTCATTCTTGCCTTCTTCTATCTCGGGCGGCGCTCCAATCGTGGAGGATTGTCAAACTGATTCGAGATGGATTCACTCGCTCACTCTTCGGTTAATTTTTGGACAGATAATCGGCTTGGCTACGTCATTGCGGATCGGATTGGCATCCCGCATGAATTTCGGGCTAACTTTCATAAACCCATATCGGACTTCTTTTTTTATAACAAATGGCATCTCACTATGTCGTTTGTGGAGGTTTACTTGGATATTGTTCGGGATATTGTTCGTTGTCCGATTGCTCCAGATTCTTTGGATAAACGAGTGTGGACTCGCTCGTGGATGGGACAGTGACTTCTAAGTCAGCATATGCATTTATTCGACCGTCCTTTCCTTCCTTAAATGGGGATCTTGGATATGGTCCCCTATATTCCGAGAGGCGCACGGTTGTGGTCTCGGGCGATATTCGGACGTCCTGATCATGGATGTTCACCGCCCCAAAGGATTTATCGGTCCTACTCTGCTTGCTGTCTCTCAGAACTCTCATTCGGAATCGATCGATCACATTTTTGTTTCTTGCAATTTTGCAGGAGCTCTTTGGGATCGGATTGCGGGTTCATTTGCGGTGGCTTTTCGTAACGCCTATAGCTTCAACGATTTTATGGTTCATTTGATGGAATTTCATTTCAGGCGCAGACGCTTTTCTCTGGAGGGTGGCGATTGTTTCTTGCATATGGCTTATTTGGCACATCGAAATGACGTGATCTTTAATCACAAACATTGGACTACGATGCGGCGCTTGTTCGATTGAGAGCCATGATTATTGAGTCTGCTTCGCTTGATAAAGGGTGCATGCGAGAATACCCGGAGGATCTTCTTTGTCTACACCGGTGAAGGTTAGTGGACGCCCTCCTAAGGCCCCTCGCATTGTCCCAAAGCCTTGGTTTCTTCCCTTCCCTGGCTGGATTAAAGTCAACGTAGATGGTAGTGCTATCGGGCTCCAGGTCGTATCACGGCGGGCATTTTCCGTACCTATCGAGGATTTTTTCGTGGGTGTTTCGTGGAGCGATGTGGAACGGGCTTTGCTTTTGAGGCCGAATCAAGTTGCGCCATGACCGCAATCTCCTATGCTTTTCGCAACGTTGGACTCATATTTGGCCGAATCGGACTCTACATATGTTGTTGGCCTTCTTAGATCTCGGACGGGCTCCATCCTGGCGGCGCCTCCGCTTAATCAATGGCGTTATTCTCTCTTTCTGCTTTCCCAGATGCATGTTGTGGTTTCTCACATCTATCGAGAAGGCAACCGTGTTGCGGACCATCTCAGCAAGTTCACGTGTGACTCCTCTTGGTGGGATGCCCCCCCAATGGATATTATCTCTCTCTTTCTGAGATGACTATGCCTCGGACGCATACGATAGATTTGTTAGTTAATTTTGGTTTGGTTGTATGGCTTTCACTTTTCTCACTGGGGTACTCTTTTCCTACTAAGGGTTTTCCCCACAAGGGTGGGTTTTATCTTGGTAGGTTTTTAACGAGGCCCCAAACATTGGGCTACCTGGTCGGCTTGTGACCAGGATTTTTCATTTCTTTCTATTATATTTCGATTCTTATTAAAAAAAAAGATTACCAAGTGTCTGAGCAATTGATGGACCCATAACCTACAGGTTCCGTAGCTTCGTTGAGATTGCACGATTATATAGGGATAAAATATTGATTATGAGGGTAACTATTGCAAGGGTAAAGATCAATCAATAGTTTAGTGTCAGATCTGAGGCGAACAAGATATGAGTGGTATTTTGGGTTAAAAGTGATGTCGAGGTTGAGGTGGAAATAATAGATGTTGAATCACTTAGCAAGGTATCGGCCATGTAGGATATAATATAACTTTTACCATATTTGAAAGATGGCTAGTGTATTTGGAGAAATCCTGAATGAAATCTTTGATATAATTAATAATTCCAAGGAATCGTTAAATTTCTATTATTGACAAGTTTCATCCGGAAATTTTAGCAATTCTTAAGCAATGTGCGACCGCTTATACTCTCCATCAATTATAACCATTCCCAAAAACTCAATACTTGTTTGACCGATAGAGCCCTTCTTTTTAGATAGCATGATATCATGTGACTTAACAATATCCAAGAACTGGTGTATCAAAGTCTCATGATCTTGTTTGTTTGATGAGAACAGTAAGATGTCATAAATGTAGATTAGGGTATTATGTAGGATAGGTTCGAAAACTTGGGTCATTGCATTTTGGAATAAGGAGGGTGCAACCTTCAAACCAAACGGCATGACTGTCCATTGGTATTGGGCTGTGGGAAGGCAAAAGGTAGACTGATGCTTGAGACTTCGCTCCTGGAAGCTTGAATCGTTCTGTGTAAATCAGGCTGGAGTTCTTTAGGTAGAGATGCAAGATAGACATGTTTGAGATTTGGATCATTATATACATTCAGCATGTAGAACTTTTTAGACATCCTTTTGAAATGTCTAACATTTCCCATCTTCTTTTTCAAACAAAATGGTTGCCCAATATTCATCACTAGCATCAGTCTGGTTTAATCCTTTGTCCTGTACTTGGGATTTTCATCGGCGGAGGATTCTGATATACTTGTTCGAGTTGTTGAACTGCTCTCGTCCAGGAAGATCGCCATGATGGAGCATTCTTCTTGAGCATCTTTGAAAGATGGCTAGTGTATTTAGTGCAATCGAGAATGAAATCTCTGATATAATTAATAATTCCAAGGAATTATTAAATTTCTTTTATTGACAAGTTTCATCCGGAAACTTTAGCAAATCTTGAGCAATGTGCAGACTGGGCTGATACTATCCACCGATTATTTCCATTCCCAAAAACTCAATACTTGTTTGACCGATAGAGCTCTTCTTTTTAGATAGCATGATATGGACCCAAACACTTTGTTTAACGGAAAAAACCCTAATGCTCTCTTCTCTCTCTTCTCTCCCATCCGATCGCCCCGTTCAATGTCGCCGATAATTTTTCCGATCGTTTTTCTCCATGGCTTCGTCGGAGTCGCTTTATGGCCTAACTTCCAACTACCTGTCTCACCATGCAAGTTCTCAGCCTTCGCCCCCATCTCCATCAAACGCAAAGACACACGCAGCCCATTCATGCGTCAAGCGTCGCCACCGACGATGGGATGTTGTAGGCGCCATCGCACGCCGTCTTGAAAGAGCAAGACGACGATCGTTCAACAATGGGTAGTTGTCCGCGTCGCCGCCCCTATTTTTTCACACGGCTGTGGAATTTTACGCCATCCAAAAATCCCCCTGGTCCATCCCCGATGTTGCACACCTCAGCCGGCGTTGTTCCACCGGAGGTCTACCTCCTTCCGCCGTCCACAGCTGCATCGCCCAAGATGGTGAACGGCATCAAGGGGGCCGCCCTCCCTTCCTCCATGCAACCAGCGGCTTATGGGGGGCCCTTATTTACCCCCATGGCTACCTCTTACCATGGGGGGCCGGCCCCTCTATGGGTTCTTATGAGGGGCCGGCGGCTGCCACCACATCTAGGCCAGCCCCCTCCCAGGTGGGTGATGACCCCTGGGCCACAGTCTGCCATCCTCAGGGCAACCCTCCTGCATGCCCCACGAATGCTACTCAATTGGCGGGAATCTCCACCACCATGGGCCTCCCCATGTATTGAACCCTCGAATTTCGGCTCATAACGCTAATGCTCACATTAACTTGGGTAATTCTTTTGCGAAAGTGGTTTCAAGCAATACCTATTCGTTGGATTCTACTTTTCCACAGGCCCCAGGTAATAATGCTTCATTTTCTAATATGGTTATGACGAAAATGTTTACCAACAACGCCTTGCCGAGTTTTCTTATTCCTTGATCGGGTGGGTTATTTTGGGTAAAGGTAACAAGCTATGACCTACTATGCTTTTGCATAAAAGGCTATCAGAGCTATGGGGTATTAAGAATGATTGGAAACTAATTCCCTTGGGCAAGAGTTATTTTTGTGTCAAATTTTTTCATGCGCAGGATCGAGCTCGTGCTCAACTACACATCAATTGGGCGCTTAACCCGGGTACTATTCAACTCTTTCCATGGGTCTCGAATTTCAATCCGTACAAGGTGCACACTTCTGCGGCCAGTGTTTGAGTCCACATCTTCGAGCTCAGTTTGGAAATACTGGGATCCTAATACCATCACGGGGATCGCCAGTGCTATTGGAAATCCGATACAAATTGATCAGCGATCGCTTGATGGTTCTCTGGGACATTTCATTCGTGTGCTAATTGATATTGATCTCGCAAAATCGTTGGAGGATCACATTATGGTGGACGTGTTGGCCAGTGTTCCTTTGTGTCAGTTAGTTATGAGAAACTCCCTGAGTTTTGTTCGAAGTGTAATGTTACGGGACACTCGACGGCTTCTTGCAGTCTTACGTATGCGGGAACCTCAGCTACAAAAAGGCACACCACTCTTGACAAATGGACTTTCCAGTGCTTTAGCAGTACGTCCGAATTCAGTTCAACAAGAACGCTCCAGAGTTCGTAAATTTTATCGTCCTGTGCAGCAGGACAATGGCAAGGCCATTGATGACTCAATGGGAAATACGGGTTCGGCTATGCGGGCAGGCTCCCCTTCCTGCGCAATAGTCACTTGCCCTACTGATATACACCTTGGTAATACTTTTGAGGCTCTTGCTTTAGATGACACCCCCGACCAGCCATCCGCGGATTCTCAGACAGATTTTCCAACTAGGGAACCGGTCCTAGAGGCTCCTCCTTCCAACACTGGCTCCTTCTCCACTATTCTGCCTCTTACGGTTCGGCATCCATTGGAGAAGCCTATCCGTGTTCTTAGTCGTGCATTCCGGGATAGCTCCCTTGACTCTGCTAAATCCAGATTACTTCAGAACGTCACTGGGAGTCCATCGCCTGCTATTCATGACATTATAATTGAACCGGATCGCCCTAGGCCGAATGAGTTAGATTTTGCAGCTTCAAAGAGATGGGCAGATTACGCAGATGAAGTGGCTAACGCTCAATCGTCGGATTCTGCAACACACCACACTCCTGTTTTTACCGTGCGTTCAACACGGGCGGCACCTCTCCCACCGTCTCAATGAATTGCATCTTCTGGAACATCCGGGGAATTGGGAACATTGCTTCTCGTAATGTTCTTAAGGCTTTATGTCAGAAACATAAACCTTCTATTTTAGCTATTTGTGAGCCTAAGGTGGACATTTCCTCGATTTCGTATTCTTATTGGAGTAGTTTGGGTTTGAGTTTCATGACTCAAAACTTTTAGGCAAACGGTCGGGCTGATATTTGGGTCTTCTGTGATGCTGGTATTTCTGTCCTAAATCAGGTTTGGTCTTCTTCTCAATGTATTATTCTGCAAGTTCAATTGGGTTCTATGGTTTTTCATATTGGTTTTTGTGATACCCCAAATTTCAAATTGTTCGTTTGATCAAATATTTGAACTCTATGTGTAGTAATAAAATATAATTATAATTAAACTTGCTACAAAAACATATGTATGTTAATTAATAAGGTAGTCATTTTATTAAAATGACAAAATTAGTTAAGCTGGTCATAAAATAAAATAGTATTTATGGAGATAAACATACACGATACCCCATATTTATTGATTAATAGCTTAACTCCTCAACCTTATATGCTTAGTAAATTCTGGAGCATATATATACCAGTGAACATGCACATATTATATATATAATATTATATCATATAACTAGTCATATGGCTTACATGTAATGTAAGAAAGTGTAGTTACATACGTGTAATGCATTGACCGAACATGCATCTCTTATAAATTAAGGTAACTTAGATATTTATAATATAAAGACTATTGTCTTAAGCAATTTGGATAAATATGCAAATGTATTACTCATCAAAAATCCACACGGCAAACACACATGTAATAAGCTTGAGTTTACTCCACCGCCATTAGTTGCTCCAAATGAATATATATATATAGTCACACACATGGGTTATTTGGAGTTGAACAACACACACACACGACAATAAGAGCATAGATAAGGAATAAATGATAGAAGAAAGAAAGAAAGAAGGAAAATGAAAAGACTATAAGTAGCAGAATGAAATAGAAAAGAAAAGGAACGAGAAGGTTTTGCCTGGCGTAGTTGATCCGTAAGGCTGTTACCACATCATCAACATTATCAGTAAATTGCATAAAGGTGGGGTAACTCTTGATCCGTAAGTATGTCTTACTATTATAATCATTGTTGTACCATGTGTCGTTTATTTGAACAAATGAATGGACTCTCCTTCGGGAAGTCAAAAGAATGAATGAATGGGATTCACCTTCGGGTAATCCAAATGAATCCTTCGGGATTAGTGCTTGCTAATGGACCGTCTCACAGAGTGGGTCTGATCAACAATAAATGAATGGTTCTTATGAACTGTATGCATGTGACAATTGGTTATAATCGCTTCATGATGTTCCCATCGAAGTTTTTATACTCATGCCACGTATATTATGTTTTTATTACAGGCTGAGGGATAGGACAACTGGACTGGCGACAATGAGCAACGCGTCTCCTACCTTTTTGTTAAAATGTGGGTTGTAATATTATATAAATTGGGTTGTTTTAAAAAGCGATATTTTACCCAACTTTCAATGTTAACGTCAAGTTTCTCTTCTAAGCTTCCGTTGTCAATTATTTTTTTTTAAATATAGAAAAGTAAGTTTTAGTGTCGTTCTCGGGCCTAGCGGGTTCGGGGCATCATAGATGGTATCAGAACATATCTACCTTCTTGTAGACTTGCAGGAAAAAAAGTGTTTCCAAAACCAATGTTGTTTTGAGCCGGCTTTTATATAAAAATTGTTGAGGGAGACTCGTACTCGTGTCTGAAGTCCTACGCCTATTCCGAAGGTAATGCATGGTTTAAAGGCATTTTTACTTATGAGGCACGAGTTATGTATGAATGAATTTAAAATGGTTTGATCGCATCAACAAAACAAGTTTTGATAATGAATTGTGATACAAAAGTATTTAAGATTTGATGCGATTCAAATGTGATTTATGCATTTAATAGTATTTTGAAAGAACTTTCATTAGAATTTATCTTGTAATATATTTTTTTAAAAAAAAGTCGTGAACTTTCATGAACATAATCTTGGCGATGGATTATAATCCTGTAATCGAGATTTGACTTTAACCTTAGAAGCTTTTAGAAATTATTTTCTTTATTGTTTAGATTTTCTTTTAGGCGTGCACAATTAGAAAAATATTTAAGGGAATAATTAGTGTTCTTGGGTGATAAGCGATATATGAAGAGAATGTGCATCCTATGGAATAAAGACTCCCCAATTATACTATAGTAATAGATTACCAAGTGTCTGCATTACATTCCAAAATGTCCCTCCAAACTCTCTAGTTGACTTTGAACAATGCCCGTTGACCAGCCATTTTCCGGCCACTCCAACGCCGGATTCATACCTGAAAATGTAATTCCCCCTCAGCCGACTTCAACCACGCTCACCAAGACCGAAACAGTCTGCGGAAACGTCGTCCATTTTGGCCGCAAAACCGAGATTCGCGCACATTTTCGGGCGAAAATTTCGAACCTTCACCGGCGCCAATTCCGACCACCAAAATGGACGTGCCGCCCCAGGTTTTGCTCGCCTCCTCATGGGCTTTCATGCCCAGTCATCAATTTGGACTTTCCGATTCGTCTCCGGCTACAATCGACGCTCTTCCAAAAAACCCAAACTTTCAATCAATCTCTAATTCTGACCCCAATAAGTATCCAATCCCAAAATTGACTCTACCATCTTCTAATTCACTCCAAGGCACACAAATCCCACCTCCAAATCGACCAAATTGTGCCCCGAATCAAAAAACCCAAATTGGGGATCCGAAAATCAATTTTCGGACTTTGGACGCCCGATTGACCACCAAAACGGCCGATTTGGACTTTGTCGAAGAAGGATATATTGCTCAGGAGGTCGAAACGAGTGGACCTAGCCCATCCAATTATAGTGACGCCACCGCTCCGGCAGATCACTATTCATCGCCGGGCCGGGCCCACACGCATCCGTATGCTGCCACAACTTCTTCTTTTTCTCCATTTTCATTTTCCACTGCTCTCATTCAACCCCCGGGTACTTGCTTACATCCAAATCGGCCCACAAGTTTCTATTCGTCCGACATCACTAATGTGTTGGGACTCGTTCCCGAGAATCGGTTTATCTCAATGTGCAAAGCAAACTCCGGTCTCCACTCCTAAATGTCCTACACAACGAGTCGATCACGGGTCCAATGTCACATTATCATCGCATGCCAATATGGTCTCTCGGCAACTCTTCCACACATGGCGTTCATGACGTTCTATCCTCGATCATCCACAAGTCCACGCATACTTGCAACATTCGGCTCATTCGGGCCAAACTCATACCCACGTGTGGAAACAACTTTTGCGCAAATGGTTTTACGGTAAATCCTCGACACTTGCATCTCTCAAAGCATGGCCCAAGTAACCTCCATCTTTTGCTAAAATTGTTTTCGGTCCCTCTAATCCTATCCCCGAGCCCATTAAAAAAGGTGAATATTATTCTCGTGGTTATGGATGAAAATGTTTATCAACAACGACTTGCTGAATTTCGATATGCTTTAATTGGTCGTGTTATGCTCAAAAAAGGTAATAAACCGTGGCCAATTATGCCTCTTCATAAACGGCTTTACAATTATGGGGCGTTAAAAATGATTGGAAGTTGATACCGTTCGGTAAAGGTTACTTACGTGTTAAATTTAACAACACTTCGATCGTTCCGTGCTCAACCGCTGGCTACTTGGTCTCTCAATCCTGGTTCCATCCGTTTATCTCCCCGGGTTCCGATTTCAACCCCTACAAGGTTAATACTTCAACAACTTCTGTTTGGGTGAGAATATTTGAGTTGAGTATCGAATTGGGACCCCGATTACATTATGGGATTGGCCAAGGCCATTGGCACCCCATTCGAGTTGATGAACGGTCTCTCGGATGGTTCTCTTGGACATTTTGTCCGCGTTTTGGTTGATGTGGACCTTACTAAACCTCTTCGAGGATCATATTATGGTTGAAAGAAAGGGTCACCGTGTTCGTTTGTTTCTATCGGGTATGAAAAGCTTCCTTTATTTTGTGGAACCTGTGGTATTCACGGGACATTCTTGCGTCTTTTGCCGACGATTAGGAAATAATGTCAATTTGCGGGAGCCACGGGGACCCACTCCTCAACGTGGTCGCCTCCCGAACTCGTCGGGTTTATCGTCCGCTCATAACCCATCGGATAAGGGCAAGACTGTGGATAACTTAGTGGATAATATGACTTTGTCTATGCGCCCGGCTCCTCTTCTTCGCCATCGTTACCGTTTCCTCAAATATTACTCGGATAATACTTTTTTGCTTTGGACTCGAGGATCCTTCAATTCATACTTGGATGATATGCCACCTCCGGTGGTTAAACGTACATCTGTCCCCAAACCTCCTAAGTTCTTCGCGGTGACCAATCATTCTCCGCCTCGATATTCATCATAGGCCTATCACGGTGCGATACCCATTGGAAAAACCCGTTCGTCCGTTGTATAGGGCTATCCGTGCAAATCTGTTGATGCCAAACATAGGCTACTTCAATCGGTAACGCAGGGTAACAAGCCACTGTTCATCAATTGGAGATTGAGGATGATGAACATGGATCTAAAAATTTAAACAAGGCTGCCCCGAAATGTTGGGCTGATTATGTGGATGATGATAATATTTATGGGGTTGATACATCTGCGCCCACACACTCCGGATCTCCTACCCTGGATCACCTCACCCGATCCTTCCCAATGAATTGCTTCTATTGGAACATTCGGGATTGGTAACATTGCTTCAGCGCAATATTCTTAAGAAGCTATGTAATAATCACAAACCTTCTTTGGTTGCTATTGCGAGAACCTAAAGTTGACTTGCATTCTATCTCTCGATTCTTATTGGGCGATCTTGGTTTACGATTTGTGGCTCGAACTTTGGTGCTCGGGAAGTCGGATATTTGGATCTTGACGGTCGGATATAACGATTCTTCAAAGCGGGTTTTTATTTCGACCAATGTATTATTCTTAAGGTCCAATTCTCCAATTACATCTTTCATGTGGGGTTTGTTCATGCTATATGCAATCACGTGATTCGTAGACGACTTTGGTCGATATTATTTCTCCGGGTTGTGATGATCTGGTTTTGATGGGGGACTTTAATGCTATTCTCGGGAACCATGAGCGTCTGGTCGTCGGGGTCACCTTGATGGCGTCTTGCCAGGATTTTTGGGATTTTTATGACAATGCGGGGTTGATGGCTATCCCCACGATAGGCAACTTCTTTACTTGTGCAAGACGCGTCCTCATCGGACTCTCATTCAAGCTCGGCTTGACCGTGTTATAGCTAGCCCTAGGTTTGTTAATCTTTGGCAGAGGACTAAGGCTTTTGTTCTCCCTCGCACTTGCTCGGACCATCATCCTCTTTTGCTTTTGTGTGAGACTTGACTCATAAGGGCCCATCTCCTTTTCGTTTTCAACGTATGTGGACTAAACATCCTGGTTTTCATCGGTTGTTACTTCTTCTTGGGAATCAAATTGCATGATCACTAACCCTTGATTCGATTGATGATAAAATTGAAAAGATTGCGCCTGTGCTTCATTCTTGGAATTCGAGGTTTTTGGGGATGTCAATCGTGGGGTGGATGATAAATTAGAAAAGTTGAGACAGTTCGATCGGACATCGAGACTTTGGGGTATAGTATAGCCCGTCGGGACCTGGAGCTTGAAGCCCAAAATTCGCTTAATCAGCGTTGTTGCTTCTACAATCTGAATTTCTTCGCCAGAAATCTCGGGCCGCTTGGTTGGTTGATGGAGACCGCAACACTTCTTTTTTCCACCGTTGTTGTCAGACTAAGGCCGCTCGGGCTGGTATTCACGGTCTGATGATCAATGGTACGCTTTCCACGGACCGTCCCTCATCCATAGTCACATTATCCGATTCTTCCAGGACTTATTCACGGCGCCTATTGGTCCTATTCTAGATTTTTCTTCTATTGATCGAGTTATTAATCCAAAGGTGGTGATGGATGTGGAGAACAATTGCTTAACCTCTTTACCTATGGATTTAGAGATTAGAGATGCGGTTTTTGATCTTGGTATTGATTCCCAGGCCCGGATGGATTTAATGGCTCTTTCTATCGAGTTGTTGGGATATTATATCTAATGACGCGTCATTATCATTGTGCGCCACTTCTTCCAGTCCAAATGGTTCTCTGCGCGATGGACTCAATTCGACTTTATGGTTCTCATTCCTAAAAGCAAAGATGCGAATACTATTGATAATTTCAGGCCCATTGTCATGAGCAATTTCATCTTCAAAATTATCACTAAGATATTGGCTACTCGGTTTGCCCGTATCGTTAGGCGTATTTTGTCTCCTACACAATTTGGTTTTATTCCGGTCGTCACATTCATGATTGTATTGCTCTAGTCTCGGAAGGCTTTAACATTCTTCATAATCGGAGTGATAATATGATCCCGAAAATCGATATCCGTAAGGCCTTTGACACTCTCACCGACTTTCTTTTATATGTGTTACGTAGATTTGGCTTCTCTGAGAAATTTGTTGCGTGGATATCTGTCATTTTGAACTCGGCCCGTATCTCGGTTCTTCTTAATTGCTCTCGATCGGATACTTTGCTTGCACAAGAGGGGTGCGTCGGGGTGATCCTCTTTCACCCCTTCTTTTTGCATTGCGAAGAAGTCCTGGGAAACTTATCTCTCATCCGTGTCATCCCATCTTCTCAAGCCTTTCATGGCTCCACGTAATATTGTGTTTCCGTCCTTCATGCTTTATGCGAGATGATATTGTCATCCTTTGTGCGGCAACCTATGGCAATGCACGTTATATTTTTGATACTCTTGGTCATTATGCCTCTCTTTACGGCCAGGTGTTCAATCTGTCAAATCGAAGGTGTTTTTCGATCTTGGTCTCGCATTATATTAGACATCGCATTGACGATCATGGGCTTATCGGTTGGATCCTTTCCTACTAATTATCTTGGGGTTCCTATATTCAAGGGTGCCCCCAAACATGGTGTGTTGCGGCCTTTGTTTGATAAGATTATGGTTAAGTTTAAGCGTTGGAAAGGTTCTTCTCTCTCTTTTGGCAGGTCGTGGTTCCGCTTGGTTAACTCTATGATTGCCGCTCCTTGGTTCACATATGCTCATTAACAAATGGCCTATCGCTGCTTTGCTTAAGCGATTAGAAAAGCTATCGTAACTTCATTTGGACTGGTGATATTAATCGAAGGGTTTTGTCGTGGTTAATTGGACACGTTGTTTTCTCCTAAGAACGAGGGCGTTCTTGGCGTCCGATCCTCATTTCGCAAACCGAACCTTTATTATGAAGATGGGCTGAAACTTCTCACATCGGATTCCATTGTCTTTGATACTCTCCGTCGCCATTTTTTAAGGACAATGGTTCTATTAGCGCTCATTCTTGCCTTCTTCTATCTCGGGGGGCTGCGTCCAACTGGGAGGATTGTCAAACTGATTCGAGATGGATTCTGGGGCTCACTCTTCGGTTAATTTTTGGACAGATAATCGCTTGGCACTCGTCATTGCGGATCGGATTGGCATCCCGCATGAATTTCGGGCTAACTTTCGTAAACCCATATCGGACTTCTTTTTTATAACAAATGGCATCTCACTATGTCGTTTGTGGAGGTTTACTGGATATTGTTCGGGATATTGTTCGTTGTCCGATTGCTCCGTTCTTTGGATAAACGAGTGTGGACTCGCTCGTGGATGGGACAAAGACTTCTAAGTCGGATATGCATTTATTCGACCGTCCTTTCCTTCATTAAATGGGGATCTTGGATATGGTCCCCTATATTCCGAGAGGCGCACGGTTGTGGTCTGTGGGCGATATTCGGACGTCCGATCATGGATGTTCACCGCCCCAAAGGATTTATCGGTCCCTATCGCTTCTTTGTCTCAGTAACTCTCATTCGGAATCGATCGATCACATTTTTGTTTCTTGCAATTTTGCGGGAGCTCTTTGGGACGGATTGCGGGTTCATTTGCGGTGGCTTTTAAGTCGTAACGCCTATAGCTTCAACGATTTTATGGTTCATTTGATGGAATTTCATTTCGGTCTGCGAGATCGCTTTTCTCTGCGGAGGGTGGCGATTGTTTCTTGCATATGGCTTATTTGGCACATCGAAATGACGTGATCTTTAATCACAAACATTGGACTACGAGATGCGGCGCTTGTTCGGTTGAGAGCCATGATTATTGAGTGCCTTCGCTTGATAAAGGGTGCATGCGAGAATACCCGGAGGATCTTCTTTGTCTACACCGGAAGGTTAGTGGACGCCCTCTGAGGCCCTCGCATTGTCCCGGTGCCTTGGTTTCTTCCCCTTCCTGGCTGGATTAAAGTCAACGTAGATGGTAGTGCTATCGGAGCTCCGGGTCGTATCACGGCGGGCATTTTCCGTACCTATCGAGGATTTTTTCGTGGGTGTTTCGTGGAGCGATGTGGAACGGGCTTTGCTTTTGAGGCCGAACTGGTTGCTGCCATGACCGCAATCTCCTATGCTTTTCGCAAGGGTTGGACTCATATTTGGCTGAATCGGACTCTACATATGTTGTTGGCCTTCTTAGATCTCGACGGGCTCCATCCCGTGGCGTCCGCTTAATCAATGGCGTTATTCTCTCTTTTCTCGCTTTCCCGGATGCATGTTGTGGTTTCTCACATCTATCGAGAAGGCAACCGTGTTGCGGACCATCTCGGCAAGTTCACGTGTGACTCCTCTTGGTGGGATGCCCCCAATGGATATTATCTCTCTCTACTGAGATGACTATGTCGGACGTACATACATATAGATTTGTTAGTTAATTTTGGTTTGGTTGTATGGCTTTCACTTTTCTCACTGGTACTCTTTTTCCTACTAAGGGTTTTCCCCACAAGGGTGGGTTTTACCTTGGTAGGTTTTTAACGAGGCCCCAAACATTGGGCTACCTGGTCGGCTTGTGACCAGGATTTTTCATTTCTTTCTATTATATTTCGATTCTTATTAAAAAAAAAAGATTACCAAGTGTCCGAGCAATTGATGGACCCATAACCTACAGGTTCCGTAGCTTCGTTGAGATTGCGATTATATAGGGATAAAATATTGATTATGAGGGTAACTATTGCAAGGGTAAAGATCAATCAATAGTTTAGTGTCAGATCTGAGGCGAACAAGATATGAGTGGTATTTTGGGTTAAAAGTGATGTCGAGGTTGAGGTGGAAATAATAGATGTTGAATCACTTAGCAAGGTATCGGCCATGTAGGATATAATATAACTTTTACCATATGTGAACTTTGTTGTCAGAAGAATTATAAATATAAACCACATGGCTATTGGTATCATTAGAATGATATATTTTATAAAATTAGGATTAAGTCAATTTTATGGAACATGATATTGTCAAGTTGAGCATATTGAGGATAAGTTTAAGACAATGATAAGTTTACTATTATTATTGATGTTTCGGGTGAATTAGATTATCTGATTTGTAATTATCTGGAACAAGGATATTAGTAGATTAGGGTCTATGCAAAAATCATATGGGTATACTTAAATAGATTTTTGATAAGTTTCTTGATAATTAAACAAGAATCTAGGATGCAAGAAATCACATGGCCGCATTTTAAGTGATGATCATACTCTCTCTTTTTATTCGGGTGTATTTAATTGTTTGAAGGTTTGACTCTCAATGAAAATTGTAAGTATTTGGTACCAAAGGAGGCCATATTTGGACAACTTAAGGTTTTAAGGATATTGATGAATTTGGATTATCGGTCATATTAATGTAATATTAGAAATATTTATATTTTTATAAGCAGAATGGATTTACTTTGTGCTACAATATAGAGACCCGATGATTTTATCACTTGTCTTAAAAAAAAAAAAGGGGGAACATAGTTATTTTCCACTAGTGTATCTCATTTCGAGTCCACGAGCAAGGAAAGATTGGTCTCAACTAAAGGATGAGTTTGAGGTTTTACATTATCTATATAAGGTATTAGGATGAGTCTTTGCATTTGGTGGATTTTTATAGAATAAAACCTATGAACCAATTACTGGGATAATTCTATCTAAGGTTCCATACCATAGAAATGATAAGTATGATTTTATAATAATGATACTCAAAAACAAATTGGGTTAGATATGATTACAAAGTATATATGTGCAAATCATATGTATAATACCAAGAGGTTTTATCGGGTTACGAAATTTGAAGAAAGATATTGCTTCTTCTGGTATTAAGGGATATAATATGTGGAACTCATTAGATGAACAAATTTCGAGGACGAAATTTTTTTAAGGAGTGAAGAATGTGATACCCCAAATTTCAAATTGTTCGTTTGATCAAATATTTGAACTCTATGTGTAGTAATAAAATATAATTATAATTAAACTTGCTACAAAAACATATGTATGTTAATTAATAAGGTAGTCATTTTATTAAAATGATAAAATTAGTTAAGCTGGTCATAAAATAAAATAGTATTTATGGAGATAAACATACACGATACCCCATATTTATTGATTAATAGCTTAACTCCTCAACCTTATATGCTTAGTAAATTCTGGAGCATATATATACCAGTGAACATGCACATATTATATATATAATATTATATCATATAACTAGTCATATGGCTTATATGTAATGTAAGAAAGTGTAGTTACATACGTGTAATGCATTGACCGAACATGCATCTCTTATAAATTAAGGTAACTTAGATATTTATAATATAAAGACTATTGTCTTAAGCAATTTGGATAAATATGCAAATTTATTACTCATCAAAAATCCACACGGCAAACACACATGTAATAAGCTTGAGTTTACTCCACCGCCATTAGTTGCTCCAAATGAATATATATATATATATAGTCACACACATGGGTTATTTAGAGTTGAACAACACACACACACGACAATAAGAGCATAGATAAGGAATAAATGATAGAAGAAAGAAAGAAAGAAGGAAAAATGAAAAGACGATAAGTAGCAGAATGAAATAGAAAAGAAAAGGAACGAGAAGGTTTTGCCTGGCGTAGTTGATCCGTAAGGCTGTTACCACATCACCAACATTATCAGTAAATTGCATAAAGGTGGGGTAACTCTTGATCCGTAAGTATGTCGTATTGTTATAATCATTGTTGTTCCATGTGTCGTTTATTTGAACAAATGAATGGACTCTCCTTCGGGAAGTCAAAAGAATGAATGAATGGGATTCACCTTCGGGTAATCCAAATGAATCCTTCGGGATTAGTGCTAGCTAATGGACCGTCTCACAGAGTGGGTCTGGTCAACAATAAATGAATGGTTCTTATGAACTGTATGCATGTGACAATTGGTTATAACTTCTTACGGTGTTCCCCACTGAGTTTTTATACTCATGCCACGTATATTATGTTTTTATTACAGGCCGAGAGATAGGACAACTGAAATGACGACAACGAGCAACGCGTCCCCTACCTTTTTGTTAAAATGTGGGTTGTAATATTATATAAATTGGGTTATTTTAAAAAGCGATATTTTACCCAACTTTCAATGTTAACGTCAAGTTTTTCTTTTAAGCTTTCGCTATCAATTATTTTTTTTTTTTAAATATAGAAAAGTAAGTTTTAGTGTCGTTCTCAGGCCTAGCGGGTTAGGGGCGTCACAGTTTTACTCATGGTTTATGTGATCATATTGCTCAGTGTACGCTTTGGTTGGATTTGAGGAATTTGGGTCTTGATGATCTGGTGCTTATTGGGGACTTTAACGCTGTTTTGGGTCATCATGAGCACTTGGGCAGTGGTATTCTATCCCAGGCCTCTTGTCAGGATTTTAGGGATTTTTTAGAGGACGCTGGGTTGTTCCCCGTGCGGACTACGGAAAAGTCGTTCACTTGGTGCTCCCCACGTACTCCTCTTTCCCTTCTCTAGGAGAAATTGGATCGAGCCTTAGCAACGTGTCGATTTTTCTCTTTTGGCAAGTTGTTAAGGGCCTGGTTCTTCCTCCTATTGGCTCGAGACCACCATCCCATTTTAGTTTCTTGCTCTTCCTCTCCTCCTCGGGGGCGGTCCCATTCCGTTTCCGGTAGCGATGTGGATTTATCATGATTCTTTTTCGAACATTGTTCTGCTTCTTGGGCCTCCCATGCGCGTCGCCCAACCCTATGTTGCACGTCATGTGGAAGCTCAAGAGGTTGCGACAGACTATTAGGGTTTGGAATAAAGACATCTTTGGGGATGTTAATCGTCAGGTGGAAAACCAGATGGAGAAAGTTTGTCAGATTCAGGCAGATATTGAGTCCGAGGGTTTCACTGCGGTGCGTCGTGACATGGAACTTGATGCTCAAAATGCTTTGTCTCACACGCTGTTATTACAATCTGAATTCCTGAAGCAGAAAGCCCGCTCGACTTGGCTGAAGGATGGGGATCGTAACACGTCATTTTTCCATCGTCGTTGTCAGATTCGTAGTGGACGCTTGGGGATCTAGGGTCCAATGGTTGAAGGTAGATACTCAAATGATCCAGTTGTTCTTGGGAATCACATTATTTCATTCTATACGGAGCTCTTTGCAGACACAGGACACACTAGTCCGGACTATACTTTGGTTGATCAGGTGATTTCTCCTAGGGTTGGTACGACGGATAACGCTCTTTTGCCGGTTATTCCTTCGGAGTCGGAGATTAAAGACGCGGCTTTTGATATGGGTTTGGATAGTTCTCTGGGGCCAGACGGTTTCAATGGGAGGTTTTATCAGCACTTTTGGGACAATATTTCAGCAGATGTGGTGGCCGCAATCCGTTATTTCTTCGTTAATGCGTTTTTTCCTGCGGGATTGAATGCTAGCTTTATGGCGCTCATTCCGAAGTTTAAGGATGCTAACGTTATTGAGAACTTTATACCAATAGTTATGAGTAATTTTCTTTTTAAGATCATTACCAAGATTTTGGCGAATCGACTAGGCTCTATCATTTCTACCTATTTGTCTCCTACACAGTTTGAATTTATCCCGGCAGGCGATTCACGATCGCTTTAGCTTTGGTTTCGGAAGGCTTCAATGTTTTGCAGGGCCAGAATGATGCCAATATGATTTTGAAAATTGATATCCGCAAGGCATTTGATACTGTTAATTGGGGTTTTCTGATACACGTTTTGCGTCGCTTTGGTTTTTCGTGTGTTCATTCACTTTGGATTGAAATTATCCTTCAATCTTCCGAATTTCCGTCTTATTGAATGGGTCACCTTGTGGGTTATTTCTCTTGTTTTCGAGGGGTTAGACAGGCGATCCTTTATCTCCATTACTCTTTTGCATTGCGGAAGAAGTCTTTGGCGATTTTATTGATGATGCGGTTACCCTAATCGGCTTCAACCATTCATGGTGCCTAAGAAGATCATTTTTCCTTCCTCTGTTATGTACGCGGATGATATTATGATTATGTGCGGGGCCTCTTCGGCGAATGCATGAACTCTTCTTCAGATTCTCACGCTATATGCAGATATCTCGGGTCAGGCCTTCAATCCTCGCAAATCCAAAGTTTATTTCGGCAACCGGGTCCCTAATCATGTGTGTGGCCGTATTGAGACGATTACGGGTATTCATGTTGGGGCCTTCACAACGGTCTATTTAGGCGCCCCCATTTTCAAAGCGCTTCCAAGGTGGTGGATTTACAACCCATTTTTAACAAGGTGATTCTCAAGTTCGAAGGTGCAAAGGGACATCTCATCTATTCTTTGGTCGTAATCCGCCTAGTGAATTCAGATTACCAGCTCCTTTGTGCACACGATTATGGTTTATAAGTGGCCTCGAACATTGTTACTGCAAATGGAAAAGGCCATGCGTAATTTTATCTGGACTGGTGATGGCGTCCATTCTATTGTGGTTGCTAACAATGCGTTTCTGATGAAGCTGGGTTGGAAGGTTCTGAATTCGACTATGTGATTTACAAAACCCTCAGAAAACATTTTTTTACCTCGGATGGCTCTCTCAGTGTTCGTTCATCCCCTCTTCCATCCGGATCGATTCGGCCTTGCATTACGGGTTTCTTGGAGGACTCGTTGGATCCCCGGGTGTAATTCCATAGTCTTATCTTGGCTTGACAACTAGTTGGGGTACGCCATTGCCGATAGGATTGGTATCCCGCAGGAATACATACATTTATTTCGGCATCACATCTGGGATTACTTCTATGACGGGTCATGGCATTTCACCTTCTCGTTCATTGAGGCTTACTTGGATCTGGTCCAGGATATTGTTCGAGTCCCCCTCGCTCCGACTTCGAAAGATACGCGTTTGGATGCATTCTGATAATGGGATTATCACTTCGAAATTGGCTTACTCTCATTTGCGCCCCAACTCTCCGGTGGTCCAATGGGGTTCCTGGATTTGGTCACCTCATATTCCGGAACGACGTTCGGTTATGGCATGGAGAGCTATCCACAATTGATCAAGGTATTGGATTTATCATGCGTCTGGGGATCCATCATTGGCCCCTCCGTTTGCGGTCTTTGTTGTCAAAACCGTTGAATCGTTGATCATTTGTTCGTCTCTTGTGTTTTTGCAGGGGCCCTTTGGCGATGGATCCTTGACTCTTTTGATGTCCGCAATTTTATGGCTTATAACTTTAATGAATTCCTGGAGCGTTTAATGAGTTTTCATTTCAGTGAGCAGGTGGCTTTCTTATGGCGCGTGGCTGTGTAACATGTATCGCTCATCCGCCGATCCGAAACAACTTGACTTTCAATGACAACACATCGACAAAGTGGATGCGGCCATCCTCCACCTTCGCGTACTCATTTTGGAATCTTTTTCCTTAGACCGGGGTTGCATGCATAATGATCAACATGACCTTTTCATTCTTCGGAGACTTCGTGTACCTGGGCGGCCCAGACAGGCCCCGAAGATTGTTCAGGTTAATTGGCAAAAACCCCTCCCAGGATGGATCAAAGTCAACACGGATGGCAATGCTTTGGGGGCACCTGGACGCCTTACAACTTCTAGGGGTCTTCCGGAACTGCAGAGGCTTCTTTCGGGGTTGCTTTGTGGAACGTTGTGGTTCGGGCTTTGCTTTTGAAGCAGAATTGGTGGCGGCTATGTGGGCCATTCATTATGCATTTGCGGAGGGCTGGACTCAACTTTGGCTCGAGTCAGATTCTGTTTATGTGGTGGAGTTGCTCCAGAAGAGATCTGAGGGGGTACCTTGGCGCCATCTTAGCAAGTGGCGTTACACTATGCACCTTCTTTCTCATATGGTTTGGTTGTCTCGCACATTTTTTGGGAGGGCAATCGGGTGGCAGACATACTTAGCAAGAGATCGCACTCTGCGACTTGGTGGGGAACGCCTCCAATGGATATCGTATCGTCTCTCACAGAGGACTATGTTGGCTAGTCCAATTATAGGTTTATTATCTAATGCGTCTGGGTTTTCTGGCTGTATCGTTTCAAATGCTTTTACTCATGGGGGTACTCTTTTTCCTGCCACGGGTTTTTCCCACAAGGGTGGGTTTTACCTTGGGAGGTTTTAACGAGGCCCCAACCATTCAACCATCTGGTCGGCTTGTGACCATTTCGTTTTTATTTCTGACATTGTTTTCAGGCTTACTTTTGATTACCTGATCAGTCTGTGATCAGGACAACTCTCTTTTCCTTTTTTATCTATATATTCGAATTTATTCAAAAAAGATAGCATGATATCATGTGACTTAACAATATCCAAGAACTGGTGTGTCAAAGTCTCATGATCTTGTTTGTTTGATGAGAACAGTAAGATGTCATCAATGTAGATTAGGGTGTTATGTAGGATAGGTTCGAAAAGTTGGGTCACTGCTTTTTGGAATAAGGAGGGTGCAACCTTCAAACCAAATGGCATGACTGCCCATTGGTAAGAGGTTGTGGGAAGGCAAAAGGTAGTTTTATATCTATCCTCTGGGACAATTCCCAATTGCCATAACCCTGATTTTAAATCAAACTTTGAAAAGATTTCGACTTTAGAGATTTGGGAAAACAGCATTTGAGTTTTAAGTAAAGGGAACTTCATCAAGGAGGAAATGATTAAGAGCTTTGTAATTAATAACAAGCCTATTTTCCCTCGTATCTATTCAGCTCTTTTGTTGACGTAGAATGTAGGGCAAGCCCAATTGGACTTTGTGGGCTCAATGAGTCCAACTGCTACTGATTGCATTCTTGGCTTGCAAAGTTCGGCTCTTCTGGAGTCATTCCAGGATGAGTGGCCTTGGTAGCATTCACATCTTCATTCTTTTTGAAAGGGAGCTGAATAAAGAACTTGAGAAGCTGGTTTGTAATATCTCCATATTCTGGAGGTGCTTCTGATAGAGTAAACAACTTCTGGATGGTGGTGTAAGGTTCGAATTGTCTCTTGTACTTCAACCCACGAGGTAGAATCGGTAGGCTTTTTAGTTTGGAAGAACAAATCGAAGCCCATCAAGATATCTTGTCCATGGAGTCCTGCTGCCAATAATCTTCATCCATATAGCACACTGGAAAGAGTTGAATTCCAACTGGCTTCTTTGTAATGAGTGAGGTATGAAAAGTCTGTCCACCAGCTTCATAGAAGTATTCGTGATAACTTTGTCATGCATCTTCAGAAAGTATATCAGCATTCATCATTGACTTTCTCACTCCTATATCGAATACCGCAATAGCTTTGATTGGTCTATCATACTTGGATGGTAGAATTTGCACTTCAATATTTGGATAAGCCATCCCTTCTTGGATCAAGGAGCTTGTCTTAAGTGATGGTTGTGACTTGATCACAAAGACTGGGAGCTCTGAGGATGAATCTTCTTCTTCTTCTTCTTTTGGTCCTTGGTCATCAGTAGAATATTGTATTGCAAATGCCGTGTCTTCATCCTGCTCATCTTGTTCAGAAAATAAAGATTCAATATTAGCATCATCTATGTTGGCATAATTAAGTTAGAATGCTTGTGATGCCAACTTCGCTACTTTATCTTTCTAATAGGGCAATTCTTTGCATAGTGCCCTTTTCTTCCACATAGGAAACACCTATTCCTTGACTTCTTTCTGAAAGGTTTCATTCTGAAGAACCGATAGGCCTATTTCTTTTCGTGATCTTATTGATCTATCTGATCTTTTTACGAGAAGACGATGATGAACAAGTGCAATTCTCCTTTCCTTTGCATTTTATCTCCAGATGAGAGTTTTTTTTTGCATACAGATTTGAGGAGAGTTCTTTTATCAAGCACATCCTTGATGAAGACTTGTTGCTCACACATCTTGTATAGGGTTGCAAACGTCATCTGGTGGATTTCACCTAGACTGATTCTTGAGACTTCGCTCCTGGAAGCTTGAATCATTCTGTGTAAATCAGGCTGGAGTTCTTTAGGTAGAGATGCAAGATAGACATGTTTGAGATTTGGATCATTATAGCCATTCAGCATGTAGAACTTTTCAGACATCCTTTTGAAATGTCTATCCAAATCTTTTCTTGTAAATGAACAATATTTCCCATCTTCTTTTTCAACCAAAATGGCTGTGCCCAATATTCATCACTAGCATCAGTCTGGTTAAATCCTTTGTCCTGTACTTGGGATTTTCAATGGCGGAGGATTCTGACATGCTTGAGTTATTGAACTGCTCTCATCCGGGAAGATCCCCTTGATGGAGCATTCTTCTTGAGCATCTTTGAAAGATGGCTAGTGTATTCCTCACAATAAATTCTTGTATCACTCAAGATGATCCACACAATGCACTCAATTGGCTTTTAACTCCGCTCGAATGATCTCACCACTCAATGCCTTTTACCACTCAAATTCTCGTATGTAGGTTCAATAAGAATAAGAACAAATCAAGAAAAGCAATTTCAAGTCACATTCAACAAATGATATGCCCATGTACAAAAGAACAAAAAGTCTTCTTTCTCAGAGACAAGATACAATTTCTTTTGTTGGTGTAGTCTCTAGGATCCAATGACTACAATTTTTTTTTCTTTTGTATGTACTTCTCAAGATTGAATATGGAGAAGGAAATCATGTTTTTTTCTGTCTTTTTTTTGTTTTTGTTTTTTTATTTTTTGAAAACTATAAGATAGAATAAAGATCTTTGATAGGAAATCAGATCAATACTCGATTGCCCTGATACCAAACTGATACGGATTGAATGAAGGACCTATTAAATATATCGATTCAAGAACCCCACGTATACAAGTAGGCAGCGGATATTCCAAATCGATGATCTAGTTTGATCTTACCTAGAGCTTTATAACCTTGACCCGTTGGTATGGTGAACAAAACATGATATTGCTCAAGTATCTTGATAAATTCTTAGACAATTGAAATCTCTACAAAGAGAATTTCAACTCACAAAGGCAAATGCCAATTTCAATATATCAGTCGCTTGTACATTCTTACATGGGCTGCCATAAAAACAATGTTAATCCCGAATTGGCTTTTCATGGGATTTAAAGAGACACTCTTGACCACTTTTACTAGTCTTACAAGATAGAAAATGACTCTCCCAAGTTTGGCTTTCATGGGATTTGAAGAGACACCATGAAGAGACACTCTAGACTACATTTACTAGACTTTGAAAATGACTCTTGAACTAGATACTTTATTTGAAGAGTCATTCTTGACCAAATTAACTTAACTCAAAAATCACTCCTATTGGGCTTCTAGTGTTGGACGAAAATCATGGCCCATAAGCCCCAAATTAAGTCTTCAATTCAGATCCATGCTTGAGCCCAACTTCTTCCATTCAGATCCATGCTTGAGCCCAACTTATTAGATGCTATCTAGCCCAACAACTTGAATAACATTCATTACTTGGCCTTCTATTGAGCTCCATTGCGCATTTCTTTAATTTTAGCAACAAGAGTAATCAAACTTGCTTGATTTGTTTAGCTCTTGCTCTCGTAATTGGACCTCCATGAATAATCAAAAGACTCTTTTCGTGATTGATCCTTTGCCATTGATTTCCCCTGGAGCTTCATTTCATCCATATATAACTTTAGCTTCTTTTTGTTCCTTGAAGTTTTTTAGATTGCTTTCATTCCCAGTCATGTGTCTTGAACAGTCATTATCCATGTACCGGATTCCTTGGCACTCAGTTGTTCCATGATGAACCTGCAATTATATTAAGAAAATCAATCTTTAGGTACCCATACTTGTGGGTCCTAAGAGGTTGGCACTATAAGGTGATCCAACCAACTTATAATCAAATGATCCGACTCTAAGGGGTTTTCACCTTTTAGTTCCATTTATTTTTGATAAAGTGATCAGATATATAAAAAAGAAAAGATGGTGTTGCTTACAAGCCAAGCAGCTAGCATAAACCAAAAGTGAAATGCCTCAAAGTTCGATCAAAAGAAACTTAATGAAATCGCTTACAAGCCAAGCGATAGCCAACATTGGGGCCTCGTTAAAACCTATCAAAGTAAAACCCGGAGGAAAAACCTTTGATAGGAAAAAAAGAGAGTACCCGAGACTATGTAAACCGAAATGAAATCGCCCGCTCTTCTTCATTCAACTCGGTGACAATCGACTCGGAATCGTGTATGACCACTCCAAGGGGACGTCCATCTTAGAAAGTTTATCCGCTACTTTGTTGCCCTCCTGTAGATATGTGAGACTCGAACTCCATGTGAGAGATATAGTGAAGTGTCATCCTCCATATAGCTAAGAACTTCCATGGTACCGAAGAGATCTTGTTTCCAAGAACCCGCATACGTCGCGTTGAGTCCGATTCTAACCACAACTTGATCCATCCTCGCTAAACGCCCTCTCGATAGCCGTTGTCATTGCTTTGCAATAAGTTCGATTCAAAAGCAAAGCCTCTACCAACATTATGACTAAAACATCCTGTGAAGAAACCTCCGCAATATCGAAAGATGCCCGCCGCCATACATCGCCCGGTGCTCTCGCGCACATCCATCCGTATTCACCTTCATCCATCCTGGTAATGTAGGGTACCATCTAACGTGCTTGATGACGGTGGTGGTTTTGGCCTTCCTGTCTGAGATAGCCTTCTTAAGCATAAAAGATCATAAACCGAGTTGGACATTTAGTTGCAATCTATGGTTGCTGATTCCATGATGAATGCCTTAACCAAAATGATAGCGGCGGTGTGAAGGGGTCTAACGTCCCGAATATCCATTCATTGCGTGCATGCCAACCCAAATAGTCGAAATGATAGCCGTTTTCCAGTGAAGCAAGTCGTGGACTGAAACGTTGTTGAATAGCCCAAACATAAAAATGATTCACGCCTCCATTAAGTGGTATTTGCACCTCGAAAGCGTCTTGAATCCATTCCCAAATCGCCAGAGCAAACCGACACCGTGTGAATAAATGATCAATCGACTCCGAATCTGCGTAGCATAATGAACAAGCTATGGGACCCCAAGATCCACGAATGTTATCAAGAACAGGTAGTCGATTATGAATTGATCGCCAAACATGATTGATCTTCTCAACGGAATGTGTGAAGACTAAATCCACTTACCCCATTGAACCTCTCGGGAATTGATTACGAGCCAAAGTGTAAGCCTCCTTAGAGGATATGTCCCCTCCCTTAGAGTGAATCCACACGCGTCGTCCGTCGAATGCGGGGCAATCGGAAAATTAAGAATATCAATGACAACCCCCGTATACTCCACAATGAATTCCTCGAAAAATGCCACACCCCATTATAAAAGTAATCCGAAATAGGGTATTCGTAATATTGAAACAGATGAGGCGGAATACCAATGCGATCCGCAATTGAGTAACCTAACCAGTTATCCAACCGAATCGAACTCGATTCTTTCCCGGAATCCAAAGCATGATTGGGAAATTAGCTCCAAGACCACCGGACGCATCCCGACCAAATCGACGATCCAATATATGCCATTCTTGGGCCCACCATTGAAATATCTATGTCGCAAAATCTCGAAAACCATAGACCTAGATTGAAGCAACTTCCATGCAGCCTTCATAAGAAATGCTTTATTAGCCGCCACAAGAGATCGAACTCCCAGTCCTCCTTCCTCTTTAGGTGCACAACACCTCACCCAATTTACTGTCACCGCACCTTTCTTATTAATATCACCAGACCAGATAAAATTTTTCATAGCCTTTTCCATTGATTTGAGCAATGTCCTCGGCCAACGATATACAAGCATCGAGTGAACATACGAGCTAGAAATGACAGAATTAACAAGAGTAATGCGACCAGCCATCGATAAGGACGTACCTTTCCACCTTTTAAATTTGGACAGAATTTTATCATGTGTAGGCTGGAAATATCTTATTTTGGGCGCCCCTTTGAACAAGGGGACTCCTAAATAAGTGATGGGAAAAGCGCCACGCGTAATCTGCAGATGATTCTGAACTCTTCTCATAATCCGAATAGGCGTATTGTCACGGAAATAGACCTTCGTCTTCTCCGGATTAAATTGCTGGCCAGAGATGCGCCCATAACTAGTCAAAATACGTTTAATATGATGACAATTCTCCCAAGAAGCTGCTGTCATGATAAGAATATCATCTGCATATAGTAAACACGGAGGAAGACTGAAATTGCGGGTAGTTTTAAACGGAGCAATATATCCTGATGAATAGCCATTTCAATGTCGCGCTAATCGTCTTCCGCTACGAAAAGAAGGGGAGATAGAGGGTCTCCTTGACGGACTCCCTGAGTGCATCTGAAATATCCCTCCGGACCCCCATTTAATAGAATTGAAATCCTTGCTGAGTTAAAAATCGATGTCACCCAACTCAAGAACCCCTGATCGAACCCCATACGTCGAAGCACGTGGTAAATAAAATCCCATCTCAATGTATCGAAAGCTTTTCTAATGTCCACCTTAAGAATCATATTCGGCGTACTAGAGCGATTAAGAAGACAGTTAACTCCTTCCGATGCCAAGGCAATGCAATCATGGATTTGTTTTCCCGGAATAAAGCCAAATTGCATACCATGCACATGCTCTTTCAAAATATCCCCAAACCGGACGGCTAAGATCTTAGTAACTATCTTGAACAAGAAGTTACTTAAGATAATTGGCCTGTGCTTCCTCCACACGAACAGCGTTGTTGTTCTTCTAATTAAAACCATATAGCTCGAGTTACATCCTTTAGGCGATCAGTGGCTAACAAAAAATGAACGAATAGCCGCAAAATGTCCGCAGGCGATAATATCCCAACAAATATGATAGAAGTACCCCCAAAACCATCGAGGCCTGGAGCACTATCGGGACTCAAAAAAAACTTCCTTAATCTCATCATCCGTAGGAATCGAACACAACCTGGAATTTTCCTCCCGAGTTACCGTTTGGTGAACCACATTGTCCACCATGGAATAATCGGCATTACCGTTATCCGATTCCGCAAAAAGTCGTTCATAATATTGGATGATGTGGTTTTTGATGCTCTGTTGATCATCCGTCATTTGCCCATTTGCATGCATATGGGTGACATGGCTACGAGACCTCTTGCGCGTAATTTCCGATGAAAAAACTCGGTGTTTACGAGCGCCATCCTGCCAACCACCGTGTTCGGCTTTTACATCGCGCAACAACTCATATTGTCTGTTAAGGAGCTGATTAAGATCATTATGTAACTGAAGCTCCTGCTGAATAATGCTGTCAGAATACCCAAATGCGGAGATGTGAGATTGAAAATCCGTAAGTTTTTGTTGCACTTCCTCAACCTTTGTCGATTAACATCTCCAAAACCGTGTAGTTCCACCGTCAAGAATGGACCGTAATCTTTTAAGTTTTTGCATAACACGGGCCATAGGATGATTGTTTGGACACTCCATCCCCCATGAGTCAGCCACCACTTTTTTAAAACCTTCGTGATGGAGCCACATTGATTGAAAACGAAATGGAGCCGCCAAAGGAGGTGTAGAAAAATTGCATCTCAAGATAATAGGATTATGATCTGAGGAGTGTCTCAAACCCACCAAACCACCAATAGTATGCCACAGTTCATGAACGATTAGTGGCCAAAATCCTATCCAACTTCGCTTGAATTAGACCCCTTGCCGGCCGGAAAATACCCCATGTATAGTCGTTCCCTACCATTGGAACCTGAATGAGATTGTTGTCATCAATAAATATTTTGAACTCCCTGCATGAAATGTCGTGGATCCGAGCTCCACCCTGTCGTTCATGAGCTCCCAGAATGGCATTAAAATCCCCCACCATAACCAAATTATCTGCCCCTAACGCACGCACATCAAGCCAAAGTTTCCGTCTAGCAATATACGAACAATGGGCATGCACGAAACCCATTAAAAACTGGTGATTCTGGACCCCCACTTTACAAACCACAATTTGATCAGAGGCCCAATGAAACTGCACCTGCATGTTAGTAGTACGAACAAAAACCCAAATATCTGGAATGCCATTAACGCGGAAATTCTCTGCAACCAGGGTTAGACTAATAGCATTCCAAAATGAAGCGCTAATAGTAGAAAATTGAACTTTCGGCTCCGCAATCGCAACTATATCAGGTTTATAAACACGACATAATTCCTTGAGCATGGATCTAGAAGCCTCATTACCAAGACCTCTAGCATTCCAGAACAAGCAATTCATGATAAATTAGGGGGAGGGGGACGCACCACGTGCGTATCAGAATCAATACTCTCAATGAAAGCATTACCTAGTTGTTCTTCTTCTTCCAAGTCTGCCCATCGCTTTTTAGCTGCCACCGCCATTGCTTTAAAGCTATCCTTGTGGCTCGTGGAAGTGATCTCATAGGTGTTAATGGGTTTCTTCTGGCCACTTCTTCGATTGCTTTTTGAACTTTATCCAATCCATTATCCTGCACCTTGCCATTGTCCGTATCTTTGTTCATTGTACTTGGTCCGCCAAAATAATCCGCCTGTCCGGATTGTGAGACTGCGAATCATCCCTCTCTTCTGTGTGATCCTTATTTCCTCTGTTAGATGTTTCCATTCCCCTCAAATTATCCATGAGCATCACCTGTTCATTCTCATCATTATCTTGTAGTGATGTGAAGGAGTTTCGCGTATTGATGATGTTCGTTGGGTTAGTCTCCATAGGCCGGACTCCACGTTTCCTCACTTGAACCCATTCTTCCGTTACCACCCCTTTTCCTTTGTTCTCAAATTGCGACCTCTTTCCATTGAACGTCCTCTCACCGGGCTGTCCATTTTCTCGTGGGTACATTTCGGTTTGAGGGCGTCTTCCAGGCGTATAGTGCCTACAACGATTAATATTGTGTCCCACTATTTTGCGGTGAACACAAAATTCGGAAGATTTTCATAACTAAGAGATACGAAAGAGCCATGTCCAACTCTTTCTATCATTATAAACTCTTGTAATGGCTTATTTAAATCTATTTCAACAAGCACTTTCGAATGAAATGTCCAACTTCTCCATTCAAGGATCGTTCATCGATTTGAATAGGTGTTCCCACAGCGCTAGCGATATTATTGATGAGTGATGGGTGCCAGTACTCAAATCCTAATTCATAGATACGAATCCAAACCTGTGCCGTTGATGTGTTAACCCTATATGGATTAAAGTCTTGCATCCATTTCATTAATCGAATCGAACCAGGTTGCAGATTCCACGTCGTTTTTGAAAATATTCGATTCCTCTCCTCTATGTTGGTGAACTGCAAGTTGTAATATCCTTTTCCCAAATGGATCAATCTCCATGCATCCACAATATTCCAAAAATTTGTCAGTTTCGATTTTAACTCCGGCAGTGTTAATGGCTTAAACCCTTTTGGCAAAAGAATTCTCCCAATCAGCATATTCCTCAATTCGGCCGTCCTTTGTTGATAAATTTGTTCGTCTATAGTTACCGAAAAGTAGTCGCCTTTTTTTTCACTCAAGCGCGGCTCATCTTTCGTAAAGAATGGGCGAAGTTCATATGTTTGTTCCCATTCCCTGCGTGTTTTCGTTGTCTCTCGATCCTTGTTGTTTCGTGGAATATCTTGTAAGTTTGGTTCTGTCATATGTGGGGATCGTGTCTACGTTAATGGGAGACGCCCTCAATGGCTTAGAAGGGACCACTAATTCATCAAAGGAAGGAGCCATAAGAAAAGAATTGGTGGGGACCGCAATCAAATCAGGTGTTGAGGCTTTCAAGGGCTTTGAGGGGGCTTGAATACGTCAATTGAAGGATGAAAGGGGCACCGCTCCTTAACAATTGGGGACGCCCAAGAAGGCTTGGAGAGGACCACAATGTCCTCAAAAGAGGCTGACATCTTACAAGAATTAGGGGAGGGCGTGACTTTTTCAATGGAGGATGCCAAAAAGACATGGGGGACCGCTGCATCATAAGACTTCATGTTAGTGGAGGGGACCATCATAGAAAGGGAATCTACTTGTTCCACCATGGGGTTGGACGTCCAAAGAGCCCTAGGCATGGTGGGGACCGCAACTTGGATGGAGGAGGAAGGAGGGACCACCATGGAGGACGAATTTGCTGCAACTTCTTGGGAGGGATGGGAGTTGTTTGAAGCATGAGAAGCAGCGGCCTTCGATGGCGTGGGCTGCAAGTAGTATTTCGACGGGACAACATCACTTCTCTTGGGCTTGAGGTGTTGGTAATCAACGTTGGGTGAGATATTGGATGGGCTATTAGATGTTTGAATCTCAGGGAATAAAAATACATCCATAATCGGAAAATAATAAAAAGATTTGGTCGGAGTTGAAGTAGCTGATCGACGGTGATGAATACATGGAAATCAGAAAAAAGATAATCACCTGATTTCGTTATGATGATTTGCCGACCCTTTTAGTTCCATAATCATAATGAATTTCGGCAAATTGCTTGGGTCCGTTTACTACTTATTCTTTTGTCTGTATGTTTGTGTATGCATGTATACATTTGCATTCTAGTGAAAATATGGTATGTTTTATGATTTGTGTGCATAATGTCTTGGTGCATAAGTGTGTTGATCTGCATGCCTAGGGAATGACCTATATTAGTTCTTAGGCTTTTGCCATTGTGGCTTGTTTCCCTTTGAAATTCGCTGATATTTCATAGGTATATTCCAATCAGGTTGAGTTGGATAATTTCTACTATTCCCATCATATGCTTTCTTTATGTGAAAGTTCTGAGGTTTTTAATAGTTCTTTTATGACTTACCAGAATACTTCCAGTTAAGAGTCTGCTAATGGGATCTTCTGAATTTAGTTTTAGCTGTCCTCTCAGCATACTCAGCTGGCTTCTTTCCCTTGCTTTTATATCCAAAGACGGCATGTGTGTCCATTTGGTGATATGTGGGTGCAATATATGGAGTCTTAGATTTTTGGATTCCCTCATTTCTTGAGGATCCTTTTTCTAAGATTATCCTTAGAGTTTGTGCATTTACAAAAGAATTGAATCCTAGTCCAACTTTGTCTCCAATTTATTATTGTATCATCATCAAGTCATCCAATATTTTAGATGAATTTTTTGAGTTATGCAATAACAATTTTAAATTCTTGTTTTTTCTTTTCTTTAGTAGCAAATTCTGCTTTGATTCTATCAATTTCAGCTTTCAACTCTTTATTCTCATTATCTAAGTGACTTAGAGCACTCAGTTTTTCAGTCAGCTGTGAGTTTTGGCTTTTGAGTTGGTTGTTTTCGTTATTTAAGAGTGTGTGTGTGAAGATTTTATGTGCTCAATATCCTTCATCATTTTTCCTAATGAATCATAAAGATCTTTGGGTGACGATATGTGTGGTTGACAAATTAATGCCTCTTCTTCAGTGTTAAAGACTAGTCAACTTCATTGCTTTCTGATTCTTTTATTTCCATAATGATCACTCTTTAAAAACTTTGAAAAACTTGTTGTGTTCATGTTTTTGAAAATAGAGAACTAGTTTAGTAACCAGTGAGGAAGGTTCTTTGAACCAACAACTCTGATACCACTTGTAGGTCCTAAACTGTGTTAGTAAAGTCTAGAAGATGGGTTAAATAGACTTTACAAAATTCTGATTTTCCAAATTAAAATTCAGACAGCTGGGTTGAAGATTAGCAAGAGAGTTAACCATTCAATAATTCTCTTAAGAAAGTAGTTGATAGAGTAATTCAGCTAAAGATAGTCAACTATTTTACAAGACAAGTTTTCTTTTTAAGTCAACGGAAGACTTATAATATTTGAGTTTTAGCTTTCAACACTTAGTGTTTTAGAGAGTGATGCAGTTGATTGGATAGCAAATATATAGCAGAATATAAAATGTGGGAATTTAAGAGCAATAAAGTAAAGACACGACAATTTACAGTGGTTCGAGGATGGGATAGTTCCTCTATTCCACTTTTCTTCAACTATTGGAGGAACCCACTAATGTAACAGTAACTTTGGTTACAAAAGTACAATCCAAATAACCTTGATCACACAACTAGATATTTTTGGGACTCAGCTATTCACCAGACAACTATCTAGCTACTTCAATTCTCTGAATCTTTAGGATTTGTTCTCACAACAATTCAGAACTTGATTTGACCATAAACCTTACTACACTTCCTTCAATACTTGGTAGTATAGACTCCTTGTTTGTTTTCACAAAAGTCTCCTCTTCAACCAATGAACAACTTTAATCTTTCACAGGGTGTGTTGGATGAAGTGTTTTTTATATTCGTCCTCGAATCTGATTCTGTATTAAAAGGAGATAGATCAGATACATTAAAAGTATCCCTCACATTATACTCAGCTGGAAGATCAATCTTGTAAGCATTGTCATTGATCTTTGCAATCACTTGAAATGGTTCATCCTCCCTTGGTTGTAGCTTGGATTTCCGCTTTGCTGGAAACCTTTCTTTTCTCAAGTGCAGCCAAACCCAATCTCCTGGTTCAAAGACTACTTGCTTTCGACCCTTGTTGGCTTGTTTAACATATCGCTCGGTTTGCTTCTCAACATTGAGTTTCACCTTTTCATGCAACTTCTTAACCAATTCTGCCTTAGCTTTTCCATCAAGACTTGCTTGCTCTTCAACAGGGATAGGAACAAGATCAAGTGGACTCAATGAATTAAATCCATAAAAAAATGGATTAAATCCATAAACAACTTTTGTAATCTTCAACTTAGTTGACTCCACAAACACAAACCTTCCATTTTAGCTGTTTGTGAGCCTAAAGTGGACATTTCATCGATCTCGGACTCTTATTGGAATAATTTGGGATTGAGGTTCGTGGCGAAGAGCTTCCGGGCTAATGGGCGTCCTGACATTTGGGTCTTCTGTGATGCTGGCACCTCCGTCCTTCATCAGGTTTGGTCTTCAACCCAATGTCTTGTTCTACAAGTTCAATTTGGTTCCATGGTTTTTCATGTTGGTTTTACTCATGGTTTGTGTGATCATACTGCTCGGCGCGCTCTGGTTGGATTTGAGGAATTTGGGTCGTACTGATCTGCTTCTTATTGGGGATTTTAATGCGGTCTTGGGTCATCATGAGCGCTCTGGCAGTGATAATTTATCCCAAGCCTCTTGTCAAGATTTTAGGGATTTCTTGGAGGATGCTGGTTTGTTTGCAGTGCCGACTATGGGAAAATCATTTACTTGGTGCTCCCCCCGAAGGCCTCTATTTCTCCTCCAGGCTAAGTTGGATCGAGCCCTAGTAACTTGTCAATTTTTCTCTTTTTGGCAAGTTGTCAAGGGCTTAGTGCTTCCACGTATTGCATCTGACCACCACCCCATTTTGGTTTCTTGCTCATCTTCCACTAGCAGGGGTCCGGTGCCATTTCGGTTTCAGCGTATGTGGGTCCATCATGACATGTTTCGGGACTTTGTTACTACCTCTCTTGGTATGCGCCTTCCACAGCGCCCAACCCTCTGTTGCGCGTTATGTGGAAGCTAAAGAGGTTGAGGCAAGATATTAAGGTTTGGAACAGGGATGTTTTTGGAGATGTGAATCGCAGGGTAGAGTATCAGATGGAGCGAGTTCGTCGATTTAGCGGATATGGAGAGCTTGGGTTATCTGTTTGCTCGTCGGGATCGGAGCTGGATGCCCGAGCCGCTTTCTCGGACATTGTTATTACAATCCGAATTCCTTAAGCAAAGGTCTCGCTCGGCTGGCTCGGGATGGGGATCGTAATACGGCATTTTTCATCGTCGAGCGTTTAGTAGTGGGCGTCGAGGATTCAGGGTCTAATGGTGGGCGACGATTATACGATGATACAACGGTTCTTGGGAATCATATTATCTCATTTTATAAGGAGCTCTTTGCGGATAATGGGAATATCACCCCGAGTACTCCTCTATTGATCGGTGATTTCTCCCGGTAGTAAGGCGGTGATAATGCTAGCTGACTGTCATTCCATCGATCAGAGGTTAAGGAAGCGGTATTTGATATGGATTCGGACAGCTCACCAGGGCCAGACGGTTTCAGTGAGATTTCCTATCGTCACTTCTGGGATGTTATTTCTAGTTGAGAAGATTGAGCTGAAGCATGCCTTAAGGGAGTCCAAGGAGTTGCATGATCAAACTTTGCGAAGGGGCCCAAGAGAGTCTTCATCCATGCAAATCTCTCCTACCCCTGATATATATGGTGAGGACCATTGATGCCTCAACCTCACCGATGCTCTCCGAAGGACCAACCAGGGAAATTGGCAATGAAGCTAAGATAGGAGAAGTAGATGGCAACTTAGCTGAGCCAACCCTTGCGGTAGTTGTTGAGACAACTGCCCAGTTGGCTGATCACTTAGAGGGAAAAACTGTCGAGTCTCTCATGTCCAGTGACCCCAATGATCATGAATCTGCTCGTGTGCCAGTTGAGGGGAAAACTATACACACCACAGCCGGGTTGGAGGAGGCTGTGGGAGACTTCACAAACTTGAAGTTAGGAGGTGATGGGGAGATTAAACCAAAATAGCAGAGTGGGTTTGACGAGGCTCAGACGGTTAAGACTGTCTCAGCTCAAATTCCAACTACGCTGAAGGCCAATGAAGCTGCTGCTGCAGTTGAGGCAAAGGATGGACAGGAGACCATGGCAGTTAAGACTGTTCGTCCTAAAAGCGCAATCTAAGAGGTTGAGACCTCTAAGGATGCCACTGGTGAAGACCCCAATGTGATTTCGTCTGCAGAAGGGAATGTCCAAGACCTAATGCAACTGAAACTACAAAAGGGAATGTAGAAGTCCCCACAGTAGTTGAGACTGCTATTGAGGGTAATGAAGGCCGAAAGGAGGTTGAGACTTCCTTGGGTAAAGTTGTCGAAGAGAGAGGAAAGATGACAACTCCTCAACCAGAGTCAACTGAAAAGGAAGAAATAAGTGTGCTACATGACTGGGAGGAAAATGTCTCTGCGGAATTCCTTGACACAGATGACGAAGCTGAGTCTGCTCCCAAAGAAAAACCATTCGAGGACCTAGAAATTGAGGAAGTCGTAGCAAAAATTAGAAAGGCATGCGAGAAAAGCTGCTCTCGCAAAATTTATCTTTCTTGATGGCCCACCCCCAATGGTGCCATCACCAGCCCATGAAGTTGTTGAGGCAGCTGAGGCACCAGTTACTCAAAAGGAAATATCAACTGAGTCCAATGAAGTTGTTAAGACAAATGAGATCACCACTCCACAAAAGCTAAAAGATCTGGCGATGAAGTTCTTCAAACAAGCGAGGCACTTAGAGTCAAGACAGATATCAATGGCAAAGGAAAGGCTCCTGAAGGAGGAGTGGGAGAAATTCCTCTTGTCCCAGAAGATTTATTCTCAGACTACTTCCCATTTGTAGCTGAGGTACCCCTCAAAACCGAATCTGCTGCAGAAAGTGCCAAGTACACCGTGGAAATCCACCCTGAAGAATTTGAAGCTCTAGATGATTTACAAGTAGTGTCGTTTTGGATTTGATTTCAATGTAGTATGGCTAGAAGAGCAGTCAACCGAAGCATCAAACTTCCGAAAAGCCTTCAAGGCTATCTGCTGGGAAATTGAAAATATGGAAAGAGGTTTTGCAGCTCTCAACCAATGGCTGGACAATCATGATGCAGTCATCTCTAGAGATATTTGAGGCACAATTTTAATAATTAGGGAATGGACAACTCAAACAAAGGCACTCAAAAGGGAACAAGTTAGCTACTTCAAATCCCTGTTCGCAAAATTGGTGATTTAGAGTGCTGAAAATGCGGAGTTTTAGCAGAGGCAGAGGGACCATATTTTCAAAATAGACCAGGCACACAAATCAGATATGGAGTTGTTGAAAGCTCAACATAAGCAAGACCTTCTCAAGACTGAAGCCAATCTGCGCACGGAGATGATGGTCATGAATGCATAAATGAAGACCATGGCTGTTGAAATGAAGGCTCTACAATCAGAACACAGTATAGCTCATTCCGAGACTCATGAAAAACTGGATCATATTTTGTCCCTCTCTTCTTAGAAATCTGTCGTTGGTGATGATGCCAAAAAGGGGCAAGATAGCAAGGGGAAGGAAGTGGAATTAAGGGGCAAAGATCCCTTAAGAAGCCCCCTTTGAAGATCTTGATTGCAAAACCCTAACCTGGCTCATCCACCAGCTCACTCCTATCCCAGTTGCCACAGGGCGTATCAGCTAAAGAAAAAGTTGAGCTAGCTTTCAAGAAGACCAGAGAAGCCATCGAAGCTGATTTTGCCAAAGTTGATGAAAGGCAGCATGGTCGAATAGAATGATTGAAAGCCAAGTTCGGCGGTCCCCCAACAGGGTTACTTAAAGACTCTCCAACAGTAAAGCTCCCTCAAGAACTTGCTCCTGCTCCTGATGCAGGATCTGAGCCAAGATCACTAGAGGAATTCCAGATGCTCAAATTTGAAGGATTTTTCAAAGGAATGACTCTGAAGCAGGCTTGGGATTTGTACTGGGAAAAAGGTTTGGAACTATGTCAATCACAGAACCAAGACTCGGGAAGCGATCAGTGAGACTTCAAGGGCTCAACACAGACAAGACACTCCCAAAGGAGGAGCCGAATCACGGAAGAGGATGGGGAAGAATTGGTGAAGAGGCAAAGGCACTTCACCAACAAGGCCTGAAAATATCACATATATTAATCCCCAAAAGAAAGACTTTTTGTACTGGGTAGGACTAAATGAACATGAGAATAGAGAAGTGACCAGAAAAAATGAAGAGATGGCCAAGAGGCAAGAAGAAGAAAATAAAAGGCTGGATCGCAAATAGGTAGAAGGCAGATGAGAGAAGACCCAGCTGCGAAACGAGCCTATGAAAAGAAGAAAAAGGAAGAAGAAGAAGAAAAGAAAAGGAAGAGAGCTGATGAAGATAGGCGAATATTGTAAATACACAAATATTGTAAGTACTATGTATACTTCATTTTACTTCGTAAAGCTTTGTAAAGTGCAAGAATGATATGTTCAATAAAATGACATATTCATACAAATCATTCTTTGTTTATGCACTATTTACTTTGCTATTTTATTTAAGTTTTAGCATCATCAAAAACGGGGAAATTGTTGGGAAATTTATATAATAGATTTTGATGATACCATGTAAAACTTAGATTAGGAAGTTGACACCCCAATTCTACTGTAAATCAACTTGTAATAGATATGGTTCTATAAGCTGAGTAGAAGCGGCCAAGTTGAAGAATACAGGACTCGACTAAAGACTAAGATGAAGAATCAGCTGTGTAGCAACTGAGTGAAGTGAAGGCAAGTCTCAGTCAAGTGATAGAAAAGCTGTCTCAGTCAGCAGACTAACAGCTGAGTCGCTCCAAGATAAGTGGAGTTGACTGTCAAAGGGGTTATGCAGCAAAAAAGATCAAAGGAAGCTGAAGAGATCCGTTGTCAAAGCAAAGTCAATTGTTTGCTGAAATTAGGCATGTGTCAGACTGCCAACCTTAAAACTATTTTGCTGAAAGAGTGCAAAAAGCAAGGAACCAATGAGATGTACCTGAAAACCTGCAGAGTTTAAGGAAAGGCTGCAGAGCATTAAATTCAAGGATCAATCTACATCAAAGCTGCCAGACAAGACAAGTCAACAACATCAAATTCTAGTTTGAAAAATGCATCTATCTCTTCAACGGATATATTTTTCAAAAAGGCAATATTAAAGGCTGAGGAACTCATTTGAGAGAGGGTTACCAAGACTTATGCAGTCTGAGACACATAAGAGAAATCAAGCAATCAAAGCATAACACTCTCACAAATTCTATTCAAATCCTTAAGCCTAAATTTCAAGGAAATCAATCCAACACACTCAGTGAAGGAAAGACAACTTCAAACAGTTGAAGAGGAAAAACTTGTTTAAAAGAACAAGGGGTCTACACTCCAAGGTTGAAGGAGGTGTAGTGAGGTTCCAGTTCGAACTAGATGCTTTAGAATCATTAGAGGGTTGTGTGAACAAATCCAAGAGTTTGAAGGAGCTAAAGTAGCAAGACATCTGTTTTGTGAAGAAGGTGAGTCCCCTGAAAGCAAAGCCACCGTGTGATCAAGGCCAAGCTTGGAATGTCACCATTTTGTAACAAAGTCACAGTTACATTAGTGGATTCCTCCAGGGGTTGGAGAAGAGTGTATTAGAGTAATTACCCCATCCTTGAGCCACTATAAAATTGCTTGTGTCATTTACGATCAGCACAAGTACATTCTTGCATACTTATACTGCTATTTGTTTAAATTTGCTAAGTCAACTGATAATAACTAGCTTAAAACAAGTGTTGAAAAACATATTTCAAACAAGGGTGAAATTCTTCCACTTTGTAAAAACCAAGTCTATCAATATTTAAAGAGTTAATCTGAATCAAACAGTTATTCTATCAACACTCGATCAGTCGTTGAGTGGCTAACTCTGCTGTGCAAGTACACTAAGCGGTCCACCAAGGACCCAACTGACTTGTGATTAAAACTCAGACTTTAAAAAGGACTAAAAAGTTGGTAAAGTCTATTAACCCCACTTCTAGACTTTACTTTATCACCCCTTGGGACATACAAGATCCAGATGGATAATACATCATTTCCAACAATTATGGAGCTCAAGAACAAGGGTGTTCCAGAGAAACAATTGATGCGTCTTAAAGATTGGTTTTCAAAATATTTGTTCAGAGTTCAACATATAGGAAATCACAATCTTGTTCTAGATTATCTGTCTAGATCACAACCATTACACTAGTATCTTCAAAAGGTATTTTCCCGATTATATTAATGGCATATCTGAACGCCAATTTCCCCGAAGAAAACACCTTTCAAAGACCTCAGTGATTTACAAAAAAAATTGCATACATTTCATGTTTTATCACTTAGCCAAAATTGTTGTTTAAGTTAATATCCCTTTCGAGAGGGCGTGTTTTTATCCAGATAAACCTTTCCATTTGATCCTTACCATTTCCATTACTACTCTCATTCCAAAAGATGGCCTATGGTATTTGTGGTGTCTTTCCACCCTTTACTACCATGCAGTGGAAATGTCGTTAGAAGTATGTTGTCATTCCTCCAAAATCCAGTCAACCAGTTGTCCAATCTCTGGACTTTTCTTGTATGGTATGACAATATTCAAAATTGGAAAGAAATGTTACGAAAGATGTGGGTCGAACAAGATGTCCCTGTTTATATATTTTCATGGTATTCCACTGGTATTTCACAATGAAAAAGGGTATCGATTTATACCGACATCTTTACATTTCACATGGAAGGTTTTACCAGGAACAATCACCAACCAAGACATGAGGTTAATGAATTATACATGCATCTCCAGGTTGTAAACAAGCTTCACCAAACCCACCTAGACCGGAGCTTATATACATCACTCGTGATAGATCCATGTGTTGATGAACTAGAGTCGAGTCACCAAGAAGAATATAATCAAGAAGGTGACACAGATACTCAGATGTTTGAGCCAGATACCCAAGAACCGCGGCGTGTTGAAGAAGAAGACATTGATTGGGACAACTTTGGATTATTTGGGACAGAACCCTTGTCAAAGGAATACTAAGACTACCACTACAATCCATGACAAAAGGAGCACGTGTCAACTTATAATAAGTGTCTTTTTAGTGGACACATGTCAGTTTATGGTTGTAAGTGTAGTTGGACAAATGTCAGTTTCTTATCCTTGTAATGTAACACATGTCTTCTTGTTGTGGTAAGTGTCCTTTTAGTGGACACGTGTCATCATATTATTTAAGGTATCCATGCAGGTGACATGTGTACATGATTGGTGTCTTGTTAGTGGACACATGTCTGGTTTTCATTAAGAAGGTCTAAGAAGGCAACACATGTCAAGCAGAGGTGTCTTTTAAGAGGGACATGTGTCACTCCCTTATTTTGTACATGAGGCCTATTTTAATTTTTAATAAGTTGGGAGTACTGGTCGGAGGGAGGGGATAAATTCCACATAAACTGAAAGATACAGGGTTCGAACCCTGGTCAACACCCTTATAAAGGGTTAGTAATACCACTTGAGCTACAAGCTAGTGGTTGTACATGAGGCCTATTTAAGGACCTCTTCAGTTGTATGGAAAACTCTGACGGAAATCAAAATACAATCTTCCTTTTACAAAATATGAGTTTCTAATTCTCTTTTATATCTCTTCAAAAGCCTCTTAGATAATCTGCAAATATCTTTCAAATTCTTCGATCTTCTTCATGAAGTATGCTCTGTACTTCCCTCTTTAAGGATCTTGTACATCAGAACCATGATGAAGTACGTGGCATAATATTATTAGGCACGGTCCCCTCAATCCATACAATGGTTAGAATTTTTCGAAGTTTTGATTGTACGGTCTTATTGTGAGACTCTGCCGGAAAGCCGTCTCTTAGGCTAAGGTGCAGTAGGACTTGTGGTGGTTTCATACTCACATAACCTCAAGGAGTGGCTAAGACCGTCTAGAGCCAGGTGTTGGAGCCCCACAAACCCATACCCTTAGGCAGTCTTAGTCAATCCAAGAGGTTAAGAAAGCATGACACATACATGAGACCTACTGCACCTTAGCATAAGCGGCACACCTTGCCAGGATGACTTTCTGGCCAAACCTCTTAGGAAGGTCATTCATTCAAAACTTCAATGAATTCTAACAACCTTATGGATTGAGGGGATCGTGCCTAATATTAACAAGCATACTTCATGAAAAAGATCGAAGAATTTGAAAGATAATTGTAGATTAGCTAAGAGGCTTTTGAAGAGACATAAAAGAAATTTAGAAACACATTTGTTTTTGAATAAATGCGAATATATACATAAAAATGAAAAAGAGTAGTCCTGATCACAGGCTGATCAGGTAACCAAAGAAGTAAAGCGTGAGAACAAAGTCAAAGAAACTAACGAAATAGTCACAAGCCGACCAGATGGCTGAATAGTTGGGGCCTCGTTAAAACCTTCCAAGGTAAAACCCACCCTTGTGGGAAAAACCCTTGGAAGGAAAAAGAGTACCCCTCATGAGAAAAAAGCGTCCAAAACAGAGAAAACTAGAAGACCAATCGCACTAGCTAACAAACCTATAGTTGGCTTGGCCAATATAATCCTGAGTGAGGGACGAGATTATGGCCGCTGGGGGCGCCCCCACCACGTATCCTCGTGCGAAGACTTGCTAAGAATATCCGTTGCCCGGTTGCCTTCCCTAAAGATGTGCGAAACCACCAAGTTCATCTGAGAAAGGAGGTGCAGAGTGTATCGCCACATGCTCAGATGTCGCCAAGGAACCTCTGTGGATCTCTTCCGCAGCAATTCTACCACATAAACCGAGTCCGACTCCTACCATAGATGATTCCAGCCCCTTGCAGAAGCATAATGGATGGCCCACATTGCTGCCATCAACTCCGCCTCAAAAGCAAAACCCAAACCACATCTTTCCACAAAACATCCGCGAAAGAACCCTCTGCAATTGCGAAAAACTCCGGAAGCGGTGAGACGCCGGGTGAGCGGATCTTGCTGCCATCGGTGTTCACTTTAATCCATCCCGATGGGGTTTTACGCGGTGCTGGAACGATCTTCGGGGCTGTCTTGGGCACCCAAGAACCCATAGCCGACGGAGAATGAGAAGGTCACTTTGGTCATTATGCATGCAACCTCTGTCCAAGGAAGATGACTCAAGAATAAGAACACGAAGGCGTAGGATGGCCGCCTCTAGTGTCCAGATCTTGTCATGGAAGGTCAAGTCATTTCTGATTTGCCAGATGAGCCAAATACAGGATAACACAGCAACCCGCCAAAGAAAAGAAACCTGCTCACCAAAATGAAAACTCATTAAACGCACCAGGAATTCATTGAAACTATAAGCCCTAAAGTGATGGATATCAAAAGAATCGAAAATCCACTTCCATAGGGCCCCTGCAAAAGCACATGAGACAAATAAATGGTCAACAGATTCCGCGTGAGCACAACAAAGAACACAAACCGAGGGGCCTGTAAAGGAACCCCGTGGTCGCAGAAATCCCCAATTAACCGTATCGAAAGCCCTGCGGATATCAATTTTTAAGATCATGTTTGTGTCATTCCGCCCCTGTAAAATATTAAACCCTTCCGAAACCAACGCGATGCAGTCGTGAATTTGCCTGCCCGGAATAAATCCAAACTGAGTCAGAGACAAGTAAGAAGAATGATGGAGCCCAAACGAGTAGCCAAAATCTTCGTGATAATCTTAAAAAGAAAGTTACTCATGACGATCGGTCGAAAATCCTCCACCGCATTAGCCTCCTTGGTCTTTGGGATGTGTGCCATAAAACTGGCGTTCAGTCCCGCCGGAAAAAAGGTCGTGACAAAGAAATAACGGACGGCCGCCAATACCTCATCTGACACCACGTCCCAGGAATGCTGATAAAATCTCCCACTGAAACCGTCCGGCCCCGGAGCATTATCCAAACCCATATCAAACACTGCCTCTTTAACCTCGGATTACGAAGGAATGGCCGTCAAACGCATTATCGATTGTGGTAACCGTAGGTGAAATCAACTGGTTAACCAAAGTGTAATCCGAGCTGGTATGCCCTGTATCTGGGAAAAGATCCGTATAAAATGAAATAATGTAATTTCCAAGGGCCACCGGATCCTCTGTGTATGTACCATCAACCATCGGTCCACCCTCGAATCCACGAACGCCTATTTCTAATCGGTAGCGGCGATGAAAGAATGTCGTGTTGCGATCCCCATCTTTTAACCAAGCGGAGCGAGCCTTCCTGAAGAAAACCAGGATCGCATGAGCAACGTGCGAGAAAGCTCCCTCTGCGCTCCAATTCCCTTTCCCGAGTTCCTACGTGAAACCCTCGGATTCAATATCGCTTGAATCTTTGGACCCTTTCCATCGATGATCCACTGACGATTAACACCCCCAAATACCTCCTTATTCCATACCTTAGTCGTCTGTCTCAACCTTTTGATCTTCCACATGACACGCTACAAAGGGTTAGGTGACGCGCACGGAGCGCCCAAGAGGTAGTGACAATACCCCGGAATGAAGCATGATGAATCCACATGTCTTTGGGCAAACCGAAAAGGTAACGGGCCCTTGGTAATGGAAGAAGAACAAGAGACCATAATGGGATGGTGATCTCGAACCAATGCGCGGAAGGACTAAACCCTTAACAACTTGCGAAGAGCAAAAAATTGACCGATTGCGAGGGCTTGATCCGGTTGCTGAAGAAGAGCTAGAGGCCTACGGGGAGCACCAAGTAAACAAATTCCCCAAAGTTGGCACAACAAATAACCCTGCATCCTCCAAGAAATCCCTGAAGTCCTTACAAGAAGCCTGGGATAAAGTACCCGTGCCAGAATGCTCATGATGTCCCAACACAAAGATTGAAATCCCCAATCGGCCAGCAGATCGGTAAGACCCAAATTCCTCGGCTCAACCAAAGGGCACGACGAGCAACATGATCACACAAACCATGAGCAAAACCAACATGGAAAACCATAGAACCAAATTGAATTTGCAAAATAATACACTGAGAAGAAGACCAAACCTGATTATGGACAGAAATGCTTGCATCGCATAGGACCCAAATATCTGGGCGACCGTTATCAAAGCTCGAAAGCAAAATGTGGCCGAGCCCCAAGCTATTCCAGTAAGAATCCAAAATGGATGAAATGTCCACCTTAGGTTCACAAATGGCTAAAATCGAAGGTTTATGTTTGTGACATAAAGCCTTAAGAACATTACGAGATGCAATGTTCCTTATCCCCCGGATATTCCAAAAGATGCAATTCATTGAGAAGGCGGTGGAGATGGCGCCCGTGTTGATTGCACGGTAAAAACAGGCGTGTGGTGTGTTGTGGAGTCTGACAATTGTGAATTACGAACTTCTTCTGCATAATCTGCCCATCTCTTGGATGTTGCAATGTTCATTTCATGTGGCTCTGTATGCTCCTGTTCGATAGTTATGTCATATACTGGCGGGGACGGACCTGTCGCCACACTCCAGAGAATACTAGATTTCGTCCAGTCCAAGGAGCTGCCCTGGAAGGCACGGCTGAGAGCTCGAATTGGCTTTCCCAAAGGATAGTGAACCGTAATAGGCATAATGGTGGAAACCGTGCCGGTGTTGGAAGTAGTGGCCTTGGGAGAAGACTCCCTAGCTGGATAATCGGGCTGGAAATTTGTGGGATGCAGATCCTGGGAATCGTCTGAGCCAAGCACCTCAAATGTGTTGCCAAGGGGGATATCCATAGGGCAAGTGACAATTGCGAGGGGAGGAGATCCAGCGCGCACAGTCGAGGCCGTATTTCCCATTGAGTCATCAATGGCCTTGCCCATGTCCTGCTGCATAGGACGATAAATTTTGCGAACCCGTGAACATCCCCGATGTGCCGAGTTTTGATGTCTCGTTGACGTCCCTGCACGTCCCTGATCTGGAGAAACTCGCCTTTCCATAGTAGGTTTCTCTACTGGAATGAAACGGCAAGATGTCGTCAAGTGTCCCGTAATACCACACTTTGAACAGAATTTCGGCAATTTTTCATACATAACTGACACGAATGAGCACTGACCCACCCATTCAACCATAATGTGATCTTCCAAGGGCTTAGACAGATCAATATCCACCAAGACCCGGATGAAATGACCCAGGGAACCGTCCAACGATCGATGGTCTATTTGTATCGGGTTCCCAATCGCACTGGCTATTCCCAATATGGTATTAGGATCCCAGTATTCCAAACCAAGCTCGTAGATTCGAATCCAAACACTTGCTATCGACGTGTGCACTTTGTAGGGATTGAAATCTAGGACCCATGGAGAGAGACGAATAGTACCCGGATTGAGCGCCAAGTTAATACGAGCATGAGCTCGAGCACGATCCTACGCATTAGAGAACTTAACACAAAAAAATCCCTTACGCAAGGGGATTAGTTTCCAGTCAGTTTTAATTCCCCATAGTTCAGATAGGCGTTTATGCAACATCATGGTCGCCCATGGTTTATTACCTTTCCCTAAAATCACCCTTCCAATTAATGAATTAGAGAATTCAGCTACACGTTGCTGATAAACATGTTCATCAATAGTGACAAAATAATAGTCGCCTTTTCTAACCGACTTAGGGATAGAATTGGTTGTGCCAAAAACCACATGAGAAAATGATTTGAAATTACCTTGGGCACTCGTGTAGTGTAATTCATGTATGCGTGTTGTGTACTTGTAACCTTGTGAGAAAGTAGTATCGGAAGGATGGGGATTTCCCGAAACCATTTTTGCATAAGAGTGAACCAATTGTGAATTAGTGTTGGATTCATGAGCCGATTGTCATAGGTTCGATGCATGGGGGATGGCCCTATTGTCGTAGGTTCCAGCCGGCAGAGCAACATTGAAGGTCGAACACGCAACTTGAACGCCCTGGGGATGTCTGTGGTGGCCCCAGGGGTCATCACTCCCCTGGGGGATGGCTGCCCTGGAGGAGAGGGCAGCCGCCGACCCCTCATGGAGCCCCTTAGAGGGGCCGGCCCCCCCATGGCCATTGGAGACCATGGGGGTAAAGGTAGACGCAGCAGCGACTGCAATGCTCACGGGGGCCAGGCCCCCTTTCATTGTTCTACCTGCGTGTGAGGAGGACGCGTGCTCTGCAAGTAATGCTCCGCCGGAACAAGGCCTGAGCTATGATGAGGAGGAGCTGAGGATGTTCATGGAGCAGTGGAGGGGATGAGGTCCGATGGGATGCCAAAAGCGGAGAGAGAAATACGTCCCCCTTGCCGAACGGGAACGGCTGCAGCCTTGTGAAAGAATCGTTGGCCAGAGAAGAAATATTAGGAACCCTATTTTCATGGATTATCGATGGAGGATAATTATTCGAGCCACGTTCCATCGTTGATGAATGTAAAAACACAGGCGCCGACGGAGGGTCCCCGGAGAGGCACTGCGCATCGGTTACATCTTCCACGTGTGTTGAGTTCTGGCGGGGATGGTGCGCTACATGTGGAGGAGGATCAAAGTTCGACATGTGGCCATACCATGGCGGGTCTGCCATGAAGGCAGTCGGAGAAGATGATCGAGAGAGGTTTTTAGAAATACATATTTGTAAAAGAAAGATTTTATTCTGATTTCCGTCTGAGTTTTTCATACAACTGAAGAGGTCTTTAAATAGGCCTCATGTACTTTTCGAATATGCTCTCTTGAAGACGACGACTGACTGGTTTGAACCATCTCCGATCATCAGTGATCTCGATCACCCACACGCTCGATAGAGACGTTACAGGTTTCCGGTGGTTCTACGATGTCAGCGCTTCAATCCTCTTACCACAAAACCACGTGTAATTTGGGTATTCCTTCACAGCACATATCTTTAATGGATGATGAACCTAGGGTTTCTGTAAAAACCCTACCTCGTCTGTCCTTCATAGTACCATTCATGGTGGCACTAAATCCTTTGGCTCTTACCTCCCGTCCAATTTTATCCCGTATAAGTCTAAACCTTCCGAGGATGTTAATTGTAACATCATGTTTGAAAAAGAATTGGTCCCGTCAGAATTTTATCTTCCCTCATTTATGTCTTCATCATGCAGTGCCTCCCATGGTGGCTACATCCCCTTGCTGAGTCACGAGATGGTTGGACACCATATGAAGGGGGCGGCTTCCTCTACCCCCATGGCAGTCGCTGCTCATGTGGGGCTAGGCCCCCTACCATGTTCTTTTGGGGGCGGCTGCTACTACACTCAGCATGGCCGCCCCCTCCCAGGGGGTGATGACCCCTGGGTTCCTTCTTCAGGCGTCATTCAGAATGTGGTCCCCAGTCCAAGTTGCAACAATCCAGTAGGGACCAATCATGTGGTTCCACTTCCTCCACCGCGCGATTATAACAATGTTTCCCCATTATTGAATTATATATCAAAGGTTATCACAAGTACCTTTAACCTGGTATGTCCATTCCAAGTAAAGTTATCCCAGGTGCGTCGTACACTGGTAATTCTCATTCTTATGCTAATGTGCTTAATGGTTGCATTAGTTCTATCCCTGAAGCGGTTAAAAATGGTGAATATTTTTCTGTTACTATTGATGAAATATGGTATCAGCAACGCATTACGGAATTTTCTTATGCTCTTATTGGTCGTGTGATTCTTGAAAAGGGTAGTAAACCATGGGCTTTGATGCCTCTCCACAATCATCTTTCGAAATTATGGAAAATACAAGGGGATTGGAAATTAATACCACTAGGTTAGGGGTATTTTTGTATTAAATTCTCTTTGGATATGGATCGCACTTAGGCTGCTTCTCATTCCTCATGGTTTCTTAATCCGGGGTGTATTCATTTGTCTCCATGGGTCCCAGATTTTAACCTATACAAAATTAACACTTCGATTGCTAGTGTATGGGTGCGGATATTTGAGCTCAGTTTTGAGTACTGGGAACCTAATGTTACTATAGGCATAGTCAAGGCTGTGGGTAATCTGATTCAAATTAATATTAAGTCCCTTAATGGCTTCCTGGGGCATTTTGTTAAAGTTCTAGTGGAGGTTGATCTAGCTAGGCCCCTTCAAGATTATGTTATGCTCGAACGAGTTGGTCAGTGCTTGTTTGTCTCTTTGAGCTATGAAAAACTTCCGGATTTCTGTTTGTAGTGTAATATCATAGGCCATTCACGAGCTATGAAAAACTTCCGGATTTCTATTTGTAGTGTAATATCATAGGCCTAACTTCCAACTACCTGTCTCACCATGCAAGTTCTCAGCCTTCGCCCCCATCTCCATCAAACGTAGCACATGCAGCCATTCACTGCGTCGCTCAGTCCGACGATGGGATGTTACAGGCGCCCACTGCACGCCGTCTAGAGCAGCACGACGATCAGTTCAACAATGGGTAGCCATCCGCGTCTGCCTTATTTTCCTGTTACCGGCTTCCGTGGAATTTTACGTCATCCAAAAAACTCCCTGGTCCATCCCCGATGTCGCACACCTCAGCCGACGTTGTTCCACCGGAGGTCTACCTCCTTCCGCCGTCCACAGCTGCATCGCCCAAGATGGTGAACGGCATCAAGGGGGCCACCCTCCCTTCCTCCATGCAACCAGCGGCTTATGGGGGGCCCTTATTTACCCCCATGGCTACCTCTTTACCATGGGGGCCGGCCCTATGGGTTCTTATGAGGGCGGCGGGCGCCACCACATCTAGGGCGGCCCCACCCGGGTGGGTGATGACCCCGAGCCACGATCTGCCATCCTCGGGGCAACCCTCCTGCATGCCCCACGAATACTACTCAATTAGCGGGAATCTCCACCACCATGGGCCTCCCCATGTATCGAACCCTCGAATTTCGGCTCATAACGCTAATGCTCACATTAACTTAGGTAATTCTTTTGCAAAAGTGGTTTCAAGCAATACCTATTCGTTGGATTCTACTTTTCCACAGGCCCCAGGTAATAATGCTTCATTTTCTAATATGGTTATGACGAAAATGTTTACCAACAACGCCTTGCCGAGTTTTCTTATTCCTTGATCGGGCGGGTTATTTTGGGTAAAGGTAACAAGCTATGACTTACTATGCTTTTGCATAAAAGGCTATCAGAGCTATGGGGTATTAAGAATGATTGGAAACTAATTCCCTTGGGCAAGAGTTATTTTTGTGTCAAATTTTTTCATGCGCAGGATCGAGCTCGTGCTCAACTACACATCAATTGGGCGCTTAACCCGGGTACTATTCGACTCTTTCCATGGGTCCCGAATTTCAATCCGTACAAGGTGCACACTTCTGTGGCCAGTGTTTGAGTCCGCATCTTCGAGCTCAGTTTGGAAATACTGGGATCCTAATACCATCACGGGGATAGCCGTCTTGTGGAAATCCGATACAAATTGATCAGCGATCGCTTGATGGTTCTTTGGGACATTTCATTCGTGTGCTAATTGATATTGATCTCGCAAAATCGTTGGAGGATCACATTATGGTGGAGCGTGTTGGCCAGTGTTCCTTTGTGTCAGTTAGTTATGAGAAACTCCCTGAGTTTTGTTCGAAGTGTAATGTTACGAGACACTCGACGGCTTCTTGCAGTCTTACGTATGCAGGAACCTCAGCTACAAAAAGGCACACCACTCTTGACAAATGGACTTTCGATTAGCTTGGCCCGATGCGTCCAAATTCAGTTCAACGAGAATGCTCTAGAGTTCGTAAATTTTATCGTCCTGTGCAGCAGGACAATGGCAAGGTCGTTGATGACTCAATGGGAAATAAGGGTTCGGCTATGTGGGCAGGCTCCCCTTCCTGCGCAATAGTCACTTGCCCTACTGATATACACCTTGGTAATACTTTTGAGGCTCTTGCTTTAGATGACACCCCCGACCAACCATCCGTGGATTCTCAGATAGATTTTCCAACTAGGGAACCGGTCCTAGAGGCTCCTCCTTCCAACACTGGCTCCTTCTCCACTATTCTGCCTCTTACGATTCGGCATCCATTGGAGAAGCCTATCCGTGTTCTTAGTCGTGCATTCGGATAGCTCCGCCCGGCTGACTGCTAAATCCAGTTACTTGAACGTCACTGGGGGTCCATCGTCTGCTATTCATGACATTATAATTGAACCGGATCGCCCTAGGCCGAATGAGTTAGATTTTGCAGCTTCAAAGAGATGGGCAGATTACGCAGATGAAGTGGCTAACGCTCAATCGTCGGATTCTGCAACACACCACACTCCTGTTTTTACCGTGCGTTCAACACGGGCGGCACCTCTCCCACCGTCTCAATGAATTGCATCTTCTAGATCATCCGGGGGATTGGGAACATTGCTTCTCGTAATGTTCTTAAGGCTTTATGTCAGAAACATAAATCTTCTATTTTAGCTATTTGTGAGCCTAAGGTGGACATTTCCTCGATTTCGGATTCTTATTGGAGTAGTTTGGGTTTGAGTTTCATGACTCAAAACTTTTGGGCAAACGGCCGGGCTGATATTTGGGTCTTCTGTGATGCTGGTATTTCTGTCCTAAATCAAGTTTGGTCTTCTTCTCAATGTATTATTCTGCAAGTTCAATTGGGTTCTATGGTTTTTCATATTGGTTTTTGTGATACCCCAAATTTCAAATTGTTCGTTTGATCAAATATTTGAACTCTATGTGTAGTAATAAAATATAATTATAATTAAACTTGCTACAAAAACATATGTATGTTAATTAATAAGGTAGTCATTTTATTAAAATGACAAAATTAGTTAAGCTGGTCATAAAATAAAATAGTATTTATGGAGATAAACATACACGATACCCCATATTTATTGATTAATAGCTTAACTCCTCAACCTTATATGCTTAGTAAATTCTGGAGCATATATATATACCAGTGAACATGCACATATTATATATATAATATTATATCATATAACTAGTCATATGGCTTACATGTAATGTAAGAAAGTGTAGTTACATACGTGTAAAGCATTGACCGAACATGCATCTCTTATAAATTAAGGTAACTTAGATATTTATAATATAAAGACTATTGTCTTAAGCAATTTGGATAAATATGCAAATGTATTACTCATCAAAAATCCACACGGCAAACACATATGTAATAAGCTTGAGTTTACTCCACCGCCATTAGTTGCTCCAAATGAATATATATATATAGTCACACACATGGGTTATTTAGAGTTGAACAACACACACACGACAATAAGAGCATAGATAAGGAATAAATGATAGAAGAAATAAAGAAAGGAGGAGAATGAAAAGACGATAAGTAGCAGAATGAAATAGAAAAGAAAAGGAACGAGAAGGTTTTGCCTGGCGTAGTTGATCCTTAAGACTGTTACCACATCATCAACATTATCAGTAAATTGCATAAAGGTGGGGTAACTCTTGATCCGTAAGTATGTCGTACTGTTATAATCATTGTTGTTCCATGTGTCGTTTATTTGAACAAATGAATGGACTCTCCTTCGGGAAGTCAAAAGAATGAATGAATGGGATTCACCTTCGGGTAATCCAAATGAATCCTTCGGGATTAGTGCTAGCTAATGGACCGTCTCACATAGTGGAGTGCAGTCATAATAAATGAATGGTTCTTATGAACTGTATGCATATGACAATTGGTTATAATCGCTACGGTGTTCCCCACCGAGTTTTTATACTCATGCCACGTATATTATGTTTTTATTACAGTAGAGGATAGGACAAGCTGGGTGACGACAATGAGCAACGCGTCTCCTACCTTTTTGTTAAAATGTGGGTTGTGATATTATATAAATTGGGTTGTTTTAAAAAGCGATATTTTACCCAACTTTCAATGTTAACGTCAAGTTTTTCTTTTAAGCTTCCGCTGTCAATTTTTTTTTTAAATATAGAAAAGTAAGTTTTAGTGTCGTTTCGGGCCTAGCGGGTTCGGGCGTCACGAGATGGTATCGAGCATCTACCTTCTTGTAGACTTGCGGGAAAAAAGTGTTTCCAAAACCAATGTTGTTTTGAGTCGGCTTTTATATAAAAATTGTTGAGGAGACTCGTACTCGTGTCTGAAGTCGTACGCCTATTCCGAAGGTAATGCATGGTTTAAAGGCATTTTTACTTATGAGGCAAGGGTTATGTATGAATGAATTTAAAATGGTTTGATCGCATCAACAAAACAAGTTTTGATAATGAATTGTGATACAAAAGTATTTAAGATTTGATGCGATTCAAATGTGATTTATGCATTTAATAGTATTTTGAAAGAACTTTCATTAGAATTTATCTTGTAATATATTTTTTTTAAAAAAGTCGTGAACTTTCATGAACATAATCTTGGCGATGGATTATAACCCTGTAATCGAGATTTGACTTTAACCTTAGAAGCTTTTAGAAATTATTTTCTTTATTGTTTAGATTTTCTTTTAGGCGTGCACAATTAGAAAAATATTTAAGGGAATAATTAGTGTTCTTGGGTGATAAGCGATATATGAAGAGAATGTGCATCCTATGGAATAAAGACTCCCCAATTATACTATAGTAATAGATTACCAAGTGTCTGAGCAATTGATGGACCCATAACCTACAGGTTCCGTAGCTTCGTTGAGAATGCACGATTATATAGGGATAAAATATTGATTATGAGGGTAACTATTGTAAGGGTAAAGATCAATCAATAGTTTAGTGTCAGATCTGAGGCGAACAAGATATGAGTGGTATTTTGGGTTAAAAGTGATGTCGAGGTTGAGGTGGAAATAATAGATGTTGAATCACTTAGCAAGGTATCGGCCATGTAGGATATAATATAACTTTTACCATATGTGAACTTTGTTGTCAGGAGAATTATAAATATAAACCACATGACTATTGGTATCATTAGAATGATATATTTTATAAAATTAGGATTAGGTTAATTTTATGGAACATGATATTGTCGAGTTGAGCATATTGAGGATAAGTTTAAGACAATGATAAGTTTACTATTATTATTGATGTTTCGGGTGAATTAGATTATCTGATTTGTAATTATCTGGAACAAGGATATTAGTAGATTAGGGTCTATGCAAAAATCATATGGGTATACTTAAATAGATTTTTGATAGGTTTCTTGATAATTAAACAAGAATCTAGGATGCAAGAAATCACATGGCCGTATTTTAAGTGATGATCATACTCTCTCTTTTTACTCGGGTGTATTTAATGGTTTGAAGGTTTGACTCTCAATGAAAATTGTAAGTATTTGGTACCAAAGGAGGCTATATTTGGACAACTTAAGGTTTTAAGGATATTGATGAATTTGGATTATCGGTCATATTAATGTAATATTAGAAATATTTATATTTTTATAAGCAGAATGGATTTACTTTGTGCTACAATATAGAGACACGATGATTTTATCACTTGTCTTAAAAAAAAATAGGGGGAACATAGTTATTTTCCACTAGTGTATCTCATTTCGAGTCCACGAGCAAGGAAAGATTGGTCTCAACTAAAGGATGAGTTTGAGGTTTTACATTATCTATATAAGGTATTAGGATGAGTCTTTGCATTTGGTGGATTTTTATAGAATAAAACCTATGAACCAATTACTGGGATAATTCTCTCTAAGGTTCCATACCATAGAAATGATAAGTATGATTTTATAATAATGATACTCAAAAACAAATTGGGTTAGATATGATTACAAAGTATATATGTGCAAATCATATGTATAATACCAAGAGGTTTTATCGGGTTACGAAATTTGAAGAAAGATATTGCTTCTTCTGGTATTAAGGGATATAATATGTGGAACTCATTAGATGAACAAATTTCGAGGACGAAATTTTTTTAAGGAGTTTTTTTTAATAAATGCGAAATATATATAAATATGAAAAAGAGTATTCCTGATCACAGGCTGATCAGGTAACCAAAGTAAAGCCGATAATAAAGTCAAAAGAAAATAACGAAATGGTCACAAGCCGACCATATGGCTGAATGGTTGGGGCCTCGTTAAAACCTTCCAAGGTAAAACCCACCCATGTGGGAAAAACCCCTGGAAGGAAAAAGAGTACCCCCCATGATAAAAGCGTCCCAAAAGCCGACAAGACCGAAAATGCGGCGCACTAAGGAACAAACCTATAATTCGATTGGCCAACATAATCTGAGTGAGGGAATAATAATGGACGTTGGGGCGAACCCCACCATGTATCCACCGCGACGACTTGCTTAGAATATCCGCTGCCTGGTTTCCTTCCCTAAAGATGTGCGAAACCACAAAATCCATTTGAGAAAGAAGGTGGAGAGTGTATCTCCACATACTCAAATGGCGCCAAGGAACTCCAGTGGATTTCTTACGCAACAACTCCACCACATAGACCGAGTCCGACTCCAGCCATAGTTGGTTCCATCCCTTTGAGGAAGCGTATTGGATGGCCCGCATAGCCGCTGTAAGTTCCGCCTCAAAAGCAAAACCAAAACCACATCGTTCCACGAAGCACCCGCGAAAAAACCCCTACGATTGCGAAAAACTCCGAGAAGGCTGTGAGATTTCCGGTGCCCCGTAGCACTACCGTCTGTGTTAACTTTGATCCATCCCTAGGCAAGGTTTTACGCCCAAGTGACTGCACAATCTTCGGGGCTTGTCTAGGGCGCCCGGGAACACGGAGTCTACGGAGAATGAAGAGGTCTGTTGATCATTTTGCATGCAACCTCGGTCTAAGGAAAATGACTCGAGTGGGACACGAAGGCGTAGGATGGCCGCCTCCGGTGTCCAAGTCTTGTTGTTGAAGGTCAAGTCATTTCGATTTCCCGGATGAGCAATCTACGGAAAAAACAGCCGCGCGCAAAGAAAGCCCACCTGATCACCGAAATGAAAACGCATCAAATGCACGAGAAATTCATTAAAGCTATAAGCCCTAAAGTAATTGATATTAAAGGCATCAAAAATCCACGCCATAGGGCCTCTGCAAAACCACATGAGACAAATAAATGATCAACAAATTCATTGTTAGCACAACAAAGACCGCAAACCGAGGGTCCTGTGAAGGAGCCGCGCGAACGCAGCACGTCTAAAACCGCAAGACGATTGTGGATAGCCCGCCATGCCACAATCGAACGTCTTTCTGGAATGTGAGGAGACCAAATCCAGGAACCCCAATGAACCGTTGGAGCGCGAGGACGCAAAAAATGTGTAGCGATTTCGAAGTGATACATCCATCATCGAGTGAAGCCACACCCGTGTATCCGACGATCTTTGGAGTGATGGGGACTCTAACAATATCTCGGACCATATCCAAATAAGCCTCAATGAATGAGAAAGTAAAGTGCCATGTCCCGTCATAAAAGTAATCCGAGATGCGATGTCGAAATAAGTGCATGTACTCCTCAGGAATCCCAATCCTATCAGCAATGATGTAACCCAACCAATTATCGGCCCGAGAATCGAACTCGGAATTGCATCCGGAATCCAGCGATCCTCCAAGAAACCCGAGATCCCAGGCTGAATCCCTCTCCCGGATGGAAGAGGGGATGAAAGAAACGGCGTGGAGATCCATCAGAAGCCAAGAAACGCCTACGGAGGATGTTGTAAACCAAAGAGTTGGAAGTCATAATCTTCCATCCCAACTTCATAAGGAAAGCATTGTTGGCGACCACAATAGACCGGACACCCAAACCGCCTTCCGCCCGCGGCATGCAACAACGGCTCGATTAACCACCATTGATCCTTTCGAGTTCACATCTCGATCCCGAGATGAAATTACGCATAGCCTTTTCCATTTGTCGTAACAAAGTTACGGGCCACTTGTATACCATCATCGTGTGCACAAAGGAGCTGGTAATCACCGATTCACCAAACAAATGCGACCCGGCAATCGAATCGACGAAGCAGAACCTTTCCACCTTCGAACTTGAAAATAATCTTGTCGAAAATTGATTGAAGGTGGCCACTTTGAGCGCACCACTTGAAGATGGGGGCCCCAAGTAGATCGCAGGGAATGCGCCCATATGCATCCCGGTGATCGTCTGCGAATACGACCTCGCACATGATTGGAAACCCGGCTTCCAAAATAAGCTTTAGATTTATTAGGATTGAAAATCGACCCGACATGTCTGCATAGAGGTTAAGTATCGGATAATAGCACGTGCACTACTCGAGGATGCCCCACACATAATCACAATATCATCTGCATACATAATGGATGAGGGAAAACCACGATTAGGCGCCGAAAAGGCCGGGAGTAGATTCTGTTGACCGCGTCCTCGACCAATCTACTCGAACGTCCTCCGCGATGCAAAATAGCGAGAGGAGATAACGGATCCCCACTGTCGGACCCCTCGAAAGCAAGAGAAGTAACCCACCGGTGACCCATTCAAACGAGAGATTCTAGAAGATCAAGGATGATCTCAATCCGGTGAATGAACACTTCGAGAAACCAAAGCGGCGTAACACGTGAATCAAGAAGCCCCAACTAAGCGTAATCAAAAAGCCTTCCGGATGTCAATCTTTAAGATCATATTGACATCATTACGACCTGTAAAATATTGAACCCCTCCGAGACCAACGCAAATACGATCATGGATTTGCACTGCCGGGATAAAGCCAAACTGGGTAGGCGACAAGTAAGAAAGATGATCGAGAGCCCGTCGCGTCGCGAAATAATCTTAAAAGGAAATTGCTCATCACGATCGGTCTAAAGTCTTCCACCACATTAGCTTCCTTGGTTTTGGGATGAGTGCCATAAAATCGCATTCGGACCAGCGGGAAGGAAGCGTGACGAAAAAATATCGGATAGCAGCCACCACCTCCTCGAAATGAGATCCCAAAAATGATGATAAAATCTCCCCTTTGAAACCGCCCTGGCACGGGGCCTTTGTCCAAACCCATATCAAATGCCGCCTCTTTCACTTCGGATTACGAAGGGATAGCCGTCAAAAGTGCGTTATCAACCATGCTAACTATTGGAGAAATAAGATGATCGACCCAGTGTAGTCCGAAGTGGTTTGCCCGTGTCCGCGAAGAGGTCCGTATAGAAGGAGATAATGTGATTCCCAAGAGCCACCGGTCCTCTGTATAACTACCATCAACCATTAAACCTTGTATCCGTGAGCGCCCATTTCGAATCGGCGGCGATGGAAAAAAGATGTGTTACGATCTCCATCTTTTAACCAATCCGATCGTGATTTACTGCTGAAGGAATTCCATTGCATGAGCAACATGCGAGACAGCGCCGATCGCGCCTCAACTCCATATCCTGCGAGCCTCGGTGAAACCATCGAATTCAATATCTGCCTGAATCTGACGAACCCTTTCCATCTGATAATCCACCTAACGATTAACATCCCCAAAAACTTCCTTATTCCAAACCTTAATCGTTTGTCGCAACCTCTTGAGTTTCCACATGACGCGTTGCAATGGATTAGGCGATGTGCACGGATCGCCCAAGAGGTAGTCACAATATTCCTGGAAAGAGTCATGATGAATCCACATGCGGCTGAAACGGAAAGGAGACGGACCCCTAATAGTGGGATTAGAACAAGAAACCAAAATAGGGTGGTGATCGGAGCCAATGCGAGGAAGAACTAAGCCCTTAACAACTTGCCAAAAAGAGAAGAATTGACCTTGCTGGGGCTCGATCCAACTTAGCCGAAGGAGAGATAGAGGCCTTCGGGGAGCACCAAGTAAATGAGTTCCCGTGGCCGGACCGCAAATAAACCTACATCCTCCAAGAAGTCCCTCAAGTCCCGACAAGAAGCCTGGGATAAGGTAGTATTGCCTTTAACGCTCGTGATGTCCCAACACAAAGATTGAAATCCCCAATAAACAGCAGTCGGTAAGACCCAAATTCCTCACATCCAACCAAAGGGCACGGCGAGCAACATGATCACACAAGCCATGAGCAAAACCAACATGGAAAACCATAGAGCCAGTTTGACTTGCAAAATAATACATTGAGAAGAAGACCAAACTTGATTTTGGACGAAATACTCGCATCGCATAGGACCCAAATATCCGGCCGCCCGTTTGTCCGAAAGCTTTGAGCAACAAACCGAGACCCAAGCTACTCCGGTAAGAATCCAAATGGATGAAATGTCCACCTTAGGTTCGCAAATGGCTAAAATAGAAGGTTTATGTTTGTGACATAAAGCCTTAAGAACATTACGAGATGCAATGTTCCCAATCCCCGGATATTCCGGAAGATGCAATTCATTGAGACTGGGGGAGGTGGCGCCGTGTCGATCGCACGGTAAAATCGGCATGTGGTGCGTTGCAGAGTCTGACGATTGAGAGTTACCCATTTCATCTGCATAATTTGCCCATCTCTTGGAAGCCGCAAAGTCCATCTCATGTGGTTCTTGGCGCTCCGGTTCAATAGTAATGTCATGAACTGGGGGCAACGGACCCGACGTAACACTCCGGAGAATTCTAGATGTGGCGAGTCGAGCTATCCGGAAGGCACGGCTAAGGGCTCGAATAGGCTTCCCCAATGGATACTGAACCGTAAGAGGCATAATAGTGGAGACTGTGTCGGTGTTGGAAGTAGTAGCCTTGGGAGATGACTCCATAGCAGGATAATCGGCCTGGCAATCTGCGGAATGCAGGTCCTGGGAGTCGACTGAACCAAGAGCCGCAAAGGTGTTATTAAGGTGGATATCCGTAGAGCACGTGACTATTGCGTGGGTAGGAGAACGTGCACGCATAGCCGAACCCATCTTTCCCATTGAGTCATCAACTCCCTTACCCTTGTCCTGCTGCACAGGACGATAAACCTTGCGCGCCCTGGATCGCCCTCTCTGCACAGAACTAGGACGAGTAGTTGGCGCCCGGGGGCGTCCCTGGTCAGGAGAAGCATGCCTTTCTGTATCCAGATTGCCTGTATTATTAAGACGACAAGAGGCTGTCGAATGTCCCGTAATCCCACACCTCGAACAAAACTCAGGGAGTTTCTCATACCCGATTGACACAAAGGAGCACTGGCCAATGCGTTCCACCATAATGTGATCCTCCAACGGCTTAGCAAGATCAATATCAACCAAAACTCGAACGAAATGTCCCAGAGAACCATCCAACGAACGCTGATCAATTTGCAATGGATTTCCAATAGCACTGGCAATCCCCAGAATGTTATTGGTGTCCCAATATTCCAAACTGAGCTCGAAGATGCGTACCCAAACGCTAGCCACCGAGGTTTGCACCTTATAAGGATTGAAATCCGGAACCCAAGGAGAGAGACGAATAGTTCCCGGGTTAAGCGCCCAAGTGGTGCGAAGTTGAGCACGAGCACGATCCTGCGCATTAGACAATTTCACACAAAAAAATCCCTTGCCCAAGGGAATTAGTTTCCAGTTGTTCTTAATACCCCATAGCTCAGAAATTTTTTGTGCGAAAGCATAGTAGCCCATGGCTTATTACCTTTCCCCAAAATAACCCGCCCGATCAAAGAATACGAAAATTCAGCAAGACGTTGTTGGTAAGCATTTTCGTCAATAGTAACTGAATAATAATCCCCTTTCCTAACAGGTTTGGGGATAGAATGTGTATTACCAGAAACCAAATTGGAAAATGAGGCAATATTACCTGGGGCCTGGGGAGGAGTCTGAATCCATAGTGTGGGGGTTGCAAAAACAACTTTAGCGAACGTGTTACTCAAATTAGAGTGAGCGTAATGGGCCGAGATTCGAGGGATCGATTCACTAGGGAGGCCCTTGCAGGTGGTGCTTCGGCCATTTGAACAGCATTCTTGGGAGGGCATGTAGGAGTGGAGGCGGAGTATGTTGCACATTGAGATAAACCGATTAGGAACGAGTCCCAACACATTAGCGGTGTCGACGAATAAAGGTTGAGGACCGGTTCGGATGTAAACAAGTATCCGGGGATGTATGACAGCATTGGAAAATGAGAATGGAGAAAAATACGAAGTTATGGCCGCATACGTTCGGTGCGCGTGGGCCCGAACCGCCGGTGAATAGTGACCTGCGGGAGCGGTAGCAAAACCAGAAATGGATGGGCTAGGGCCACTCATTTCGACCTCTGAGCAATATTTCCTTCTTCGACGAAGGCCAAATCGACCGTTTTAGGGGTCAAACGGGCATCCAAAGTTCGAAAATCAACTTTAGGATCCCCAATTTGGGGTTTTTGATTCGGGGCACAATTGGGTCGATTGGAGGGCGGAACTTGTGCGTCTTGGAGAGAATTGAAAGATGGTGTGGTCAATTTTGGGATTGGGTATGTATTGGGGTCGGAATTGGAGGTTAATTGAAAGTTAGGAATATTAGGAAAAGCTTTGATTGTTGCCGGAGTCGAGTCGGAGGGCCCAAATTGGTGGCTGGGTATTGAAGCCCATGGAAAGACGATCAAAACCTGTGGTTGCACGTCAGTTTTGGTGGTCGGAATCGTCGCCGAGAAGTTTGAAATCGGCGCCTGAAAATGTGCGCGATTTTTGATTTTGTAGGCCAAAATTGACGATGTTTCCGGCCATGTTTCCCGCTGGTGTGAGCTTGGTTGTGGTCGACGAGAGATGGAATTACATTTTCGGTATGACTCCGGCATTAGAATGGCCGGAAAGTGGCTGGTCAACGTCCATCTTAAAAAGTCAACAGTCTTGCCATTTTTTCTCTTGAAAGCTATTCTCTTATTGTAAACGTTTCTTAAAAAATCGAAAAAAAAAAAAAGATACCCCAAATTTCAAATTGTTCGTTTGATCAAATATTTGAACTCTATGTTTAGTAATAAAATATAATTATAATTAAACTTGCAACAAAAACATATGTATGTTAATTAATAAGGTAGTCATTTTATTAAAATGACAAAATTAGTTAAGTTGGTCATAAAATAAAATGGTATTTATGGAGATAAACATACACGATACCCCATATTTATTGATTAATAGCTTAACTCCTCAACCTTATATGCTTAGTAAATTCTGGAGCATATATATTAGTGAACATGCACATATTATATATATAATATTATATCATATAACTAGTCATATAGCTTATATGTAATGTAAGAAAGTGTAGTTACATACGTGTAATGCATTGACCGAACATGCATCTCTTATAAATTAAGGTAACTTGGATATTTATAATATAAAGACTATTGTCTTAAGCAATTTGGATAAATATGCAAATGTATTACTCATCAAAAATCCACACAGCAAACACATGTAATAAGTTCAGTTTACTCCACCGCCATTAGTTGCTCCAAATGAATATATATATATAGTCACACACATGGGTTATTTAGAGTTGAACAAACAAATAATTTGTTTTGATCATCTGATTATTTTGGAAGGATAACGTGCGATTTCTCCTCGTCTTCCAGGGATACGCCGGCAGCGTCCCTCTCGATCTCGGTCATCTTCCAACTTTGCGTCGCTCCCATGGCGGAGCCTCCATCAAAGGCATGGTTACACGTCTAACTTCTCACATCCTCAAACCCTAGACAACATTCTCCATCCCCAACGTCGTTGATCACATGCAATTATCGGATACCTGCGGCGAGAACTCAACGACAATGAGGGTATGTTATTCCCAGAAATTTTAGGCTACGTGGGTGCAAGTCATACGTCCCGGGCTCGATTAACGTTCCCTCCGTTAAAAAGAACCCCGCCGCGGCGTGCCCTGCGCCCGTTTCTCCTCGGCCGTGGGCCTTGCGCTTTACCCCCAATTCCGCGTGGTCCCCCTGCGTGGACACGAAGCCATTACATGAGCTGGGCGGTTTGTTTGGGCGCCCTCAACTTCCCCTATGGTCCCCTCCCGGGGGACCATGACCCACTGCGCCATCCTTTGGGGGGGTCACTTCTTCCTCAATGTCAACACCGCCCCCGGGAGTGATGACCCCAATGGCCGCTATCCGCCATCCGCATGTTCGACACCACGGGCCCATATCCTAACTACAGTTCAAAGAAACAACCAAATGATGGAAATCGGGTCATCAAGATCATGAAACGAACTGGATCTTCGGCTCATAATCCTAACGCTAAACCCAATTTTGGATATTCTTTTGCTAATATTATTGCGGTACCAAACAAATGGATTCCACGACTCGGGCCCAGTAATACCAATTTGTTTTTCTACGGTGGTTTGGTAAAAATCCTATCCCTAAACCGATTCGAAAAGGTGATTACTATTCCGTAACCATTGATGATAACGTTTACCAAAGAATGTCTCACCGAATTTTCCTACTCATTAATTGGAAGGGTTATTTTAGGAAAAGGTAACAAGCCATGGGCTACCATGCTTTTACATAAACGCTTAACCGAATTATGGGGCATCAAGAATGAATGGAAATTAATTCCCCTGGGCAAGGGATTCTTTTGTGTCAAATTGTTTAATGCGCAGGATCGATCTCGGGCTCAGCAAGGCACCAATTGGACACTTAACCCTGGTATTATCCGTCTATCTCCGTGGGTGCCTGACTTCAACCCTTATAAGGCTCAGTCTTGATGGCGATGTTTGGGTGCGGATTTTTGAACTAAGCCTGGAATACTGGGACCCAAATAACATTATGGGGATTGCCAGTGCTCTTGGGGATTCCATTGCAGATTGATCAGCGTTCTCTGGATGGTTCTTGGGGCCATTTTGTTCGGGTTCTGGTGGAGATTGACCTCTCCAAACCTTTGGAGGAACACATTATGGTTGAACGCACCGGCAAATGCTCTTTTGTTTCCGTCACTTATGAAAAACTACCCGCGTTTTGCTCTACGTGCAGTGTTACGGGGCACTCGACAGCTTCTTGTCATTTTAACACAGTGGGTAATACGGACAAGGATGGGCACACGTCACCGGCCCAGGGACGGCCACGGGAGCCCGCTAATCGCAACAATTCAGTTCAGCGAGGGCGTTCCAGGGTTCGTAGAGTTTATCGTCCTGTTCAGTAGGACAAGGGCAAGGCCGTGGATGACTCAATGGGAAAGACGTGTTCGACTACGCGCGCAGGATCTCCTCCTCATGCCATAGTCGCTTGTCTTCCAGAAATCCATCTTGGTAACAACTTCGAGGCCCTTGGTTCAGTCGAATCTCAGGATCAGCAACCCGCAGATGACTACGCCGAGTATCCGGCCAGGGGTCATCGCCCAGGCCGCCTCGATCGAGAACCGTCTCGGCCTATGCTATTATGCCTATCACGAAGATAAGATCCTTTGGGAAGCCTATTCGGGCTCGAGTCGTGCCTTCCGAATGACTCTTTGGATTCAAACATATCGATTCTCTAGAAAATCACGTCGGGCCGACACCCCCTCATGACGTTACTATTGAAATGGAAAGTTCGGAACCACACGAGATGAACATTGCGGCTTCAAAAAATGGGCGATTATGCGGATGATGTGGATCTTCCCCAATCATCGGACTACGTTATCGCCACACGCTTGTTTTCACCGTCGCGATCGTCACGGGCGACTCCCCCAACCTTCTCAATGAATTGCATCTTCGGAACATCCGGGGGATAGGGAATGTTGCTTCTCGCAATGTTCTTAAGACTTTATGTCATAAGCATAAACCTTCCATTATGGCTATTTGTGAACCTAAGGTGGACTTTTCGACTATTTCCGACTCTTATTGGCATAGCACTGGGTTTGACTCTTGGAACAAAGTTTTCGAGTAAATGGGCGACTAGACATTTGGGTACTTCACGACTCCACTATCACAATTATAAATCGGTCGGTCTTCTACCCAAAGTGTATTGTTTTCCATGTTCAATTTGGTTCTTTGACTTTTCATGTTGGCTTTACACATGGTTTGTGTGATTACATTGCACGACGTGAGCTATGGTTGGATTTGCGGAATTTGGGTCTAGGCGATCTATTGCTTTTGGGGATTTCAATGCGGTTTTGGGACATCATGAGCGCTCGAGCAATGATACTCTTTCCCAAGCCTCGTGCCAGGATTTGAGGGATTTCATAGAGGACGCCCGGTTTGTTTGCGGTTCCAACAACGGGAATTCATTTACTTGGTGCTCTCCACGGGGCCTCTATCTTTACTTCAGGCTAAGTTGGACAGAGCCACGGCTTACTTGCCCTTTTTTTCTTACTTTGGAAGGATGTGAAGGGCTTAGTTCTTCCTCGCATTGGTTCGATCATCACCCCATTTTGGTTACTTGTTCTCGGCCATTACTAGGGGTCCTGGTTCCATTTCGTTTTCAGCAAATGTGGATTCATCACGATTCATTCCGGGATTTGGTTACAATCTCTTGGGGCTCTCCATGTGACACGCACAACCCTTTATGCGTGTCATGAGGAAGCTCAGCGGTTGCGTTATGTCATTAAAGATTGGAACAGGGGATGTGTTTGGAGATGTTAACGCGCGCGTGGACGATCGAGATGGAGCACCTTCGTCGATTCAGCGATATTGAGGCTTTGGGCTATACCCCTCTCTCCGGGATAGAGAGCTGGGCGCGATTGAAGCTTTGCAGATGTTGCGATCACGATCTGAATTCCTTAAGCAAAAGGCCCGAATTTGCACTGGCTTAAGGATGGGGATCAAAATACAATATTTTTCATCGGTGAGCCGATTCGCACGGGCGTGGGGATTCGAGGGCTTATGGTGGCGGGGAATTTCACCGATGATGCTACGGTCCTTGGGAATCATATTATTTCATTTTACGAGGAGCTCTTTATGGAAAACGGGGAGCTCTATCACGGATTTCTCATTTGGTTGACCAGTGCTCACTCCAATGGTTGGGGCGCGGGATAATGCATGCCTAACCGATCATTCCCTCGGACTGAGGTGCGGAGACCACGGTGTTTGATATGGACCCGCATAGCTTCTCCCGAGGGCTGATGGGTTTAATGGGACTTTTTACCGCCATTTCGGGTTGTCATCTCTCGCCGAGGTAACAAACGTTGTTCGCTTTTTCTTTATTAATTCGTCACTACCTCTGGGATTGAATGCCAGTTTCATGGCGCTCATCCCCAAGACTAAAGATGCTAATGTCATTGAACACTTCCGCCCGATTGTCATGAGCAACTTCCTTTTCAAGATTATCACGAAGATATTGGCTACACGCTTGGGTTCGATCATTGCTGATTATTTATCTCTGACTCAGTTTGGTTTTATCCCGGGTAGACAAATTCATGAGTGCATTTCCATGGTATCTGAAGGATTTAATGTCTTGCAAGGACGCACGGATTCGAATATGATATTGAAAATCGATATTCACAAGGCATTTGATACGTTGAGGTGGGACTTTTTACTACATGTCTTGCACCGTTTTGGTTTCTCCGAGATGTTCGTGCGTTGGGTTGAGGTAGTCCTCCGATCGCCCAGAATATCAGTACTGTTGAATAGGACGCCGGTTGGTTATTTTCCCTGCTCCAAAGGAGTCAGACAAGGGGATCCTTTATCTCCCCTTTTGTTTTGTATTGCGGAGGAGGTCCTGGGTCGGTTTATCACATCGCGATGGATCGATCCCGGTTATCGCCTTCATGGCGCTAAGGAGTATTGTCTTTCCATCATCCATTTTATATGCGAGATGATATTGTCATCATGTGTGGGCGTCTTCATCCAATGCCCGTCTTGCTTGATTCTTACTCATTATGCAGATATCTCGGGTCAAATGTTTAGTCCACAGAAATCCAAGGTCTATTTTGGGAGCGGGTTTCGCATTATGTCCGTGGGAGAGTGCAACACATTTTGGGATTCATCCGGGGGCGTTCCCACTATCTACTTGGGCGCTCAATCTTTAAGGGAGCTCCAAAGGTCGCGGATTTACAGCCCATCTTTGACAAAATTATCCTTAAGTTGAGATGGAAAGGCTCATCTCTTTCCCTTGCTTGTAGGGTTTGCCTTGTTAACTCGGTGATAACTAGCTCTTTCGTGCACACTATGATGATTTATAAATGGCACCTTACTGCCACGCTTGCTAAAACAAATGGAAAAATCCATGCGTAATTTCACTTGGACGGGGATGTGAATTCTAAAGGAAAGGTAGTGGTCAATCGGGATACATCTTTGCCGCACGCCCGGGCGGAGGGAGGATTGGGCGTGCGATCGATCGTGGGCTACTAACAAGGCTTTCTTAATGAAATTGGGCTGGAAGGTTCGAACTTGGACTCGGTGGTTTTCAAGGACCCTCGGACATCGGTACTTTACTAGAAATGGGGATATTCGGAGATCCTTTCTTCCTTCTTCTATTTGGCCCAATGGGATTAAACCAGGTATCTCCATTCGATTGCTTAGATGGCGCCCGTTGGATCCCGGCGCCAATTCCGAGGTATTATTTTGGATTGATAATTGGTTGGGATATTCATTCTTGTTAGAAATTGGCATTCCGAGAGGATTATAGATATTTATTCCCGAGCGGCGTATCTCGGATTATTTTTATGATGGATCCTGGCACTTCGCTCTCCCCTTTGTGGAGGCTTATTTGGAGCTGGTTCGAGCTATTGTGCGCATCCCAATTGCGCCTACATCCCGGATACTCGTGTTTAGATGAATTCATGGAATCGGCTTCTTTGGACCGGGGATGCATGAATAACGATCAGCAGGACCTCTTTATCCTACGTGGTTTAAGAGTCCTCGGAAGGGCTAAGCGTGCTCCGAAGATTGTGGAGGTCCAATGGCAAAAACCTCTCCCAGGTTGGATCAAGGTTAACACGGATGGCAGCGCTTCAGGGGCGCCGGGCCATCTTTGGGGATGCATGACATCCGGTGTCTTTCGGAATTGTCGAGGATTCTTTCGCGGATGCTTTGTCCATCACCGTGTGGTTCGAGTGCGCATTGTGGTTCGAGTGCGAAGCGGAATTGGTTGCAGCAATGTGGGCGATTCATTATGCATTTGCAAAAGGATGGACGCAACTTTGGCTGGAATCGGATTCAATGTATGTGGTGAACCTGCTGGAGAAGAGAACGATGGAGGTCCCATGGCGCCATCTTGGCTATTGGCGCCAAACCTTGCATCTACTCAGTGGCATTGATCTTGTAGTCTCTCATATCTTTCGCGAAGGCAATCGGGTGGCAAACACGCTGAGCAAGAAGACGGAGAGTGGCGCCTGGTGGGGCGTCCCGCCCACAGACCTGCTTCAATACATCACGGATGATTATGTTGGCCAATCCACATATAGGTTTGTTAATTAATTCGCCACCGCTTCATGTTTCTTTTTTAGGCGCCTTTTTCCTGGGGGTACTCTTTTTTTTTCCTTCCAAGGGTTTTCCCACAAGGTGGGTTTTACCTTGGAAGGTTTTAACAAGGCCCCAACCATTCACCATTTGGTCGGCTTGTGACCACTTCGCATTTTGGTTGTTGACATTATTTCCAGGCTTTCATTTAGTTACCTGATCTGCCTGTGATCAGGATTACTCTTTTTTCATTTTTTATATATATATTCGCACTTATTAAAAACAAGAGTTGAACAACACACACGACAATAAGAGCATGGATAAGGAATAAATGATACAAGAAAGAAAGAAAGAAGGAAAATGAAAAGACGATAAGTAGCGAGAATGAAATAGAAAAGAAAAGGAACGAGAAGGTTACTCGCCTTTGCGTAGTTGATCCGTAAAGTGTTACCACATCACCAACATTTTTCGATAAATTGCATAAAGGTGGGGTAACTCTTGATCCGTAAGTATGTCGTACTGTTATAATCATTGTTGTTCCATGTGTTGTTTATTTGAACAAATGAATGGACTCTCCTTCGGGAAGTCAAAAGAATGAATGAATGGGATTCACCTTCGGGTAATCCAAATGAATCCTTCGGGATTAGTGCTAGCTAATGGACCGTCTCACAGAGTGGGTCTGGTCAACAATAAATGAATGGTTTTTATGAACTGTATGCATGTGACAATTGGTTATAACTTCTTACGGTGTTCCCCACTGAGTTTTTATACTCATGCCACGTATATTATGTTTTTATTACAGGCCGAGGGATAGGACAATTGGACTGACGACAACGAGCAACGCGTCTCCTACCTTTTTGTTAAAATGTGGGTTGTAATATTATATAAATTGGGTTATTTTAAAAAGCGATATTTTACCCAACTTTCAATGTTAACGTCAAGTTTTTCTTTTAAGCTTCCACAGTCAATTATTTTTTTTAAATATAGAAAAGTAAGTTTTAGTGTCGTTCTCGGGCCTAGCGGGTTCGGGGCGTCACAGTTTTACTCATGGTTTATGTGATCATATTGCTCGGTGTACGCTTTGGTTGGATTTAAGGAATTTGGGTCTTGATGATCTGGTGCTTATTGGGGACTTTAACGCTGTTTTGGGTCATCATGAGCGCTTGGGCAGTGGTATTCTATCCCAGGCCTCTTGTCAGGATTTTAGGGATTTTTTAGAGGACGCTGGGTTGTTCCCTGTGCAGACTACGGGAAAGTCGTTCACTTGGTGCTCCCCACGTACTCCTCTTTCCCTTCTCTAGGAGAAATTGGATCGAGCCTTAGCAACGTGTCGATTTTTCTCTCTTTGGCAAGTTGTTAAGGGCCTGGTTCTTAGTCCTATTGGCTCAGACCACCATCCCATTTTAGTTTCTTGCTCTTCCTCTGTCCTCAGGGGGCCAGTCCCATTCCGTTTCTAGCGCATGTGGATTTATCATGATTCTTTTCGGAACATTGTTACTGCTTCTTGGGCCCTCCCATGCGCGTCGCCCAACCCTATGTTGCACGTCATGTGGAAGCTCAAGGGGTTGCGACAGACTATTAGGGTTTGGAATAAAGACATCTTTGGGGATGTTAATCGTCAGGTGGAAAACCAGATGGAGAAAGTTTGTTATATTCAGGCAGATATTGAGTCCGAGGGTTTCACTGCGGTGCGTCGTGACATGGAACTTGATGCTCAAAATGCTTTGTCTCACACGCTGTTATTACAATCTGAATTCCTGAAGCAGAAAGCCCGCTCGACTTGGCTGAAGGATGGGGATCGTAACACGACATTTTTCCATCGTCGTTGTCAGATTCGTAGTGGACGCTTGGGGATCTAGGGTCCGATGGTTGAAGGTAGATACTCAAATGATCCAGTTGTTCTTGGGAATCACATTATTTCATTCTATACGGAGCTCTTTGCGGACCACGACACACCCGGTCCGGACAATACTTTGGTTGATATGGTGATTTCTCCTAGGGTTGGTACGACGGATAATGCTCTTTTGACGGCTATTCCTTCGGAGTCGGAGATTAAAGACGCGACTTTTGATATGGGTTTGGATAGTTCTCTGGGGCCAGACGGTTTCAATGGGAGGTTTTATCAGCACTTTTGGGACAATATTTCAGCAGATGTGGTGGCCGCGATCCGTTATTTCTTCGTTAATGCGTTTTTTCTGCGGGATTGAACGCTAGCTTTATGGCGCTCATTCCGAAGTTTAAGGATGCTAACGTTATTGAGAACTTTATGCCAATTGTTATGAGTAATTTTCTTTTAAGATCATTACCAAGATTTTGGCGAATCGACTAGGCTCTATCATTTCTACCTATTTGTCTCCTACACAGTTTGAATTTATCCCGAGCAGCGATTCACGATTGTATAGCTTTGGTTTCGGAAGGCTTCAATGTTTTGCGGGGCGAATGATGCCAATATGATTTTGAAAATTGATATCCGCAAGGCATTTGATCTTTATTAATGGGGTTTTCGATACGTTTTGCGTCTCTTTGGTTTTTCGTGAGGTGTTCATTCACCGGATTGAAATTATCCTTCAATCTTCCGAAATTTCCGTCTTATTGAATGGGTCGCTTTGTGGGTTATTTCTCTTGTTTTTCGAGGGGTTAGGCAGGCGATCCTTTATCTCCATTACTCTTTTGCATTGCGGAAGAAGTCTTTGAAAGCGATTTATTGATGATGCGGTTACCGGAAATCGGCTTCAACCATTCATGGTGCCTAAGAAGATCATTTTTCCTTCCTCTGTTATGTACGCAGATGATATTGTGATTATGTGCGGGGCCTCTTCGGCGAATGCATGAACTCTTCTTGAGATCCTCACGCTATATGCGGATATCTCGGTCGAGGCCTTCAATCTCGCAAATCCAAAGTTTATTTAACAACCGGGTCCCTAATCATGTGTGTGGCCGTATTGAGATAATTACGGGTATTCATGTTGGGGCCTTCACAACGGTCTATTTAGGCGCCCCATTTTCTCTTTTGCATTGCGGAAGAAGTCTTTGGCGATTTATTGATGATGCGGTTACCCGGAATCAGCTTCAACCATTCATGGTGCCTAAGAAGATCACTTTTCCTTCCTCTGTTATGTACGCGGATGATATTGTGATTATGTGCGGGGCCTCTTCGGCGAATGCATGAACTCTTCTTCAGATCCTCACGCTATATGCAGATATCTCGGGTCAGGCCTTCAATCCTCGCAAATCCAAAGTTTATTTCGGCAACCGGGTCCCTAATCATGTGTGTGGCCGAATTGAGATAATTACGGGTATTCATGTTGGGGCCTTCACAACGGTCTATTTAGGCGCCCCCATTTTCAAAGGCGCTCCCAAGGTGGTGGATTTACAACCCATTTTTAACAAAGTGATTCTCAAGTTCAGAAGGTGCAAAGGGACATCTGTATCTATTGCTGGTCGTGTCTTCCTGGTGAATTCAGTGATTACCAGCTCCTTTGTGCACACGATGATGGTTTATAAGTGGCCTCGAACATTGTTACTGCAAATGGAAAAGGCCATGCGTAATTTTATCTGGACTGGTGATGGCGTCCATTCTATTGTGGTTGCTAACAATGCGTTTTACGATGAAGTGGGTTGGAAGGTTAAATTCGACTCTGTGATTTACAAAACCCTCAGAAAACATTTTTTGACCTCGGATGGCTCTCTCCGTCGTTCGTTCATCCCCTCTTCCATCTGGACCGGGATTCGGCCTTGCATTACGGGTTTCTTGGAGGACTCTCGTTGGATCCCCGAGTGTAATTCCATAGTCTTATCTTGGCTTGACAACTAGTGGGGTACGCCATTGCCGATAGGATTGGTATCCCGCAGGAATACATACATTTATTTCGGAATCGCATCTGGGATTACTTCTATGACGGGTCATAGCATTTCACCTTCTCGTTCATTGAAAACTTCCGCCAGATTGTCATGAGCAACTTCCTTTTTAATATTATCACGAAGATATTGGCTACACGCTTGGGTTCGATCATTGCTGATTATTTATCTCCGACTCAGTTTGGTTTTATCCCGGGTAGACAAATTCATGAGTGCATTGCCATGTTATCTGAAGGATTTAATGTCTTGCAAGGATGCACAGATTCGAATATGATATTGAAAATCGATATTCGCAAGGCATTTGATACGTTGAGGTGGGACTTTTTACTACATGTCTTGCGCCGTTTTGGTTTCTCCGAGATGTTCGTGCGTTGGGTTGAGGTAGTTCTCCGATCGTCCAGAATATCAGTACTGTTGAATGGGACGCCGGTTGGTTATTTTCCCAGCTCCAGAAGAGTCAGACAAGGGGATCCTTTATCTCCCCTTTTGTTTTGTATTGCGGAGGAGGTCCTGGGTCGGTTTATTGCAGCAGCGATGGATCAGTCCCGGTTATCTGCCTTCCTGGCGCCTAGGAGTATTGTCTTTCCATCATCCATTTTATATGCAGACGATATTGTCATCATGTGTGGGGCGTCTTCATCCAATGCCCGGTCTTGCTTGATTCTTACTCATTATGCGGATATCTCGGGTCAGTGTTTAGTCCACAAAATCCAAGGTCTATTTTGGGAGCGGGTTTCGCATTATGTCCGTGGGAGAGTGCAACACATTCTAGGATTCATCCGGGCGTTCCCACTATCTACTTGGCGCTCCAATCTTTAAGGGAGATCCAAAGGTCGCGGATTTACTATCTTTGACAAAATTATCCTTAAGTTCGAATACAATGGAAAGGCTCATCTCTTTCCCTTGCTTGTAGGGTTTGCTGGTTAACTTTCGGTGATAACTAGCTCTTTCGTGCACACTATGATGATTTATAAATGGCCTGCCACGCTGCTAAAACAAATGAAAAAGCCATGCGTAATTTCATTTGGACGGGATGTGAATTCTAAAGGAAATGTAGTGGTCAATCGGATACATGTTGCACGCCCGGGGTAGAGGAGGATTGGGCGTGCGATCGATCGTGGTCTGCTAACAAGGCTTTCTTAATGAAATTGGGGTGGAAGGTTACGAACTCGGACTCGGTGGTTTTCGGGACCCTCGGACATCGATTTTTACTAGAAATGGGGATATCCGGAGATCCTTTCTTCCTTCTTCTATTTGGCACTGGATTAAACCAGGTATCTCACGATTGCTTAGATGGTGCCCGTTGGATCCCGGCGCCAATTCCGAGTATTATTTTGGATTGATAATTAGTTGGGATACTCCATTCTTGACAGAATTGGCATTCCAGAGGATTATAGATATTTATTCCAGTAGCGTATCTTGGATTATTTTTATGATGGATCCTGGCACTTCACTCTCCCCTTTATGGAGGCTTATTTGGAGGCTGGTTCGAGCTATTGTGCGCGTCCCAATGCGCCTACATCCCGGGATACTCGTGTTTAGATGAATTCAGTGGATGGTTCGGTTACCTCGAAGACGGCTTCAATTATCTACGCCCCCAGCGCCCGACAGTTAGATGGGGTACTTGGATTTGGTCCCAGCATATCCCAGAACGGAGATCGGTGGTGGCATGGAGAGCTATACACAACCGATTGGCGATCCGATTCTTTACGAGCTAGGAGAAGTTTCTTGGCCCTTCGGTTTGTGTTCTTTCTTTGAGAATCGGGAATCGGTGGATCACTTATTTGTTTCTTGTGCTTTTGCGGGGCATATTTGGCGTTGGATCTTCCAAGTCTTTCACGTGCATCCCTTCCCGGACTTACGCTTTCAATGAATGGCTGTACGGCTCATGCATCTTCATTTCGATGACCAGTGTCGCTTTCCTTTGGCGTGTGGCAATATTATCCTGCATCTAGCTTATTTGGCACATCCGTAATGAGTGACTTTCAACAACAAAAGCTGGACTCCGGAGGCGGCACTCATTCATCTACTGGTACTCATCCTTGAATCGAACTTCTTTGGGCCAGGGGATGCATGAATAACGATCAGCCAGGACCTCTTTATCTACGTGGTTTAAGAGACCCGGAAGGGCTAAGCGTGCTCGAAGATTGTGGAGGTCAATGGCAAAAACCTCTCCCGGGTTGGATCAAGGTTAACACGGATGGCGGCGCTTCAGGGCGCCGGGCCATCTTACGAAGATCCGGTGTCTTTCGGAATTGTCGAGATTCTTTCGCGGATGCTTTGTCCATCACTGTGGTTCGAGTGCGCATTGACGGAATTGGTTGCAGCAATGTGGGCGATTCATTATGCATTTGCAAAAGGATGGACGCAACTTTGGGTGAATCGGATTCAATGTATGTGGTGAACTGTGGAGAAGAGAACGATGGAGGTCCCATGGCGCCATCTTGGCTATTGGCGCCAAACCTTGCATCTACTCAGTGGCATTGATCTTGTAGTCTCTCATAACTTTCGCGAAGGCAATCGGGTGGCAAACATGCTGAGCAAGAAGACGGAAAATGGTGCCTGGTGGGGCGTCCCGCCCACAGACCTGCTTCAATACATCACGGATGATTATGTTGGCCAATCCACATATAGGTTTGTTAATTAATGCGCCACCGCTTCATGTTTCTTTTTTAGGCGCCTTTTTCCTGGGGGGTACTCTTTTTCCTTCCAAGGGTTTTTCCCACAAGGGTGGGTTTTACCTTGGAAGGTTTTAAGAAGGCCCCAACCATTCAGCCATTTGGTCGGCTTGTGACCACTTCGCATTTTGGTTGTTGACATTATTTCCAGGCTTTCATTTGGTTACCTGATCTGCCTGTGATCAGGATTACTCTTTTTTCATTTTTTATATATATATTCGCACTTCTTAAAAAAAAGAGTTGAACAACACACACACACACGACAATAAGAGCATGGATAAGGAATAAATGATAGAAGAAAGAAAGAAAGAAGGAAAATGAAAAGACGATAAGTAGCAGAATGAAATAGAAAAGAAAAGGAACGAGAAGGTTTTGCCTGGCGTAGTTGATCCGTAAGGTTGTTACCACATCACCAACATTATCAGTAAATTGCATAAAGGTGGGGTAACTCTTGATCCGTAAGTATGTCGTACTGTTATAATCATTGTTGTTCCATGTGTCGTTTATTTGAACAAATGAATGGACTCTCCTTCGGGAAGTCAAAAGAATGAATGAATGGGATTCACCTTCGGGTAATCCAAATGAATCCTTCGGGATTAGTGCTAGCTAATGGACCGTCTCATAGAGTGGGTCTGGTCAACAATAAATGAATGGTTTTTATGAACTGTATGCATGTGACAATTGGTTATAACTTCTTACGGTGTTCCCCACTGAGTTTTTATACTCATGCCACGTATATTATGTTTTTATTACAGGCCGAGGGATAGGACAACTGGACTGACGACAACGAGCAACGCGTCTCCTACCTTTTTGTTAAAATGTGGGTTGTAATATTATATAAATTGGGTTATTTTAAAAAGCGATATTTTACCCAACTTTCAATGTTAACGTCAAGTTTTTCTTTTAAGCTTCCGCTGTCAATTATTTTTTTTTAAATATAGAAAAGTAAGTTTTAGTGTCGTTCTCGGGCCTAGCGGGTTCGGGGCGTCACAGTTTTACTCATGGTTTATGTGATCATATTGCTCGGTGTACGCTTTGGTTGGATTTGAGGAATTTGGGTCTTGATGATCTGGTGCTTATTGGGGACTTTAACGCTGTTTTGGGTCATCATGAGCGCTTGGGCAGTGGTATTCTATCCCAGGCCTCTTGTCAGGATTTTAGCGATTTTTTAGAGGACGCTGGGTTGTTCCCTGTGCAGACTACGGGAAAGTCGTTCACTTGGTGCTCCCCACGTACTCCTCTTTCCCTTCTCTAGGAGAAATTGGATCGAGCCTTAGCAACGTGTCGATTTTTCTCTCTTTGGCAAGTTGTTAAGGGCCTGGTTCTTAGTCCTATTGGCTCAGACCACCATCCCATTTTAGTTTCTTGCTCTTCCTCTGTCCTCAGGGGGCCAGTCCCATTCCGTTTCTAGCGCATGTGGATTTATCATGATTCTTTTCGGAACATTGTTACTGCTTCTTGGGCCCTCCCATGCGCGTCGCCCAACCCTATGTTGCACGTCATGTGGAAGCTCAAGGGGTTGCGACAGACTATTAGGGTTTGGAATAAAGACATCTTTGGGGATGTTAATCGTCAGGTGGAAAACCAGATGGAGAAAGTTTGTTATATTCAGGCAGATATTGAGTCCGAGGGTTTCACTGCGGTGCGTCGTGACATGGAACTTGATGCTCAAAATGCTTTGTCTCACACGCTGTTATTACAATCTGAATTCCTGAAGCAGAAAGCCCGCTCGACTTGGCTGAAGGATGGGGATCGTAACACGACATTTTTCCATCATCGTTGTCAGATTCGTAGTGGACGCTTGGGGATCTAGGGTCCGATGGTTTAAGGTAGATACTCAAATGATCCAGTTGTTCTTGGGAATCACATTATTTCATTATATACGGAGCTCTTTGCAGACACAGGACACACCAGTCCGGACAATACTTTGGTTGATCAGGTGATTTCTCCTAGGGTTGGTACGACGGATAACGCTCTTTTGACGGCCATTCCTTCGGAGTCGGAGATTAAAGACGCGACTTTTGATATGGGTTTGGATAGTTCTCCGGGGCCAGACGGTTTCAATGGGAGGTTTTATCAGCACTTTTGGGACAATATTTCAGCAGATGTGGTGGCCGCAGTCCGTTATTTCTTCGTTAATGCATTTTTTCCTGTGGGATTGGACGCTAGCTTTATGGCGCTCATTCCGAAGTTTAAGGATGCTAACGTTATTGAGAACTTTATGCCAATTGTTATGAGTAATTTTCTTTTTAAGATCATTACCAAGATTTTGGCGAATCGACTAGGCTCTATCATTTCTACCTATTTGTCTCCTACACAGTTTGAATTTATCCCGGGCAGGCAGATTCACGACTGTATAGCTTTGGTTTCGGAAGGCTTCAATGTTTTGCAGGGCCAGAATGATGCCAATATGATTTTGAAAATTGATATCCGCAAGGCATTTGATACTGTTAATTGGGGTTTTCTGATACACGTTTTGCGTCGCTTTGGTTTTTCAGAGGTGTTCATTCACTGGATTGAAATTATCCTTCAATCTTCCAGAATTTCCGTCTTATTGAATGGGTCGCCTGTGGGTTATTTCTCTTGTTTTCGAGGGGTTAGACAGGGCGATCCTTTATCTCCATTACTCTTTTGCATTGCGGAAGAAGTGCTGAGCAGATTTATTGATGATGCGGTTACCCGGAATCAGCTTCAACCATTCATGGTGCCTAAGAAGATCATTTTTCCTTCCTCTGTTATGTACGCGGATGATATTGTGATTATGTGCGGGGCCTCTTCGGCGAATGCATGAACTCTTCTTCAGATCCTCACGCTATATGCAGATATCTCGGGTCAGGCCTTCAATCCTCGCAAATCCAAAGTTTTTTTCGGCAACCGGGTCCCTAATCATGTGTGTGGCCGTATTGAGACGATTACGGGTATTCATGTTGGGGCCTTCACAACGGTCTATTTAGGCGCCCCCATTTTCAAAGGCGCTCCCAAGGTGGTGGATTTACAAACCGTTTTTAACAAAGTGATTCTCAAGTTCAGAAGGTGCAAAGGGACATCTGTATCTATTGCTGGTCGTGTCTGCCTAGTGAATTCAGTGATTACCAGCTCCTTTGTGCACACGATGATGGTTTATAAGTGGCCTCGAACATTGTTACTGCAAATGGAAAAGGCCATGCGTAATTTTATCTGGACTGGTGATGGCGTCCATTCTATTGTGGTTGCTAACAATGCGTTTCTGATGAAGCTGGGTTGGAAGGTTCTGAATTCGACTCTGTGATTTACAAAACCCTCAGAAAACATTTTTTGACCTCGGATGGCTCTCTCCGTCGTTCGTTCATCCCCTCTTCCATCTGGACCGGGATTCGGCCTTGCATTACGGGTTTCTTGGAGGACTCTCGTTGGATCCCCGAGTGTAATTCCATAGTCTTATCTTGGCTTGACAACTAGTTGGGGTACGCCATTGCCGATAGGATTGGTATCCCGCAGGAATACATACATTTATTTCGGCATCGCATCTGGGATTACTTCTATGACGGGTCATGGCATTTCACCTTCTCGTTCATTGAGGCTTACTTGGATCTGGTCCAGGATATTGTTCGAGTCCCCCTCGCTCTGACTTCGAAAGATACGCGCGTTTGGATGCATTCTGATAATGGGATTATCACTTCGAAATTGGCTTACTCTCATTTGCGCCCCAACTCTCCGGTGGTCCAATGGGGTTCCTGGATTTGGTCACCTCATATTCCGGAACGACGTTCGGTTATGGCATGGAGAGCTATCCACAATCGACTGGCGGTATTGGATTTACTGCGTCCTAGGGGATCCATCATTGGCCCCTCCGTTTGCGGTCTTTGTTGTGCAGCTGCTGAATCTGTTGATCATTTGTTCGTCTCTTGTGTTTTTGCAGGGGCCCTTTGGCGATGGATCCTTGACTCTTTTGATGTCGGCAATTTTATGGCTTACAACTTTAATGAATTCCTGGAGCGTTTAATGAGTTTTCATTTCAGTGAGCAGGTGGCTTTCTTATGGCGCGTGGCTGTGTAACATGTATCTGGCTCATCTGGCCGATCCGAAACAACTTGACTTTCAATGACAACACATCGACAGTGGATGCGGCCATCCTCCGCCTTCGCGTACTCATTTTGGAATCTTTTTCCTTAGACCGGGGTTGCATGCATAATGATCAACATGACCTTTTCATTCTCCGGAGACTTCGTGTACCTGGGCGGCCCAGACAGGCCCCGAAGATTGTTCAGGTTAATTGGCAAAAACCCCTCCCAGGATGGATCAAAGTCAACAAGGATGGCAATGCTTTGGGGGCACCTAGACGCCTTACAACTTCTGGGGTCTTCCGGAACTGCAGAGGCTTGTTTCGGGGTTGCTTTGTGGAACGTTGTGGTTCGGGCTTTGCTTTTGAGGCAGAATTGGTGGCGGCTATGTGGGCCATTCATTATGCATTTGCGGAGGGCTGGACTCAACTTTGGCTCGAGTCAGATTCTGTTTATGTGGTGGAGTTGCTCCGGAAAGAGATCGAGGGGTACCTTGGCGCCATCTTAGCAAGTGGCGTTACACTATGCACCTTCTTTCTCATATGGTTTGGTTGTCTCGCACATTTTTTGGGAGGGCAATCGGGTGGCAGACATACTTAGCAAGAGATCGCACTCTGCGACTTGGTGGGGAACACCTCCAATGGATATCGTATCGTCTCTCATAGAGGACTATGTTGGCCAGTCCAATTATAGGTTTATTATCTAATGCGTCTAGGTTTTGTGGCTGTATCGTTTCAAATGCTTTTACTCATGGGGGGTACTCTTTTTCCTGCCAAGGGTTTTTCCCACAAGGGTGGGTTTTACCTTGGGAGGTTTTAACGAGGCCCCAACCATTCAACCATCTGGTCGGCTTGTGACCATTTTGTTTTTATTTCTGACATTATTTTTAGGCTTACTTTTGATTACCTGATCAGTCTGTGATCAGGAGAACTCTCTTTTCCTTTTTTATCTATATATTCGAATTTATTCAAAAAAAGATAGCATGATATCATGTGACTTAACAATATCCAAGAACTGGTGTATCAAAGTCTCATGATCTTATTTGTTTGATGAGAACAGTAAGATGTCATCAATGTAGATTAGGGTGTTATGTAGGATAGGTTCGAAAAGTTGGGTCACTGCTTTTTGGAATAAGGAGGGTGCAACCTTCAAACCAAATGGCATGACTGCCCATTGGTAAGTGGTTGTGGGAAGGCAAAAGGTAGTTTTATATCTATCCTCTGGGACAATTCCCAATTGCCATAACCCTGATTTTAAATCAAACTTTGAAAAGATTTCGACTTTAGAGATTTGGGAAAACAGCATTTGAGTTTTAAGTAAAGGGAACTTCATCAAGGAGGAAATGGTTAAGAGCTTTGTAATCAATAACAAGCCTATTTTCCCTCGTACCTGTTCAGCTCTTTTGTTGACGTAGAATGCAGGGCAAGCCCAATTGGACTTGGTGAGCTCAATGAGTCCAATTGCTAATAGTTGGTTGCATTCTTGGCTTGCAAGGTTCGGCTCTTCTGGAGTCATTCCAGGATGAGTGGCCTTGGTAGCATTCACATCTTCATTCTTTTTGAAAGAGAGCTGAATAAAGAACTTGAGAAGCTGGTTTGTAATATCTCCATATTCTGGAGGTGCTTCTGATAGAGTAAACAACTTCTGGATGGTGGTGTAAGGTTCGAATTGTCTCTTGTACTTCAACCCATGAGGTAGAATCGGTAGGCTTTTTAGTTTGGAAGAACAAATCGAAGCCCATCAAGATATCTTGTCCATGGAGTCCTGCTGCCAATAATCTCCATCCATATAGCACACTGGAAAGAGTTGAATTCCAACTGGCTTCTTTGTAATGAGTGAGGTATGAAAAGTCTGTCCACCAGCTTCATTGAAGTATTCGTGATGACTTTGTCATGCATCTTCAGGAAGTATATCAGCATTCATCATTGACTTTCTCACTCCTATATCGAATACCCCAATAGCTTTGATTGGTCTATCATACTTGGATGGTAGAATTTGCACTTCAATATTTGGATAAGCCATCCCTTCTTGGATCAAGGAGCTTGTCTTAAGTGATGGTTGTGACTTGATCACAAAGACTGGGAGCTCTGAGGATGAATCTTCTTCTTCTTCTTCTTTTGGTCCTTGGTCATCAGTAGAATATTGTATTGCAAATGCAGTGTCTTCATCCTGCTCATCTTGTTCAGAAAATAAAGATTCAATATTAGCATCATCTATGTTGGCATAATTAAGTTAGAATGCTTGTGATGCCAACTTCGCTGCTTTATCTTTCTAATAGGGCAATTCTTTGCAAAGTGCCCTTTTCTTCCACATAGGAAACACCTATTCGTCGACTTCTTTTTGAAAGGTTTCATTCTTAAGAACCGATAGGCCTATTTCTTTTCGTGATCTTATTGATCTTTCTGATCTTTTTACGAGAAGACGATGATGAACAAGTGCAATTCTCCTTTCCTTTGCATTTTATCTCCAGATGAGAGTTTTTTTTGCATACAGATTTGAGGAGAGTTCTTTTATCAAGCACATCCTTGATGAAGACTTGTTGCTCACACATCTTGTATAGGGTTGCAAACGTCATCTGGTGGATTTCACCTAGACTGATTCTTGAGACTTCGCTCCTGGAAGCTTGAATCATTCTGTGTAAATCAGGCTGGAGTTCTTTAGGTAGAGATGTAAGATAGACATGTTTGAGATTTGGATCATTATATCCATTCAGCATGTAGAACTTTTCAGACATCCTTTTGAAATGTCTATCCAAATCTTTTCTTGTCAATGAACAATATTTCCCATCTTCTTTTTCAAGCAAAATGGCTGCCCAATATTCATCACTAGCATCAGTCCGGTTAAATCCTTTGTCCTGTACTTGGGATTTTCAATGGCGGAGGATTCTGACATGCTTGAGTTATTGAACTTCTCTCATCTGGGAAGATCCCCATGATGGAGCATTCTTCTTGAGCATCTTTGAAAGATGGCTAGTGTATTCCTCACAATAAATTCTTGTATCACTCAAGATGATCCACACAATTCACTCAATTGGCTTTTAACTCCGCTCGAATGATCTCACCACTCAATGCCTTTTACCACTCAAATTCTCGTATGTAGGTTCAATAAGAATAAGAACAAATCAAGAAAAGCAATTTCAAGTCACATTCAACAAATGATATGCCCATGTACAAAAGAACAAAAAGTCTTCTTTCTCAGAGACAAGATACAATTTTCTTTTGTTGGTGTAGTCTCTAGGATCCAATGACTACAATTTTTTTTTCTTTTGTATGTACTTCTCAAGATTGAATATGGAGAAGGAAATCATGTTTTTTTTCCGTCTTTTTTTTTTTTTTTTTTTTTTTTTTTTGAAAACTAGAAGATAGAATAAAGATAAAGGATAGGAAATCAAATCAATACTCGATTGCCCTGATACCAAACTGATACGGATTGAATGAAGGACCTATTCAATATATCGATTCAAGAACCCCACGTATACAAGTAGGCAGCGGATATTCCAAATTGATGATCTAGTTTGATCTTACCTAGAGCTTTATAACCTTGACCCGTTGGCTATATGATCAGTCAAGAACCTTGGTATGGTGAACACCACATGATATTGATCAAGTATCTTGATAAATTCTTAGACAATTGAAATCTCTACAAAGAGAATTTCAACTCACAAAGGCCAATGCCAATTTCAATATATCAGTCGCTTGTACATTCTTACATGGGCTGCCATAAAAACAATGTTAATCCCGAATTGGCTTTTCATGGGATTTAAAGAGACACTCTTGACCACTTTTACTAGTCTTACAAGATAGAAAATGACTCTCCCAAGTTTGGCTTTCATGGGATTTGAAGAGACACCATGAAGAGACACTCTAGACTACCTTTACTAGACTTTGAAAATGACTCTTGAACTAGATACTTTATTTGAAGAGTCATTCTTGACCAAATTAACTTAACTGAAAAATCACTCCTATTGGGCTTCTAGTGTTGGACGAAAATCATGGCCCATAAGCCCCAAATTAAGTCTTCAATTCAGATCCATGCTTGAGCCCAACTTCTTCCATTCAGATCCATGCTTGAGCCCAACTTATTAGATGCTATCTAGCCCAACAACTTGAATAACATTCATTACTTGGCCTTCTATTGAGCTCCATTGCGCATTTCTTTAATTTCAGCAACAAGAGTCATCAAACTTGCTTGATTTGTTTAGCTCTTGCTCTCGTAATTGGACCTCCATGAATAATCAAAAGACTCTTTTCGTGATTGATCCTTTGCCATTGATTTCCCCTGGAGCTTCATTTCATCCATATATAACTTTAGCTTCTTTTTGTTCCTTGAAGTTTTTTAGATTGCTTTCATTCCCAATCATGTGTCTTGAACAGTCATTATCCATGTACCGGATTCCTTGGTACTCAGTTGTTCCATGATGAACCTGCAATTATATTAAGAAAATCAAACTTTAGGTACCCATACTTGTGGGTCCTAAGAGGTTGGCACTATAAGGTGATTCAACCAACTTATAATCAAATGATCCGACTCTAAGGGGTTTTCACCTTTTAGTTCCATAATCATAATGAATTTCGGCAAATTGCTTGGGTCCATTTACTACTTATTATTTTGTCTGTATGTTTGTGTATGCATGTATACATTTGCATTCTAGTGAAAATATGGTATGTTTTATGATTTGTGTGCATAATGTCTTGGTGCATAAGTGTGTTGATCTGCATGCCTAGGGAATGACCTATATTAGTTCTTAGGCTTTTGGCATTGTGGCTTGTTTCCCTTTGAAATTCGCTGATATTTCATAGGTATATTCCAATCAGGTTGAGTTGGATAATTTCTACTATTCCCATCATATGCTTTCTTTCTTTGAAAGTTCTGAGGTTTTTAATAGTTCTTTTTTGACTTACCAGAATACTTCCAGTTAAGAGTCTGCTAATGGGATCTTCTGAATTTAGTTTTAGCTGTCCTCTCGGCATACTCAGCTGGCTTCTTTCCCTTGCCTTTATATCCAAAGACGGCATGTGTGTCCATTTGGTGATATGTGGGTGCAATATATGGAGTCTTAGATTTTTGGATTCCCTCATTTCTTGAGGATCCTTTTTCTAAGATTATTCTTATAGTTTGTGCATTTACAAAAGAATTGAATCCTAGTCCAACTTTGTCTCCAATTTATTATTGTATCATCATCAAGTCATCCAATATTTTAGATGAATTTTTTGAGTTATGCAATAACAATTTTAAATTCTCGCTTTTCTTTTCTTTAGTAGCAAATTCTGCTTCGATTCTATCAATTTCAGCTTTGAACTCTTTATTCTCATTATCTAAGTGACTTAGAGCACTCAGTTTTTCAGTCAGCTGTGAGTTTTGGCTTTTGAGTTGGTTGTTTTCGTTATTTAAGAGTGTGTGTGTGAAGATTTTATGTGCTCAATATCCTTCATCATTTTTCCTAATGAATCATAAAGATCTTTGGGTGACGATATGTGTGGTTGACAAATTAATGCCTCTTCTTCAGTGTTAGAAGACTAGTCAACTTCATTGCTTTCTGATTCTTTTATTTCCATAATGATCACTCTTTAAAAACTTTGAAAAACTTGTTGTGTTCATGTTTTTGAAAATAGAGAACTAGTTTAGTAACCAGTGAGGAAGGTTCTTTGAACCAACAACTCTGATACCACTTGTAGGTCCTAAAGTGTGTTAAGTAAAGTCTAGAAGAGGGGTTAAATAGACTTTGCAAAATTTTGATTTTCCAAATTAAAATTCAGACAACTGGGTTGAAGATTAGCAAGAGAGTTCACCATTCAATAATTCTCTTAAGAAAGTAGTTGATAGAGTAATTCAGCTAAAGATAGTCAACTATTTTACAAGACAAGTTTTCTTTTTAAGTCAACGAAAGACTTATAATATTTGAGTTTTAGCTTTCAACACTTAGTGTTTTAGAGAGTGATGCAGTTGATTGGATAGCAAATATATAGCAGAATATAAAATGTGGGAATTTAAGAGCAATAAAGTAAAGACACGACAATTTACATTGGTTCGAGGATGGGGTAGTTCCTCTATTCCACTTTTCTACAACTATTGGAGGAATCCACTAATGTAACAGTAACTTTGGTTACAAAAGTACAATCCAAATAGCCTTGATCACACAACTAGATATTTTCGGGACTCAGCTATTCACCAGACAACTATCTAGCTACTTCAATTCTCTGAATCTTTAGGATTTGTTCTCACAACAATTCAGAACTTGGTTTGACCATAAACCTTACTACACTTCCTTCAATACTTGGTAGTATAGACTCCTTGTTTGTTTTCACAAAAGTCTCCTCTTCAACCAATGAACAACTTTAATCTTTCACAGGGTGTGTTGGATGAAGTGTTTTTTATATTCGTCCTCGAATCTGATTCTGTATTAAAAGGAGATAGATCAGATACATTAAAAGTATCCCTCACATTATACTCACCTGGAAGATCAATCTTGTAAGCATTGTCATTGATCTTTGCAATCACTTGAAATGGTTCATCCCCCCTTGGTTGTAGCTTGGATTTCCGCTTTGCTGGAAACCTTTCTTTTCTCAAGTGCAGCCAAACCCAATCTCCTGGTTCAAAGATTACTTGTTTTCGACCCTTGTTGGCTTGTTTAACATATCGCTCGGTTTGCTTCTCAACATTGAGTTTCACCTTTTCATGCAACTTCTAACCAATTACGCTTAGTTTTTCCATCAAGACTTGCTTGCTCTTCAACAGGGATAGGAACAAGATCAAGTGGACTCAATGAATTAAATCCATAAAAAATGGATTAAATCCATAAACAACTTTTGTAATCTTCAACTTAGGCGACTCCATAAACACAAACCTCCCATTTTAGGCATGTCCGTGAGCCTAAAGTGGACATTTCATCGATTTCGGACTCTTATTGGAATAATTTGGGATTGAGGTTCGTGGCGGAGAGCTTCCTGGGCTAATGGGCGTCCCGACATTTGGGTCTTCAGTGATCTTTGGCACCTTCGTCCTTCATCGAGGTTTGGTCTTCAACCCAATGTCTTGTTCTACAAGTTCAATTTGGTTCCATGGTTTTCATGTTGGTTTTACTCATGGTTTGTGTGATCATCTTTGCTCGGCGCTCTCTGGTTGGATTTGAGGAATTTGGGTCTTCTTGACCGCTTCTTATTGGGGATTTTAATGCGGTCTTGGGTCATCATGAGCGCTCGGCGGTGATAATTTATCCCAAGCCTCTTGTCAAGATTTTAGGGATTTCTTGGAGGATGCTGGTTTGTTTGCAGTGCCGACTATGGGAAAATCATTTACTTGGTGCTCCCCCTGAAGGCCTCTATTTCTCCTCCAGGCTAAGTTGGATCGAGCCCTAGTAACTTGTCAATTTTTCTCTTTTTGGCAAGTTGTCAAGGGCTTAGTGCTTCCACGTATTGCATCTGACCACCACCCCATTTTGGTTTCTTGCTCATCTTCCACTAGCAGCGGTCCGGTGCCATTTCGGTTTCAGCGTATGTGGGTCCATCATGACATGTTTTGGGACTTTGTTACTACCTCTTGGTATGCGCCTTCCACAGCGCCCAACCCTCTGTTGCGCGTTATGTGGAAGCTAAAGAGGTTGTGGCAAGATATTAAGGTTTGGAACAGGGATGTTTTTGGAGATGTGAATCGCAGGGTAGAGTATCAAATGGAGCGAGTTAAATCGATTGAGCGAGATATTGAGAGCTTGGGTTATATAGCTGCTCGTCGGGATCAGGAGCTGGATGCCCAGAAGCTGCTTTCTTAGACATTGTTATTACAATCCGAATTCCTTAAGCAAAGGTCTCGCTCAGCCTGGCTCAAGGATGGGGATCGTAATGTCGGCATTTTTCATCGTCGAGCGGTTCGCAGTGGGCGTCGTGGATTCAGGGTCTAATGGTGGGCGGTAGTTATACGATGATACAACGGTTCTTGGGAATCATATTATCTCGTTTTATAAGGAGCTCTTTGCGGATAATGGGAATATCACCCCGGAGTACTCCTCTATTGATCAGGTGATTTCTCCCAGAGTAGGGGCGGCTGATAATGCTAGCCTGACTGCCATTCCATCAGATACAGAGGTTAAGGAAGCGGTATTTGATATGGATTGACAGACTCACCAGGGCCAGGCAGTTTGATGGGATTTCCTATCGTCACTCGGGATGTTGATTCCGTCGAGGTGATCGCTGCGTCGGGTTTTCTTGATGTCGTCCTACCTATGGGTTTGAACGCTAGTTTTATGGCGCTAATCCCAAAGACCAAGGATGCAAATGTTATTGAGAACTTCCGTCCGATCGTCATGAGTAATTTTCTTTTCAAGATTATTACTAAGATTTTGGCCACGCGTTTGGGTACGATTATTACTGCATATTTATCACCTACTCAGTTCGGGTTTGTCCCTGGAAGGCAGATTCATGATTGTATTGCAATGGTCTCTGAAGGATTCAATGTCTTGCATGGTAGATTTGATATGAATATGATCTTGAAAATTGATATTCGTAAGGCATTTGATACTTTGAAATGGGATTTCTCACTTCATGTTTTGCGCCGCTTTGGTTTCTCTGAGATCTTTATTCACTGGGTGGATGTTATTCTTCGGTCGTCCAGAATTTCTGTTCTTCTGAATGGGATGCCTGTAGGGTACTTCCCTTGTTTTAGAGGAGTTCGACAAGGTGATCCTTTATCCCTACTGCTGTTTTGCATTGCAGAAGAAGTACTTAGTAAATTTATTGAAGTTGCGGTTGAGCATAATCGGCTTGCTCCGTTTGTCGTGCCCAGACGCATCAACTTTCCATCATCTATCCTATACGCCGATGATATAGTTATTATGTGTGGAGCTTCTTCAGCCAACGCCCGTATCCTTCTCCAGATTCTCAACCTTTATGCAGATATTTCGGGCCAAGCATTCAATCCTCGTAAATCCAAGGTTTATTTTGGCACCCGGGTTTCATCTCATATTCGTGGAAGGGTGCAGACAATCATGGGGATACAACCCAAGACGTTCCCCACAGTTTATCTAGGCGCCCCAATCTTCAAGGGGACCCCTAAGGTGGTGAATCTTTAGCCCGTCTTTGATAAGATCATCCTCAAATTCAGACGATGGAAAGGTTCGTCTCTTTCTCTTGCTGGTCGAGTCTGCCTAGTTAATTCGGTGATTACTAGCTCGTTTGTCCATACAATGATGATTTACAAATGGCCCCGCACGTTGCTCAAGCAAATGGAAAGGGCAATGCGTAACCTTATTTGGACTAGGAATGTGAATTCAAAGGGTTCGGTGACGGTTAGTTGGAACCGGTGTTGTACGCCTCAGACTGAAGGGGATTGGGCGTTCGATCGATTGTTGCGGCTAATACAACTTTCTTGATGAAACTGGGCTGGAAGGTCATGAATTTAGACTCGGTGATTTTCACCACTCTTAGGCGGCGATATCTGGCTGCGGATGGGATGGCCCGGAGGTCTTTTATTCCTTCCCCTATCTAGACTGGGATTGAACCTTTCATTTCATCTTGCTTGGAGGATTCGCGTTGGATCCCAGGAGCTAATTCCGAGGTATTATTTTGGATTGATAACTGGCTGGGTTATTCTATAGCAAACCGAATTGGTATCCCAGAAGAATATAGATATCTATTCCGACATTGCATTTCAGACTACTTTTATGACGGGACATGGCATTTACCTTGTCATTTGTGGAGACTTATTTGGATCTAGTCCGGGCTATTGTACGCGTCCCTATTGCTCCTAACTCTAGGGATACACGTGTTTGGTTGAATTCGGAGAATGGTTTGGTTTCCTCTAAGGCCGCCTATGCTCATGTGTGTCCCAAGTATCCGGTGGTCAAATGGGGTTCTTGGATTTGGTCGCAACACATCCCGGAACGGTGATCGGTGGTGGCATGGCGGGCTATCCACAATCGATTGGCTGTCTTGGATTTATTACGAGCCAAGGAAGTTTTTGCGGCCCTTCGGTTTGCGCTCTTTGTTGTGAATTTGCAGAATCGATTGATCATTTATTTGTCTCATGTGTCTTTGTAGGGGCTCTCTAGCGATGGATTTTTGAATCATTCAACATTGACCCATTTCAGGCTAACAGCTTTAATGAATTCCTGGTACGGCTCATGAATTTCCAATTCAGTGAGCAGGTTACTTTCCTCTGGCGTGTGGCTATCCTTTCCTGCATATGGCTCATTTGGCATATCCGGAATGAGATAGTATTTCACAACAAAGTCTGGACAATCGACGCTGCAACAATCTATCTTAGAGTACTCATTGTAGAATCATCATCATTGGATCGGGGTTGTATGCATAATGACCAACATGACCTCCTTATCCTGCATAGGCTGCGAGTTCTAGGATGACCTAGACAAGCTCCAAAGATTGTGGAGGTTAACTGGCAAAAACCCCTCCCGGGCTGGATTAAGGTAAACACGGACAAAAGTTCCTCTGGGGCGCCGGGAAGAATTACCGCTTCAGGGGTCTTCCAAAATTATAGAGGGTTCTTTCGAGGATGTTTCGTACATCATTGTGGTTCGGGATATACGTTTGAGGCTGAACTGATTGCAGCAATGTGGGCGATCCAGTATGCTTCTAGAAAGGGTTGGACGCAACTTTGGCTGGAATCGGATTCGATGTATGTGGTGAACTTGCTGGAGAAGAGACCTATGGAGGTCCCTTGGCGCCACCTTAGCAATTGGCGCTACACTTTACACCTGCTCGCTCATATGGATTTTGTGGTCTCACATATATTTCGGGAAGGTAATCGAGTGGCGGATATGTTGAGCAAGAAGACGGAGTATGACACATGGTGGGGCATCCCACCACAGGAGCTTATAAATTATCTCACTGATGACTATGTTGGCCAATCCACCTATAGGTTTGTTAGTTAGCACGTGTTGCTTCGTCATTTCTTTACGCCTGGGGGTACTCTTTTTCCTTTCAAGGGTTTTTCCCACAAGGGTGGGTTTTACCTTGGAAGGTTTTAACGAGGCCCCAACCATTCAGCCATTTGGTCGGCTTTTGACCATTTCGCTTTCTTGTTTGACATTGTTTTTCAGGCTTTCTTTTGGTTACCTGATCAGCATGTGATCATGATTACTCTCTTTTAATTTTTTGTATAAAATTTCGCATTTATTCAAAAAAAACTTAGCTGACTCCAACTCAGCTTATTCAGCCCTATCTATTATAAGTTGAATTACATAGAAAATGGGGTGCCAACTTCTAATCTAAGTTTTACATGCTATCATCAAAATCTAAACATAATTTTTCCTAACAAAAAGAAGGATGAGGAAAAGATGAAGGCAAGTGAGAAGGCCAAGGCTAGTGAGGAGTCAAAGAAACCTCACTCTTGTCCCTTCGATAATATTCATGAAAGTGCATTGACAGCGATGTAGAAGAGCTGGATGTTGCTGATCCAGTTGAGAAGATTGAGCTGAAGCAAGCCTTAAGGGAGTCCAAGGAGCTGCATGATCAAACTTTGCGAAGGGGCCCAAGAGAGTCTTCATCCATGCAAATCTCTCCTACCCCTGATATATATGGTGAGGACCATTGATGCCTCAACCTCACTTATGCTCTCCGAAGGACCAACCACGGAAATTGGCGATGAAGCTAAGATAGGATAAGTAGATGGCAACTTAGCTGAGCCAACCCTTGCGGTAGTTGTTGAGACAACTGCCCAGTTAGCTGATCACTTAGAGGGAAAAACTATCGAGTCTCTCATGTCCAGTGACCCCAATGATCATGAATCTGCTCGTGTGCTAGTTGAGGGGAAAACTATACACACCACAGCCGGGTTGGAGGAGTCTGTGGGAGACTTCACAAACTTGAAGTTAGGAGGTGATGGGGAGATTAAACCAAAACAGCAGAGTGGGTTTGACGAGGCTCAGACGGTTAAGACTGTCTCAGCTCAAATTCCAACTACGCTGAAGGCCAATGAAGTTGCTGTTGCAGTTGAGGCAAAGGATGGACAGGAGACCATGGCAGTTAAAACTGTTGGTCCTAAAAGCGCAATCTAAGAGGTTGAGACCTCTAAGGATGCCACTGCTGAAGACCCCAATGTAATTTCGTCTGCAGAAGGGAATGTCCAAGACCTAATGCAACTGAAACTGCAAAAGGGAATGTAGAAGTCCCCACAGTGGTTGAGACTGCTATTGAGGGTAATGAAGGCCGAAAGGAGGTTGAGACTTCCTTGGGTAAAGTTGTCGAAGAGAGAGGAAAGATGACAACTCCTCAACCAGAGTCAACTGAAAAGGAAGAAATAAGTGTGCTACATGACTGGGAGGAAAATGTCTCTGCAGAATTCCTTGACACAGATGACGAAGCTGAGTCTGCTCCCAAAGAAAAACCATTCGAGGACCCAGAAATCGAGGAAGTCGTAGCAAAAATTAGAAAGGCAAGCGAGAAAAGCTGCTCTCGCAAAATTTATCTTTGTTGATGGCCCACCCCCAATGGTGCCATCACCAGCCCATGAAGCTGTTGAGGCAGCTGAGGCACCAGTTACTCAAAAGGAAATATCAACTGAGTCCAATGAAGTTGTTAAGACACCAGATCACCACTCCACAAAGCTAAAAGATCGCCGATGAAGTTGCTGAAACAACTGAGGCACATAGAGCTGAAGACAGTATCAAGGGCAAAGGAAAGGCTCCTGAAGGAGGAGTGGGAGAAATTCCTCTTGTCCCAGAAGATTTATTCTCAGACTACTTCCCATTGTAGCTGAGGTACCCCTCAAAACCGAATCTGCTGCAGAAAGTGCCAAGTACACCGTGGAAATCCACCCTGAAGAATTTGAAGCTCTAGATGATTTACAAGTAGTGTCGTTTTGGATTTGATTTCAATGTAGTATGGCTAGAAGAGCAACAATCAAGCGACAAACTTAGAAAAGCCTTCAAGGCTATCTCATTGAAAATTGAAAATATGGAAAGAGGTTTTGCGACTCTCAACCAATGGCTGGACAATCATGATGCAGCCATCTCTAGAGATATTTGAGGCACAATTATAAGAATCAGGGAATGGACAACTCAAACAAAGGCACTCAAAAGGTAACAAGTCAGCTACTTCAAATCCCTGTTTGCAAAATTGGTGATTTAGAGTCTGAAAATGCGAAGTTTTAGCAGAGGAGAGGGACCATATTTTCAAAATAGACCATGCACACAAATCAGATATGGAGTTGTTGAAAGCTCAACATAAGCAAGACCTTCTCAAGACTGAAGCCAATCTGCGCACGGAGATGATGGTCATGAATGCATAAATGAAGACCATGGTTTGAAATGAAGGCTCTACAATCGTAACACAAGATAGCTCATTCAAAACTCATGAAAAATGGATCATATTTTGTCCCTCTCTTCTTAGAAATCATCGTTGGTGATGATGCCAAAAAGGGGCAAGATAGCAAGGGGAAGGAAGTGGAATTAAGGGGCAAAGATCCCTTAAGAAAGCCCCCCTTGAAGATCTTGATTGCAAAACCCTAACCTGGCTCATCCACCAGCTCACTCCTATCCCAGTTGCCACAGGGCGTATCAGCTAAAGAAAAAGTTGAGCTAGCTTTCAGGAAGACCAGAGAAGCCATCGAAGCTGATTTTGCCAAAGTTGATGAAAGGCAGCATGGTCGAATAGAATGATTGAAAGCCAAGTTCGGCGGTCCCCCAACATGGTTACTTAAAGACTCTCCAACAGTAAAACTCCCTCAAGAACTTGCTCCTGCTCCTGATGCAGGATCTGAGCCAAGATCACTAGAGGAATTCCAGATGCTCAAATTTGAAGGATTTTTCAAAGGAATGACTCTGAAGCAGGCTTGGGATTTGTACTGGGAAAAAGGTTTGGAACTATGTCAATCACCGAGAACCAATGAGACTCAAGGAAGCGATCGTGGGCTCAACTCAGACATGCACACTCCCAAAGGAGGAGCTGAATCTGGAAGAGGATGGGGAAGAATTGGTGAAGAGGCAAAGGCACTTCACCAACAAGGCCTGAAAATATCACATATATTAATCCCCAAAAGAAAGACTTTTTGTACTGGGTAGGACTAAATGAACATGAGAATAGAGAAGTGACCAGAAAAAATGAAGAGATGGCCAAGAGGCAAGAAGAAGAAAATAAAAGGTCGATCACAAATAGGTAGAAGGCGGATGAGAGAAGACCCAGTGCGAAACGAGCCTATGAAAAGAAGAAAAAAAGGAAGAAGAAGAAAAAAGAAAAGGAAGAGAGTCTGATGAAGATAGGCGAATATTGTAAATACACAAATATTGTAAGTACTATGTATACTTCATTTTACTTCTTAAAGCTTTGTAAAGTGCAAGAATGATATGTTCAATAAAATGACATATTCATACAAATCATTCTTTGTTTATGCACTATTTACTTTGCTATTTTATTTAAGTTTTAGCATCATCAAAAACGGGGAAATTGTTGGGAATTTATATAATAGATTTTGATGATACCATGTAAAACTTAGATTAGGAAGTTGACACCCCAATTCTACTGTAAATCAACTTGTAATAGATATGGTTCTATAAGCTGAATAGAAGCGGCCAAGTTGAAGAATACAGGACTCGACTAAAGACTAAGATGAAGAATCAGCTGTGTAGCAACTGAGTGAAGTGAAGGCAAGTCTCAGTCAAGTGATAGAAAAGCTGTCTCAGTCAGCAGACTAACAGCTGAGTCACTCCAAGATAAGTGGAGTTGACTGTCAAAAGGGTTATGCAGCAAAAAGGATCAAAGGAAGCTGAAGAGATCCGCTGTCAAAGCAAAGTCAATTGTTTGCTGAAATTAGGCATGTGTCAGACTGCCAACCTTAAAACTATTTTGCTGAAAGAGTGCAAAAAGCAAGGAACCAATGAGATGTACCTGAAAACCTGCAGAGTTTAAGGAAAGGCTGCAGAGCATTAAATTCAAGGATCAATCTACATCAAAGCTGCCAGACAATACAAGTCAACAACATCAAATTCTAGTTTGAAAAATGCATCTATCTCTTCAACGGATATATTTTTCAAAAAGGCAATATTAAAGGCTGAGGAACTCATTTGAGAGAGGGTTACCAAGACTTATGCAGTCTGAGACACATAAGAGAAATCAAGCAATCAAAGCATAACACTCTCACAAATTCTATTCAAATCCTTAAGCCTAAATTTCAAGGAAATCAATCCAACACACTCAGTGAAGGAAAGACAACTTCAAACAGTTGAAGAGGAAAAACTTGTTTAAAAGAACAAGGGGTCTACACTCCAAGGTTGAAGGAGGTGTAGTGAGGTTCCAGTTCGAACTAGATGCTTTAGAATCATTAGAGGGCTGTGTGAAAAAATCCAAGAGTTTGAAGGAGCTAAAGTAGCAAGACATCTGTTTTGTGAAGAAGCTGAGTCCCTGAAGCAAAGCCAGCTGTGTGATCAAGGCCAAGCTTGGATTGTCACCATTTTGTAACAAAGTCACAGTTACATTAGTGGATTCCTCCAGGGGTTGGAGAAGAGTGTATTAGAGTAATTACCCCATCCTTGAGCCACTATAAAATTGCTTGTGTCATTTACGATCAGCACAAGTACATTCTTGCATACTTATATTGCTATTTGTTTAAATTTGCTAAGTCAACTGATAATAACTAGCTTAAAACAAGTGTTGAAAAACATATTTCAAACAAGGGTGAAATTCTTCCACTGTAAAAACCAAGTCTACTGAATATTTAAAGAGTTAACTGAATCAGCTGAGTTATTCTATCAACAGCTCAGTCGAGTCTGTTGAGTGGCTAACTCTGCTGTGCAAGTACACTAAGCGGACCACCAAGGACCCAGCTGACTTGTGATTAAAACTCAGACTTTAAAAAGGACGAAAAAGTTGGTAAAGTCTATTAACCCCCCTTCTAGACTTTACTTTATCACCCCTTGGGACATACAAGATCCAGATGGATAATACATCATTTCCAGCAATTATGGAGCTCAAGAACAAGGGTGTTCCAGAGAAACAATTGCTGCGTCTTAAAGATTGGTTTTCAAAATATTTGTTCAGAGTTCAACATATAGGAAATCACAATCTTGTTCTAGATTATCTGTCTAGATCACAACCATTACAACTAGTATCTTCAAAAGGTATTTTCCCAGTTATATTAATGGCATATCCTGAAGGCCAATTTCCCCCGAAGAAAACACCTTTCAAAGACCTCAGTGATTTACAAAAAAATTTGCATACATTTCATGTTTTATCACTTAGCCAAAATTGTTGTTTAAGTTAATATCCCTTTCGAGAGGGCATGTTTTTATCTAGATAAACCTTTCCATTTGATCCTTACCATTTCCATTACTACTCTCATTCCAAAAGATGGCCTATGGTATTTGTGGTGTCTTTCCACCCTTTACTACCATGCAGTGGAAATGTCATTAGAAGTATGTTGTCATTCCTCCAAAATCCAGTCAACCAGTTGTCCAATCCCTGGACTTTTCTTGTATGGTATGACAATATTCAAAATTGGAAGGAAATGTTACGAGCAGATGTGGGTCAGAACAAGATGTCCCGGATTTATATATTTTCATGGTATTCCACTGGTATTTCACAATGAAAAAGGGTATCGATTTATACCGACATCTTTACATTTCACATGGAAGGTTTTACCAGGAACAATCACCAACCAACAACATGAGGTTAATGAATTATACATGCATCTCCAGGTTGTAAACAAGCTTCACCAAACCCACCTAGACCGGAGCCTATATATACATCACTCGTGATAGATCCATGTGTTGATGAACTAGAGTCGAGTCACCAAGAAGAATATAATCAAGAAGGTGACACAGATACTCAGATGTTTGAGCCAGATACCAAAGAACCGCGGCGTGTTGAAGAAGAAGACATTGATTGGGACAACTTTGGATTATTTTGGACAGAACCCTTATCAAAGGAATACTAAGACTACCACTACAATCCATGACAAAAGGAGCACTGTATAATTGTCCTTGTAATGGACAAGTGTCAACTTATAATAAGTGTATTTTTAGTGGACACATGTCAGTTTATGGTTGTAAGTGTAGTTGGACAAATGTCAGTTTCTTATCCTTGTAATGTAACACATGTCTTCTTGTTGTGGTAAGTGTCCTTTTAGTGGACACGTGTCATCATATTATTTAAGGTATCCATGCAGGTGACATGTGTACATGATTGGTGTCTTGTTAGTGGACACATGTCTGGTTTTCATTAAGAAGGTCTAAGAAGGCAACACATGTCAAGCAGAGGTGTCTTATAAGAGGGACATGTGTCACTCCCTTATTTTGTACATGAGGCCTATTTTATTTTTTAATAAGTTGGGAGTACTGGTCGAAGGGAGGGTATAAATTCCACATAAACTGAAAGATACAGGGTTCGAACCCTGGTCAACACCCTTATAAAGGGTTAGTAATACCACTTGAGCTACAAGCTAGTGGTTGTACATGAGGCCTATTTAAGGACCTCTTCAATTGTATGGAAAACTCTGACGGAAATCAAAATACAATCTTCCTTTTACAAAATATGAGTTTCTAATTCTCTTTTATATCTCTTCAAAAGCCTCTTAGATAATCTGCAAATATTTTTCAAATTCTTCGATCTTCTTCATGAAGTATGCTCTGTACTTCCCTCTTTAAGGATCTTGTACATCAGAACCATGATGAAGTACGTGGCATAATATTATTAGGCACGGTCCCCTCAATCCATACAATGGTTAGAATTTTTCAAGTTTTGATTGTACGGTCTTATTGTGAGACTCTGCTTGGGAAGTCAGTGTCTTAGGCTAAGGTGCGAAGGGTCTTGTGGTGGTTTCATACTCACATAACCTCATGGAGTGGCTAAGACCGTCTAGAGCCAGGTGTTGGAGCCCCACAAACCCATACCCTTAGGCAGTCTTAGTCAATCCAAGAGGTTAAGAAAGCATGACACATACATGAGACCTACTGCACCTTAGCATAAGCGGCACACCTTGCCAGGATGACTTTCTGGCCAAACCTCTTAGAAAGGTCATTCATTCAAAACTTCAATGAATTCTAACAACCTTATGGATTGAGGGGATCGTGCCTAATATTATCAAGCATACTTCATGAAAAAGATCGAAGAATTTGAAAGATAATTGTAGATTAGCTAAGAGGCTTTTGAAGAGACATAAAAGAAATTTAGAAACACATTTTTTTTGAATAAATGCGAATATATACATAAAAATGAAAAAGAGTAGTCCTGATCGCAGGCTGATCAGGTAACCAAAGTAGTAAAGCGTGAGAACAAAGTCAAAGAAACTAACGAAATAGTCACAAGCCGACCAGATGGCTGAATGGTTGGGGCCTCGTTAAAACCTTCCAAGGTAAAACCTACCCTTGTGTGAAAAACCCTTGGAAGGAAAAAGAGTACCCCCATGAGAAAAAAGCGTCCAAAACAGAGAAAACTAGAAGATCAATCGCACTAGCTAACAAACCTATAGTTGGCTTGGCCAATATAATCCTGAGTGAGGGACGAGATTATGGCCGCTGGGGGCGCCCCCCACCACGTATCCTCATGCGAAGACTTGCTAAGAATATTCGCTGCCCGGTTGCCTTCCCCGAACATGTGCGAAACCACCAAGTTCATCCGAGAAAGGAGGTGCGAGTGTATCGCCACATGCTCGGATGTCACCAAGGAACCTCTGTGGATCTCTTCCGCAGCAATTCCACCACATAAACCGACTCCGACTCCAACCATAGATGATTCCAGCCGCTTGCAGAAGCATAATGGATGGCCCGCATTGCTGCCATCAACTCTGCCTCAAAAGCAAAACCCAAACCACATCTTTCCACAAAACATCCGCGAAAGAACCCTCTGCAATTGCGAAAAACTCCGGAAGCAGTGAGATGCCTGGGCGAGCCAGATGTGCTGCCATCGGTGTTCACTTTAATCCATCCCAGTAAGGGTTTCTGCCAATTAACCTGAACGATCTTCGGGGCATGTCTTGGGAACCCAGGGACCCATAGCTGACGAAGAATGAGAAGGTCACTTTGGTCATTATGCATGCAACCTCTGTCCAAGGAAGATGACTCGAGAATAAGAACACAAAGGCGTAGGATGGCCGTCTCTAGTGTCCAGATCTTGTCATGGAAGGTCAAGTCATTTATGATTTGCCAGATGAGCCAAATACAGGATAACACAGCAACCCGCCAAAGAAAAGAAACCTGCTCACTAAAATGAAAACTCATTAAACGCACCAGGAATTCATTGAAACTATAATCCCTAAAGTGATGGATATCAAAAGAATCGAAAATCCACTTCCATAGGGCCCCTGCAAAAGCACATGAGACAAATAAATGGTCAACAAATTCCGCGTGAGCACAACAAAGAACACAAACCGAGGGGCCTGTAAAGGAACCCCGTGGTCGCAGAACGTCTTAAACCGCCAGTCAATTGTGAATGGCGCCAAGTCACAATCGAACGTCTTTCTGGAATGTGAGGTGACCAAATCCAAGAACCCCATTGAAACACCGGAGAGTGAGGGTGCAAATATGAGTAAGCCGCCTTCGAGGAAATGGTCCCATCATCAAAGTGTATCCATGCCCGTGCATCCGACGAATCCGGGGCAATGGGGATTCTAGCAATATCTCGAACCATATCCAAGTATGCCTCTATAAATGATAGACTGAAGTGCCAAGTCCCATCGTAAAAGTAATCCGAGATCTGTTTGCGAAATAAATATCTCAGTACTCTGCGGGATACCAATCCTATTTGCAATGGTGTAACTTGACCAATTATCCAAATTAACAAAATGCTGGAGTTGCATCCGAATCCAAATGGCGATCCTCCAAGAATCCGAGATCCCGGGCGAACCCCTCCATATGGAAGAGGGGATGTACGAACAACATGGAAAACCCTCAGAAGTGAAAAAGCGCTTTCTGAGGGTGCTGTAAACCAAAGAGTTTGAAGTCATAATCTTCCAACCCATCTTCATAAGGAAGGCATTATTGGCAACAACGATGGAATGGACGTCCAAGCCTCCTTCCGCCCGTGGCATACAACAACGACTCTAGTAACCACCACTGAACCCTTAGAGTTCATATTCCCAGTCTAGATGAAATTACGCATGGCCTTCTCCATTTGCCGAAGCAATGTTCTAGGCCACTTGTAAACCATCATGGTATGCACGAAGGAGCTGGTAATCACCGAATCCACCAAACAAATGCGACCAGCGATAGACAACAAGGACCCTTTCCACCTCCTGAATTTAAAGATAATCTTATCGAACACTTTGGTGAAGATCCGCCACTTTAGGCGCACCCTTGAAGATTGGGGCGCCTAGATAGACCGTAGGGAAGGCACCCATATGCATCCCCAGAATCGCCTGATACGCCGCACATAATTAGAAACCCGACCGCCAAAATAAACTTTAGATTTATTCGATTGAAAATCGCCTGAAATGTCCGCATAAAGATTGAGCACCTGAATAATGGAACGTGCATTGCTCGTGGAGGCCCCATACATAATCACAATATCGTTCGCATACATAATCGACGAAAGAAAGCTCACCTACTTAGGCGCAATAAACGCCTGAAGGTGGTTCCTCATCTACTAATCTACTCAGAAAGTCTTCTGCGATGCAAAAGAGCAGGGGTGATAATGGATCCCCCTGCCTAACCCCTCGAAAACAAGAGAAATAACCCACAGGCGACCCATTTAGAAGGACCAAAATTCTGGAAGAATGAACGATAATCTCTATCTAGTGAATGAACACATCGGAGAAACCAAAGCGACACAACACGTGAATCAGAAATCCCCAATTAACTGTATCGAAAGCCCTGTGGATATCAATTTTTAAGATCATGTTTGTGTCATTCCGCCCCTGCAAAATATTAAACCCTTCCGAAACCAACGCGATGCAGTCGTGAATTTGCCTGCCCGAAATAAATCTAAACTGAGTCGGAGACAAGTAAGAAGAATGATGGAGCCCAAACGAGTAGCCAAAATCTTCGTGATAATCTTAAAAAGAAAGTTACTCATGACGATCGGTCGAAAATCCTCCACCGCATTAGCCTCCTTGGTCTTTGGGATGTGTGCCATGAAACTGGCGTTCAGTCCCGCCGGAAAGGAGGTCGTGACAAAGAAATAATGGACGGCCGCCAATACCTCATCTGACACCACATCCCAGGAATGCTGATAAAATCTCCCACTGAAACCGTTCGGCCCCGGAGCACTATCCAAACCCATATCAAACATTGCCTCTTTAACCTCGGATTCCGAAGGAATGGCCGTCAAGAACGCATTATCGATTGTGGTAACCGTAGGTGAAATCAACTGGTTAACCAAAGTGTAATCCGAGCTGGTATGCCCTGTATCTGCGAAAAGATCCGTATAAAATGAAATAATGTGATTTCCAAGGGCCACTGGATCCTCTGTGTATGTACCATCAACCATCAGTCCCTGAATCCCTGAACGCCCATTTCTAATCTGGCAGCGATGGTGAAAGAATGTCGTGTTGCGGTCCCCATCTTTTAACCAAGCGGAGCGAGCCTTCTGCTGAAGAAAATCAGACTGCATGAGCAACGTGCGAGAAAGCTCCCTCTGCGCCTCCAATTCTCTTTCCCTGAGTTCCTACGTGAAACCCTCGGATTCAATATCTGCTTGAATCTGCTGGACCCTTTCCATCTAATGATCCACCTGACGATTAACACCCCCAAATACCTCCTTATTCCATACCTTAATCGTCTGTCTCAACCTTTTGATCTTCCACATGACACGCTACAAAGGGTTAGGTGACGCGCACGGGAGTGCCCAAGAGGTAGTGACAATACCCCGGAATGAAGCATGATGAATCCACGTGCTGCACCGAAAAGGTAACGGGCCCTTGGTAATGGAAGAAGAACAAGAGACCATAATGGGATGGTGATCTGAACCAATGCGCGGAAGGACTAAACCCTTAACAACTTGCCGAAGAGCAAAAAATTGACCAGTTGCCAGGGCTCGATCAAGTTTAGCCTGAAGAAGAGCTAGAGGCCTACGGGGGGAGCACCAAGTAAACAAATTCCCCAAAGTTGGCACAACAAATAACCCTGCATCCTCCAAGAAATCCCTGAAGTCCTTACAAGAAGCCTGGGATAAAGTACCCATGCCAGAACGCTCATGATGTCCCAACACAGCATTGAAATCCCCAATCAGCAGCAGATCAGTAAGACCCAAATTCCTCAGCTCCAACCAAAGGGCACGACGAGCAACATGATCACACAAACCATGAGCAAAACCAACATGGAAAACCATAGAACCAAATTGAATTTGCAAAATAATACACTGAGAAGAAGACCAAACCTGATTATGGACAGAAATGCTTGCATCGCATAGGACCCATATATCTGGGCGACCGTTCGCCCGAAAGCTCTGAGCAGCGAAACTGAGCCCCAAGCTATTCCAGTAAGAATCCAAAATGGATGAAATGTCCACCTTAGGTTAACATATGGCTAAAATCGAAGGTTTATGTTTGTGACATAAAGCCTTAAGAACATTACGAGATGCAATGTTCCTAATCCCCCGGATATTCCAGAAGATGCAATTCATTGAGAAGGCGGTGGAGGTGGCGCCCGTGTCGATCGCACGGTAAAAACAGGCGTGTGGTGTGTTGTGGAGTCTGACAATTGTGAATTACCAACTTCTTCGCATAATCCGCCCATCTCTTGATCTTTGCAATGTTGATTTCATGTGGCTCTGTATGCTCTGTTCGATAGTTATGTCGTATATCAAGGGACGGACTGTCGCCACACTCCGGAGAATACTAGATTTCGCCCGATCCAAGGAGGAGTCATCCGGAAGGCACGGTGAGAGCTCGAATGGCTTTCCCAAAGGATACTTGAACCGTAATAGGCATAATGGTGGAAACCGTGGGTGTTAGAAGTAGTGGCCTTGGGAGAAGACTCCCTAGCCGGATAATCGGCCGAAATTGTGTGGATGCGAGATCACGGGAATCGTCTGAGCCAAGCGCCTCAAATGTGTTGCCAAGAGGGGATATCCATAGGGCAAGTGACAATTGCGCGGGAGAGATCCAGGCGACGATCGGCCGTATTTCCCATTGAGTCATCAACGGCCTTGCCCATGTCCTGCTGCATAGGACGATAAATTTTGCGAACCCGTGAACATCCCCGTTGTGCCGAGTTTTGATGTCCCATTGACGTCCCTGCGCGTCCCTGATCTGGAGAAACTCGCCTTTCCATAGTAGGTTTCATATGTAACTGACACGAATGAGCACTGACCCACCCGTTCAACCATATTGTGATCTTCCAAGGGCTTAGACAGAACAATATCCACCAAGACCCGGATGAAATGACCCAGGGAATCGTCCAACGATCGATGGTCTATTTGTATCGGGTTCCCAATCACACTGGCTATTCCCAATATGGTATTAGGATCCCAGTATTCCAAACCAAGCTCGTAGATTCGAATCCAAACACTTGCTATCGACGTGTGCACTTTGTAGGGATTGAAATCCGGGACCCATGGAGAGAGACGAATAGTACCCGGATTGAGCGCCAAGTTAATACGAGCATGAGCTCGAGCACGATCCTGCGCATTAGAGAACTTAACACAAAAAAATCCCTTACGCAAGGGGATTAGTTTCCAGTCAGTTTTAATTCCCCATAGTTCAGATAGGCGTTTATGCAACATCATGGTCGCCCATGGTTTATTACCTTTCCCTAAAATCACCCTTCCAATTAATGAATTAGAGAATTCAGCTACACGTTGCTGATAAACATGTTCATCAATAGTGACGGAATAATAGTCGCCTTTTCTAACCGGCTTAGGGATAGAATTGGCTGTGCCAAAAACCACATGAGAAAATGATTTGAAATTACCTTGGGCCTGTGTAGTGTAATTCATGTCGTGTTGTGTACCAGTAACCTGTGAGAAAGTAGTATCGAAAGGATGGGGATTTCCTGACACCATTTTTGCATAAGAGTGAACCAATTGCGAATTAGTGTTGGATTCATGAGTCGATTGTCATAGGTTCGATGCATGGGGGATGGCCCTATTGTCGTAGGTTCCAGCCGGCAGAGCAACATTGAAGGTCGAACACGCAACTTGAACGCCCTGGGGATGTCTGTGGTGGCCCCAGGGGTCATCACTCCCCTGGGGGATGGCTGCCCTGGAGGAAAGGGCAGCCGCCGACCCCTCATTAAGGGGGGCCGGCCCCCCCATGGCCATTGGAGACCATGGGGGTAAAGGTAGACGCAACAACGACTGCAATGCTCATGGGGGCCGGGCCCCCCTTTCCTTGTTCGACCTGCGTGTGAGGAGGACGCATGCTCTGCAAGTAATGCTCTGCCGGAGCAAGGCCTGAACTATGATGAGGAGGAGCTGAGGATGTTCATGGAGCAGTGGAGGGGATGAGGTCCGATGGGATGCCAAAAGCGGAGAGAGAAATACGTCCCCCCTTGCCGATGGGAACGGCGCTGCGCGCAGCAGAAGAATCGTTGGCCTGAGAAGAAATATTAGGAACCCTATTTTCATGGATTATCGATGGAGGATAATTATTCGAGCCACGTTCCATCGTTGATGGATGTAAAAACACAGGCACCGACGGAGGGTCCCCAGAGAGGCGCTGCGCAGCGGTTACATCTTCCACGTGTGTTTAGTTCTGGCGGGGATGGTGCGCTACATGTGGAGGAGGATCAAAGTTCGACGTGTGGCCATACCATGGCGGGTCTGCCATGAAGGCAGTTGGAGAAGATGATCGAGAGAGGTTTTTAGAAACACATATTTGTAAAAGAAAGATTTTATTCTGATTTCCGTCTGAGTTTTTCATACAACTGAAGAGGTCTTTAAATAGGCCTCATGTACTTTTTGAATATGCTCTCTTGAAGACGACGACTGACTGGTTTGAACCATCTCCGATCATCAGTGATCTCGATCACCCGCACGCTCGACAGAGACGTTACAGGTTTCCGGTGGTTCTACGATGTCAGCGCTTCAATCCTCTTACCACAAAACCACGTGTAATTTGGGTATTCCTTCACAGCACATATCTTCAATGGATGATGAACCTAGGGTTTCTGTAAAAACCCTACCTCGTCTGTCCTTCATAGTACCATTCATGGTGGCACTAAATCCTTTGGCTCTTACCTCCCGTCCAATTTTATCCCGTATAAGTCTAAACCTTCCGAGGATGTTAATCGTAACATCATGTTTGAAAAAGAATTGGTCCCATCAGAATTTTATCTTCCCTCCTCATTTATATCTTCATTATGCAGTGCCTCCCATGGTGGCTACATCCCCTTGCTGAGTCACGAGATGGTTGGACACCATATGAAGGGGGCGGCTTCCTCTACCCCCATGGCGCTGCGATCATTTGCTCATGTGGGCTAGCCCCTACCATGTTCTTTTAGGGGCGGCTGCTACTACACTCAGCATGGCCGCCCCCTCCCAGTGGGTGATGACCCCTGGGTTCCTCCTTCAGGCGTCATTCAGAATGTGGTCCCCAGTCCAAGTTGCAACAATCCAGCAGGGACCAATCATGTGGTTCCACTTCATCCACCGCGCGATTATAACAATGTTTCCCCATTATTGAATTATATATCAAAGGTTATCACAAGTACCTTTAACCTGGTATGTCCATTCCAAGTAAAGTTATCCCAGGTGCGTCGTACACTGGTAATTCTCATTCTTATGCTAATGTGCTTAATGGTTGCATTAGTTCTATCCCTGAAGCGGTTAAAAATGGTGAATATTTTTCTGTTACTATTGATGAAATATGGTATCAGCAACGCATTACGGAATTTTCTTATGCTCTTATTGGTCGTGTGATTCTTGAAAAGGGTAGTAAACCATGGGCTTTGATGCCTCTCCACAATCATCTTTCGAAATTATGGAAAATACAAGGGGATTGGAAATTAATACCACTGGGTTAGGGGTATTAAATTCTCTTTGGATATGGATCGCACTTGGGCTGCTTCTCATTCCTCATGGTTTCTTAATCCGGGGTGTATTCATTTGTCTCCATGGGTCCCAGATTTTAACCTATACAATATTTCACTTCGATTGCTAGTGTATGAGTGCGGATATTTGAGCTCAGTTTTGAGTACTGGGAACCTAATATTACTATGGGCATAGTCAAAGTTGTGGGTAATCCGATTCAAATTAATACTAAGTCCCTTAATGGCTTCCTAGAGCATTTTGTTAAAGTTCTAGTGGAGGTTGATCTAGCTAGGCCCCTTCAAGATTATGTTATGCTCGAACGAGTTGGTCAGTGCTTGTTTGTCTCTTTGAGCTATGAAAAACTTCCGGATTTCTGTTTAGTATCATCTTGATAAGCCAATTCGACATCTCTATCGTGCCATTAGCGATCAGTCTCTCGACTCTGCCAAACACAGACTTATGGCTGATGTTGCACATGGTCCTTTACCTCCTCTTCACAGTATGAATATTACTAGGAACTCCGATGGCCCTCAGGCCTTGAAGATCGCTGTAACTGAGAAATTGGGTGACTATGCGGAGGATGAAGATAGGACTTTGGCATTTTTTTTGAATAAATTGAAAGATATATAAAAATGAAAATAGAGAGTCATCCTGATCACAGGCTGATCAGGTAACCAAAGAAGTAAGCCTGTAAATAAAATCGAGAACAAAGTGAAATGGTCACAAACCGACCAGATGGTTGAATGGTTGGGGCCTCGTTAAAACCTCCCAAGGTAAAACCCACCCTTGTGGGGAAAACCCTTGGCAGGAAAAAGAGTACCCCTCATAATGGAAAAGTGCGTCCAAAAAATGATAAAAGCAACCAGGACGCGCTAGCTAAAAAATCTATAATTGGACTGGCCAACATAGTCATCCGTGAGATAATGTGCGAGCTCCTCAGGCGGGATGCCCCACCATGTACCATGGTCCGTCTTCTTGCTAACCATGTCTGCCACCCCATTGCCTTCTCGAAAAATATGTGAGACCACCAAATCCATCTGAGAGAGAAGATGCAAAGTGTAACGCCATTTGTTAAGGTGACGCCATGGGACTTTAACAGATCTCTTCTCCAGCAAGTTCACCACATACATTGAATCCGATTCAAGCCAAAGTTTTGTCCATCCCTTCACAAAAGCATAGTGAATTGCCCACATTGCTGCGACCAATTCAGCTTCAAACTCATAACCCGCGCCACAACTATTCACAAAACACCCCCGAAAGAAACCTCTACAATTCCAGAAAACCCCGGAAGCTGTGAGACTTCTCGGCGCCCCTGAAGAACTGCCATCCGTATTCACCTTGATCCATCCTGGAAGGGGTTTTTGCCAATTAACTTCCACGATCTTCGGGGCTTGTCTAGCCCGCCCCGGAACACGCAGCCTACCCAGGATGAGAAGGTCTTGTTGGTCATTGTTCATGCAGCCCCGATCTAATGAAGACGATTCAATGATGAGAACCCTAAGATGAAGAATAGCCGCGTCAACCGTCCGGGTTTGTTGTGGAATACCAACTCATTCGGATATGCGGATCTGCGGGACGAGAATAGCCACACGCCATAAGAAATCAACTTTTGCTCACTAAAATAAAAATTCATTAATCGCACCAGGAATTCATTAAAGTAATGCGCCACAAATAGGTGAACGTTATATGAATCAAAAATCCATCGCCAAAGAGCTCCTGCAAAGATACAAGAGACAAATTTTTTTAATAATTGCGAATATATATATTAAAAATGAAAAAGAGTAATCCACGATCACAGCGGTCGGGTAACCAAATGAAAGCCTGGAAATAATGTTAACAACCAAAAACGAAGTGGTCACAAGCCGACCATATGGGTGAATGGTTGGGGCCTCGTTAAAACCTTCCAAGGTAAAACCCACCCTTGTGGGAAAAACCATGGAAGGAAAAAAAAGTACCCCAGGAAAATAGGCACCAAAAAGAAACCTCGAGTGGTGGCGCATTAAGTAACAAACCTATAGGTGGATTGGCCAACATAATCATCAGTGAGGTAGTGAAGAATGTCTGTGGGTGGGATGCCCCACCAGGCGCCACTCTCAGTCTTCTTACTCGGCATGTCCGCCACCCGATTGCCTTCACAAAAGATATGAGAGACTACAAGATCAATGTCATTGAGCGGATGCAAGTATGGCGCCAAGAACTAAGATGTCTCCATGGGACCTCCATCGTTCTCTTCTCTAGCAGGAGTTCACCACATACATTGATTCCGATTCTAGCCAAAGTTGTGTCCATCCTTTTGCAAATGCGTAATGAATCGCCCACATTGCTTTGCGACCAATTCAGCCTCAAATGCGTGCCACGAACCACAATGATGGACAAAGCATCCGCGAAAGAATCCTCTACAATTCCGGAAGACACCGGAGGCGGTTAGATTGCCCGCGCCCCAGCGGCATCCGTGTTAACCTTGATCCAACCCGGAGGGGTTTTGCCACTAGACCTCTACAATCTTCGGAGAATGCCCGACCCTTCCGGAACTCTTAAACCACGCAGATAAAGAGGTCTGCTGGTCATTATTCATGCATCCCCGATCTAAAGATGCGGATTCAACAATGAGTACTGTAGGTGAATGAGTGCCGCCTCCGAGTCCGTTTTGTTGTGGAAAATCAGCTCATTACGGATGTGCCAAAGAAGCCGATCTGAGGATAATATTGCCACACGCCAAAGGAAAGCGACCTGGTCACTAAAATTAAGAGCCATAAGCCACCAGCTTCATTGAAATTAAGCCTGGAAGGGGTGCACGTGAAAGGTTTGGAAGATCCAACGCCATAGATGCCCCAAAAGCACATGAAACAAATAAGTGATCGGCCGATTCCCCGATTCCCCGCAAAGAACACAAACCGAAGGGCGGCAAAATTTCCCCTAGCTCGTAAGAATCTCGGGCGCCAAACGGTTGTGTATAGCTCTCACGCCACCACGATCTCCGTTACGGGATATCTTGAGACCAAATCCAAGAACCCCATCTAACGATCGGGCGGGGCGTAAGGATTTATAAGCCATCTTCGAGTGATCAACCATCTTGAGTTCATCCAAACACGAGTATCCCAGGATGTAGGTGCAATGGGACACGCACGATAGCTCCTCGAACCAGCTCGAAATAAGCGTCCACAAAGGGGAGGGTGAAGTGCCGAGGATCCATCATAAAAGTAATCGGAGATATCTTTCTTTGGAATAAATACCTATAATCCTCTGCGAATGCCAATTACATCACGGAATGGAATATCCCAACCATTATCAATCCAAAATAATACCTCGGAATTGGCGCCGGATCCAACGAGAATCATCCAAGCAATCAAAAATACAGGGTTTAATCCCGGCCAAATAGAAGAAGGAATGAATGACCGCCGGATGTCCCCATTTCTAGTAATGTCACTGTCTGTAGTGTCCCGAAAACCAATGAGTCCGAGTTCGAACCTTCGGCACCAACTTCATTAAGAAAGCCTTGTTAGCGCCTTGAGCGATCGCACGCCCAATCCTCCCTCCGCCTACGGCATGCAACATGTATCCCGATTGACCATTACCTTGCCTTTAGAATTCACATCTCTGTCCAAATGAAATTACGCATGGCTTTTTCCATTTGTTTAAGCGCGTGGCAGCCATTTATAAATCATCATGGAATGCACGAAAGAACTAGTTATCACCGAGTTAACAAGGCAAACCCTACCAGCGAGGAGAGTGACGGAGCCTTTCCAACGTCGGAACTTAAGGATTATCTTGTCAAAGATAAAGGCCGCAAATCCGCGACCTTTGGAGGTCCTTGAAGATAGGGCGCCCAAGTAGATGGTGGAGAACGTCCCGGATGAATCCCTAAAATATGTTGCACCCTCCCACGGACATAATGCGAAACTCGCCCCAAAATAAACTCTTGATTTCTCGCGGACTAAACACTTGACCCGAGATATCTCGCATAGTGAGTAAGAATCAAAGCAAGGCCCGGCATTGGAAGAAGCCGCCCCACACATGGTGATGATATCGTCCGCATATAGAATGGATGCTTAGGAAGATAATGTTCCTTGGCGCCGTGAAGGCAGATAACTTGGGATCGAGCCATAGCCGCAGCCTACAAACCGACCCAGGACCTCCTCCGCAATACAAAACAATAGGGGTGATAAGGGATCCCCTTGTCTGACTCCTCTAGAACAGGAAAAATAACCAACCGGCATCCCATTCAACAACACTGATATTCTGGACGACCAAAGAACCACCTCCACCCAACGCACGAATGTCTCGGAAAAACCAAAACGTCGAAAGACATGTAGTAAAAATCCCACCTCAAAGTGTTGAATGCCTTACGAATATCGATTTTCAAGATTATCATATTCGAATCCGTGCGTCCTTGTAAGACATTAAACCCTTCGATACCATCGCAATACACTCATGAATTTGTCTACCCGGGATAAAACCAAATTGAGTCGGGGATAAATAGTCAGCAATAATCGAACCCAAGCGCGTAGCCAAGATTTTCGTGATAATCTTGAAAAGGAAATTGCTCATGACAATAGGGCGGAAGTTTTCAATGACATTGGCATCCTTAGTCTTAGGGATGAGCGCCATGAAGCTGGCATTCAATCCCGTAGGAGACGAATTATTAAAGAAATAGCGAACAGCGTCTGTTACCTCAGCAGATATGACATCCCAGAAATGGCGGTAAAAATTCCCATTGAACCCATCAAGCCCCGGGGAGCTATCTGAATCCATATCAAACACCACTGTCTGCACCTCAGAATCAGAGGGAATGGCTGTTAGGGTGGCATTGTCCCGCGCCCCAACCATTGGAGTGAGCACTTGGTCGACCAGCGAGAAATCCGTGATGGAGCTCCCGTTTTCCGCAAAGAGCTCCTCGTAAAATGAAATAATATGATTCCCAAGGACCGTAGCATCATCAGTGAAATTCCCTACCATTATAAGCCCCTGAATCCCCGTGCGTCCCCGTGCGATTTAATCTAGTCTTCCGATGAAAAAATGTTGTGTTACAATCCCCATCCTTAAACCAGGCGAAGACGGGCCTTTTGTTTAAGGAATTCAACTGTGAGACAGCAACATCTGCGAAAGCTTTAGCTGGGCATCCACTCTCTATCCCTGAGAGAGGAGGTATAGCTCAAAGCCTCAATATCTGCTGAATCGATGAAGGTGCTCCATCCGGCTATCCACGTTGCGGTTAACATCCCCAAACACATCCCTGTTTCAATCTTTAATAACATGACGCAAACCCGCTTGAGCTTCCCCATGACTCGCAATATAGGGTGGTGCGTGTCACAGGGAGAGCCCCAAGAGTTGTAACCAAATCCGAAAGAATCGTGTTACATCCACATCGCTGAAAACGAAAAGAATCGGACCCCTAGTAATGGTCGAGAGCAAGCAACCAAAATGGGGTGATGATCGGAACCAATGCGAGGAAGAACCAAGCCCTTGACATCCTTCCAAAGTGCGAAGAAAGGGCAAGTAGCCAGGGCTCGTCCAACTTAGCCTGAAGTAAAGATAGAGGACTCCGTGAGAGCACCAGGTAAATGAATTCCCGTTGTCGGAACCGCAAACAAAATGGCGTCCTCTATGAAATCCCGAAATCCTGGCACGAGGCTTGGGAAAGAGTATCATTGCGCGAGCGTTACGTGATGTCCCAAAACCTCATTGAAATCCCCAACAAGCAATAGATCCGCCAGGGCAAATTCCGCAAATCCAACCAAAGCTCACGTCGTGCAATGTAATCACACAAACCATGAGTAAATCCAACATGAAATATCAAAGAACCAAATTGAACATGGAAAACAATGCACCTCGGGTAGAAGACCTGACACGATTAAGAATAGTGATAGTGGAGTCGTGAAGAACCCAAATGTCCGCCGCCCATTTACTCGAAAGCTTTGACCCGCAAGTGTCAAACCCAGTATGCCAATAAAAGTCGGAAATAGTCGAAAAGTCCACCTTAGGTTCACAAATAGCTACAATAGAAGGCTTATGCTTGTGACATAAAGCCTTAAGAACATTGCGAGAAGCAACATTCCCGATCCCCCAGATGTTCCAGAAGATGTAATTCATTGAGACGGTTGAGGGGGAGTCGCCCGTGAAGATCGCACGGTGAAAACAGGCGTGTGATGCATAGCAGAGTCTGATGATTGTGGAAGATCCACTTCATCTGCATAATGCGCCCATTTTTGATGCCGCGAAGTTCATCTCGTGAGGTTCGAACTTTCCGTTTCAATAGTAATGTCATGAGCGGGTCGGCCCCCCGACGTAACTTTATGGAGAATTCGATCTGAAGCTGAATCCAAAGAGCTATCCCGGAAGGCACGACTCAGAGCACGAATAGGCTTCCCCAAAGGATACTATACTGTGATAGGCATAATTGCGGAGGTTGAAACGGTTTTCGCACTTGAAGTACTGACCTTGGGCGATGACCCCCTGGTTGGATACTCGGTGTAGTCATCTGCGGGTTGTTGATCCTGTGATTCAACTGAACTAAGCGCCTCGAAGGTGTTACCAAGATGGATTTCTGGAGGACAAGCGACTATGGCACGAGGGGGAGATCCTGCATGCGTATTCGAACCCGTGTTTCCCATTGAGTCATCCACGGTCTTGCCCTTACCCTGCTGAACAGGACGATAAATTCTACGAACCCTGGATCGCCCCCACTGAACAGAGTTGTTGCGATTAGCAGGCTCCCGTGGCCGTTCCTGGGCCGGTGAATTACGCCCATCCTTGTCCATATTACCCACGGTGTTAAAACGACAAGAAGATGTAGAGTGTCCCGTAACACTGCACGTCGAGCAAAATGCAGGTAGTTTTTCATAAGTGATGGAAACAAAAGAACATTTCCCGGTGCGTTCAATCATAATGTGTTTCTCCAAAGGTTTTGAGAGGTCCACATCCACTAGAACCCGAACAAAGTGGCCCAAAGAACCATCCAAAGAGCGCTGATCAATCTGTAATGGGTTCCCAAGAGCACTGGCAATCCCCATAATGTTATTGGGGTCCCGATTTCAGTGAGTTCAAAGATCCGCACCCAAACATTGGCTACTGAAGACTGCGCCTTGTAAGGGTTAAAGTCAGGCACCCACGAAGATAGACGAATAGTACCAGGGTTAAGCGTCCAATTGGTGCGTTGCTGAGCCCGAGAGCGATCCTGCGCATTGACATAAAAGAATCCCTTGCCCAGTGGAATTAGTTTCCATTCATTCTTGATGCCCCATAAATCAGATAAGCGCTTATGTAAAAGCATGGTGGCCCATGGCTTGATACATTTTCCTAAAATAACCCGTCCAATTAATGAATAGGAAAATTCAGCGAGACGTTGCTGGTAAATGTTGTCATCAATAGTAACAGAATAGTAATCACCTTTGCGAACAGGTTTGGGGATCGGATTTTTACCAGAGACCACTGTAGAAAACAGATTGGGATTACCTGGGGCCTGAGTCGTTGAATCCATTTGTTTGATACCGGCCTGTGGGGAAGTTGAATTAGTCGGATGGGGTTTCTGAAATAACTGCGCAAAAAATAAACTTGATGACCCATGTTACTAGCCAAGGTTGTTGGGTTGACGAGTTAGTGCGGCTCATGGTGGCGAGCATCCAAAGAGGTGAGAAGCATTTATTGGTGGGCATGCGAGGAGGAGTCTATGAGGATGGGAGATCGTGCCCAGGGGGCATCACTCCCCGAGAGAGGCTGACCGTGGGGCATCACTCCCCCGGGAGGGGACCACTCTAGAGGACAGAGTGGCAGCCCCCCTCATGGAGATTAGAAGGCGACCCCCCATGGACAAAGGCGACCATGGGGTAAAGGAGCATCCATAGACGCGGCAAATGTGTGGGGCAATTTCAGGTGCATGTCGCTAGAGACATGCCCGTCTCATAGTAGTCTGAGTGCCCATCTCTACCCGCCACTGCGTGAGGACTTGCTGCGTTGATGTTTGCTTTGCTATGGCACGGGACCGCTGGGAGGGAGCGCGGGACCACGATGGGCGCTTGTTGTCTTGAGTTGTTGGCGCCTTGGCTTTGAGGGCTAGTACGAGGTTGCTTGATGTGGCTGCAGTATACGTGCGGCGTGGCCGGACCACGCCTTGTGGGGATGTCGAAGACCGCTGCTGCGTGCTTGATCCACTCGACATGAAGTGCCACGGCACGCCATAGTAAGGAGAAGTTGCCCGTTGACAAAGACTTATCGTCGATGGATTTTGCTGAACATGGAAGAGTAGGGCGTGCATGGTGTTGTTCGAAATTCGAGGTTAAACCGAGAGACTCCGGTGAAGCCATGTCCGCGATGATGCCGAGAAAGGGGACGGGGCGTCCAAACCGTGATCAAGAGAGAGAAGAGAGAAAAACCCTAGAGAGAGAAGCTAAAAAGTCCCAAACTCCATCCAATCTCCAAAAGGGGTGCAACACGAGGACTTCCCAGGGGGTTACCCATCCTAGTACTACTACCGCCCAAGCACGCTTAACTTCGGAGTTCTGATGGGATCCGGTGCATTAGAAATAAATGGTCAACCAATTCTGCAGAGGCACGACAGAGAGCGCAAACCGAGGGGCCCGTGAAACTTCCCCTGGTCCACGGTAAACCCAAGACAACCAATCGATTGTGGATAGCCCGCCACGCCACCACCGATCGGCGTCCCGGAATGTGTTGCGATCAAATCCAAGAACCCCATTTGACAGTCGGATATTGGGGACGAATATGATAATACGCTGCTTTCGAGATAACCTTCCCATCATCCGAATTCAGCCAGATTCGCGTATCCCTCGAGGAAGGGGCAATGGGGACTCGCACAATATCCTTGACTAGATCCAAATAAGCCTCCACAAATGAGTAGGTGAAGTGCCAGGAATCGTCATAGAAGTAGTCCGAAATGCTATGTATAAATAAGTGTATGTACTCCTGTGGGATACCAATTATGTCCGCTATAGAGTAACCCAACCAGTTATCAATCCAAAATAATACCTCAAAATTACTCCTTGGGATCCAACGAGAATCATCCAAACAATCCGAAATACAAGGTCTAATCCCTGCCCAGATAGAAGAGGGGATAAACGACCGCCATATCGCCCCATCCGCCGTCAAGTAGCGGCTACTAAGGGTTTTGAAGATCACCAAGTCTGAATTCATAACCTTCCAGCACAATTTCATCAAAGAGGCATATTAGCCATCACAATAGATCGAACGCCCAACCCCCCTTTAGCCCGAGACGTGCAATACCGACTCCAATTAACCACCACCGACCCCTTGGTATTAACATCCCCAGTCCAAATAAAATTACGCATGGCCCTTTCCATTTGCTTGAGCAAGGATCGAGGCCATTTGTAAACCATCATCGTGTGCACAAAAGAACTGGTATTCACCGAATTAACAAGGCAAACTCGACCAGCAAGAGAAAGAGAAGTGCCTTTCCATTTTCTGAATTTGAGGATCACCTTATCAAAGACGGACTGTAAATCCGCCGCTTTAGGGGCACCTTTAAATATAGGGGCACCTAAATATACCGTAGGGAACGCCCCGGGCTGGATCTCCATGATACTTTGAACACTTCCACGTACCAGATAGGACTTTGGCATTAAAAGAGGCTGATATTAATGATGCATCTGAGGACAATACATCAGCGTCTTCACAACAGATTATTCCCCCAAATTTGTCTCAATGAATTGCCTTTTCTGGAACATTCGAGGGATAGGGAACATTGCCTCACGTAATGTTCTCAGGGAATTATGTCAGCATCACAATCCTTCGCTCGTGGCTACTGCGGAACATAAAATTGATCTGGGTGTTATTTCAGATTCTTACTGGTCTACTCTGGGCTTACAATTTGTCACTCATAACTTTCGTGCATCTGGTATATCTGATATTTGTGTTTTTCAGCGTTCTAATGTTAATATTTGCAACATGTTTATTTGTCCGACCAGGGTATTGTTCTTTACGTTGAAGTGTCCAATATTATTTTTCATATGGGTTTTGTGCATGCGCATTGTGATTATTTCCCTCGCCGTCAGTTGTGGCATGATTTGGTTGATCTTAGCATGGCTAATTGTATGGTGTTAGGTGTTTTTAATGCCATTTTGGGTAATCATGAGCGTATTGGATGTAGTATCGCTTCTCAGGCTGCTTGTTAGGATTTTCATAATAAAATTATGGGTAATTGGAATTTAATTTTGATTCATACCTTGGGCAAATTCTTTACTTGGTGTTCGACTCGTTCATCGCCGCGTCTGGTGCAGGCGAGATTGGATCAAGCTTTGGCCACGAATGGGTTTTCTTTCCTCTAGCAACGAGTGGAAACTTTGGTTCTTCCTCGTATTTCTTCGGATCATCATCCAATTTTGATTTCTTGTTTCACCCAGTTGCACAGAGGTCCTACCCCTTTTCGTTTCCAGAACATGTGGGTGAAACATTCGGGTTTCATGGATCTAGTTTAGTCTTCTTGTGAGGCTCCTTGTCTTGTTACCAACCTATTCCTTGTATGATGATTAAACTCAAATGGCTTCATCTGGCTATTAAAGTGTTGAACAAAGATGTTTTTGGTGATGTGAATCGTGCAGTGGACTCAACTTCAGTAGGTTCAGCAAATTAAGTCGGTTATTGAGAATTTGGGTTATTCAGAGGATTTTCGACAGAAAGAGTTGGACGCGCAACATTCCCTTCTTCAGACATTGGTGACGTTGGCTGATTTTCTCCTCCCAGTCTCGAGCTTCATGGCTTAAGGATTGGGGATATGAATTCTTCTTTATTTCATCGTCGTTTCAAGATGCGTACTCTTCGATCTGGCATTCATAATTTGATTATTGATGGTCCTATCTCTCATGATCCAACGACTATTGGTTCTCATATCATTAATTTTTATAAGGACCTCCTTTTTTGAATAAATCAAAAATATATTTAAAAGAAAAAGTATTCATGATCACAAGCCGTCAGTAGCTAAATGGTTGGGGCCTTGCTAAAATATTCCAAGGTAAAACCCACCCTTGTGGGAAAAACCCCTGGCAGAAAAAAAGAGTACCCCCATAAAAACATCCATAAAGATAAAACAATAAACACAAGGACGTATTATCTAACGAATCAGAAATTGATCGCCAACATAATCTTCCGTGAGCGAGACATAATATCCTCTCGGGAACGCCCACCAGCCTCCGATTGCGATTTGTTACTCAAAAAGTCTCCACTCGATTGCCTTCACGATAAATATGAGAAACCACCAAATCTATCTCGAGGAAAGTGAAGAGTATACCACCATTTACTCAAGTGCCGCTGAATACATCAGAAGAAAGTTTATTAATAAGATCCACCACATAAGAAGAATCCGACTCAAGCCAAAGACGAACCCAGCCCTTAACAAACACATAGTGAATTGCCAACATCGCCGCCATCAATTCTGCCTCGAACGCATAACCAGGACCACAACGCTCCACAAAGCAACCCCGAAAGAAACCTCGACAGTTCTGGAAGACCCCAGACACTGTAAGACTACCCAGCTCTCCCGAAGCGCTGCCATCTGTATTTACCTTGATCCATCCTGGAGGGGGCTTATGCGAATCAACCTGCATAATGTTTAGAGCTCTCCTTAGCCAGCCAGGAACGTGAAGTCTTCGAAGGATGAAAAGTCCTGCAGATCCTTATCCATGCAACCCTGATATAAAGATGAAGATTCAACTATGAGAACCCGAAGCTGGACAATAGTCGCGTCCACTGTCCAGATCTTATCGTTGAATGCCTAATCATTTTGGATAAGCCAAATAAGCCAGATGAAAGATAAAGCTGATGCTCGCCATTTTTTAAATAAATGCAAAAATATATATATAAAAAAGAAAAAGAGTAGTCCTGATCACAGTGATCGTAACCAACCACGAAAGCCGGAAACAAAGCCAAAGAAAATAACAAAATGGTCACAAGCCGACCAGATGGCTGAATGGTTGGGGCCTCATTAAAACCTTCCAAGGTAAAACCCACCCTTGTGGGAAAAACCCTTGAAAGGAAAAAGAGTACCCTCCATGAGAGAATGTATCCAAAATGAAGAAACCAAGACGAGACGCACTAGCTAACAAACCTATAGTTGGATTGGCCAACATAATCCTGGTGAGAGACGAGATGATGGCCGCTGGGGGCACCCCCACCATGTAGCCTCGTGTGACGTCTTGCTAAGAATATCCGCTGCCCGGTTGCCTTTCCTAAAGATGTGCGAGACCACCAAGTTCATCTGAGAAAGAAGGTGCAGAGTGTATCGCCACATGCTCAGATGGCGCCAAGGAACCTCTGTGGATCTCTTCCGCAACAATTCCACCACAAAGACCGAGTCCGACTCCAGCCATAGTTGATTCCATCCCTTCACAGAAGCATAATGAATGGCCTGCATGGCCGCCATCAATTCCGGCTCAGAAGCAAAACCCAAACAACATCTTTCCACAAAGCACCCGCGAAAGAACCCTCTGCAGTTGCAAAAAACTCCGGAAGTAGTGAGACACCCGGGCGACCCCGTGGCACTGCCGTCGGTGTTAACTTTGATCCAGCCCGGCAAGGGTTTCTGCCAAGTAACCTGCACAATCTTCGGGGCCTGTCGTGGGCGCCCAAGAACCCAAAGCTTGCGGAGAATGAAAAGATACCTTTGATCATTATGCATGCAACCTCGGTCCAAAGAAGATGACTCAAGAATTAGAACACAAAGGCGAAGAATGGCCGCCTTCAATGTCCAGTTCTTGTCATGGAAGGTCAAGTCATTTCTGATTTGCCAGATGAGCCAAATACCGGATAATACAGCAACTCGCCAAAGAAAAGCCACCTGCTCACTGAAATGAAAACTCATTAAACGCACCAGGAATTCATTGAATCTATAAGCCCTAAAATAATGGATATCAAAAGTTTCAAAAATCCACTTCCGGAGGGCCCCCGCAAAAACACATGAGACAAACAAATGATCAACAGATTCCGTCATCACAACAAAGACCACAAGTTGATTATGTATGGCTCGCCATGCCACAATCGAACGTCTTCCTAATGTGAGGTGACAAATCCGAACCCCATTGAACAGGGGGAGTGGGGCGCAGATAGAGTAAGCGCCTTTGAGGTGATAATCCCATCATCGAATGTAGCCATGCCGCGTATCCGACGAAGCCGGAGCGATAGGGACTCTAACAATATCTCGGACCATATCCAAATATGTCTCTATGAATGATAAAGTGAAGTGCCAAGTCCCATCGTAAAAGTAATCCGAAATGCGCTGCCGAAACAAATGCCTGTACTCCTGCGGTATACCAACCCTATCGGCAATGGTGTAACCCAGCCAATTGTCCAGCCAGAATGAAATGTCGGAGTTGCAACCGGGGATCTAGCGGCATTCCTCCAAGAATCCTGAGATCCCAGGCCGAACCCCTCTCTAGATGAAAGAAGTGATGAACGAACGGCGTGGGGATCCATCTGAAGTCAAAAAATGCTTTCTGAGGGTGATGTAAACCAAAGAGTTTGAAGTCATAATCTTACAACCCATCTTCATAAGGAAAACATTGTCGGCGACAATGATGGAGCGGACGCCCATGCCTCCTTTCGCCCGTGGCATACAACAACGACTCCAGTTCACCACCACTGATCCTTTAGAGTTCACATTCCCGGTCCAGATGAAGTTACGCATGTCCTTTTCCATTTGACGTAACAATGTTCTAGGCCACTTGTAAACCATCATCGTGTGCACGAAGGAACTGGTAATCACCAAATTCACCAAACAAATGCAGCCAGCAATAGACAAAGAGGTCCCTTTGCACCTTCTGAACTTAAAAATAATCCTATCAAAAACCGGTTGAAGATCAGCCACTTTAGGCGCACCCTTGAAGATAGGGGCGCCTAGATAGACCGTAGGGAAAGCGCCCATATGAATCCCTATAATCGTCTGAATACGTCCTTGCACATAATTAGAAACCCGGCTGCCAAAATAAACTTTAGATTTATTAGGATTGAAAATCTACCCCGAAATGTCCGCATAGAGATTGAGCATCTGAATGTGGTACGTGCATTGCTCGTGGAGGCCCCACACATAATCACAATATCGTCCGCATACATAATGCATTTACAGGGGAAAACCACCGCTTAGGCGCCCGGAAAGCCTAAAGCGATTTCTTTTGACCACCTCCTCAACTAATCTACTCGAACGTCTTCCGCGCGATGCAAAAGAGCAGAGTGATAACGGATCCCCCTGTCTAACCCCTCGAAAGCAAGAGAAGTAACCCACAAAGCGACCCATTCGAAGGAATGAAATTCTCGGAAGATTGAAGAATAATCTCAATCCAAGAACGAACACTTTAGAGAAACCAAAGGGGCGTAAACGTGTCGAAAGCCCCAATTAATCGTATCAAATGCCTTGCGGATATCAATTTTTAAAATCATGTTGGCATCATTCTATCCCCGCAAAATATTGAACCCTTCCGAAACGAAAGCAATACGATGTCGTGAATCTGCCTGCCGGATAAATCCAAACCGATTAGGAGACAAGTAAGAAGAAATGATAGAGCCAGCATTTGTGTCGCCAAAATTTTTGTGATAATCTTAAAAAGGAAGTTACTCATCACGATCGGCGAAAGTCCTCCACCGCATTAGCCTCCTTAGTGTTTGGGATGAGTGCCATAAAGGTGACATTCAATCCCACCGAAAGGACGCCGGAAATCACCTGGTCGACCAAAGTGTAATCCGAACTGTTTGCCCGTGTTTGCCAAAAGGTCCGTATAGAAAGAAATAATGTGATTTCCAAGAACCATCGGATCATCCGTAATTACCATCAACCATCAAGCCCTCGTATCCCTGAACGCCACTTCGAATCGGTAGCGGCGATGAAAAAATGCCGTGGTTATGGTCCCTATCCTTTAACCAAGTGAGCGGGCTTTCTGCTGAAGAAAATCGGGATCGCATAAGCAACGCGGCGAGACAACACACTCTGCGCCTGAAATTCCATCTCCCGAGTGCCTTCGTGAAGCCCTCGATTCAATATCTGCCTGAATCTGACAGACCCTTTCCATCTGATAATCCACCTGACGATTAACATCCCCAAATACTTCCTTATTCCAAACCTTAATCGTCTGTTGCAACCTCTTGAGCTTCCACATGACGCGCTGCAATGGATTGGGCGACACACACGGGAGCACCCAAGAGGCAGTAACAATACTCCGGAAAGAATCGTGATGAATCCACATACACTAAAGCCGAAAAGGAGACGGACCCTGCTAATGGAAGAAGAACAGGAAACCAGAATGGGATGGTGATCGGAACCAATTCGCAGAAGGACTAAACCCTTAACAACTTGCCAAAAAGAGAAAAATTGACCATTGCTTGGTTCGATCCAACGTAGCCTGAAGAAGAGATAGAGGCCTTTGGGGGGAGCACCAAGTAAATGAGTTCCCCGTAGTCGGCACAACAAATAATCCTGCATCCTCCAAGGAGTCCCTGAAGTCCTTACAAGAGGCCTGGGATAAAGTGCCAGTGCCAGAACGCTCATGATGTCCCAACACAACATTGAAATCCCCAACAAGCAAGAGATCGAAGACCCAAATTCCTCAGCTCCAACCAAAGGGCACGACGAGCAACATGATCACACAAACCATGAGCAAAACCAACATGGAAAACAATAGAACCAAATTGAACTTGCAAAATAAGACACTGAGAAGAAGACCAAACCTGGTGTTGGACAAAATACTCGAATCGCATAGACCCAAATATCCCGGCGTCCGTTCGCCCCGTAAGCTCCGAGAGCGAACCTCGAGCCCCAAGCCACTCCAAGAAGAATCCGAAATGGATGAAATGTCCACCTTAGGTTCGCAAATGGCTAAAATAGAAGGTTTATGTTTTTGACATAAAGCCTTAAGAACATTACGAGATGCAAGATATATCTCATTGGATTTTTTCTCTCTCTAGATTTTTTTCTCTTTCTAGATTCACGATCGTCACTGTCCTTTCCGGTCATCTTCTCCGTTCGCTCCAATGGCGAGCCACCCTGGTTCGGATATACTTCGAACTTCTCGCCCCCATACCCTAGCCATCCATCTCGCACGACGACAACCTCCATAGACCTACAAACTCCAAAGACCTCCGCAGCCCATGGGGTCGCGTGCATCTCGGCGACACTCCGCAAAGATGGTTGCAGCGCCGCGATAATTCGCACGGTGGTATCTCCGCTGTTCGCGTGGCTCCATTCGCTTATTTGGGCATCCCGTCGAGTTTTGTGCCATCTTCAAAACACTCGTGCCTCCTTCGCATCGATCACTCTCGTCGGATCAATCCCACAAGAGACGACTTGCATCTTCGTCTCCGATGCTCCGCCAACCTCGTACTCAAAGCAACGCATCCTCGCACTCCGCAGCCGCGCATCCTCGTACTACCGATGCGTACCTACAACATGCCCCCACAACGCCCCTTGCGCAGCCTCCAAAGAATCCCCACGTGCAGCGAGCCACCACGCAAAGATCCAAATACCCCATGTGGTTGGAGAAAGGGGGATGCGCCCTCATCAATGCCCGGGGCCTTCATCAATGCCTACCGCTGCCAATGGGGGGCGGCCCCCCATCTCTGCATGGGGGGGCCTGGCTGCATCTTCCATCCTAAGCCGCCTCCCCAGAGAGTGATGACCCCGGCCGTCCACCATCCGTAGGGTCACCCGCATACGGTCCACATCCTATTCCGTATTCCAATAACGCGCAATGAAATGCCGGATATCTTGCTCCAACGCCTTCCGATTATGAAACGAACTCCGCGACATTCGCCATACTTCAAATGCTAACCCCAATTTTGATACTCTTTTGCTAAAATAGTTGCGGTGTACCAATCATCCGATTCCACGCCTCGCCCCAAGTAATGCAAATTTGTTTTCCACAAAGGTTTCTCGGTAAAAGTTAGGCTATTCCAAACCGGTTCGAAAAGGTGATTACTATTCCGTTACAATTGATGATAATGTTTACCAACAACGCCTCGCTGAATTTTCCTACTCTTTAATTGGACGGGTTCTTTTGGGAAAAGGTAACAAGCCATGGGCGACTATGCTTTTGCATAAACGCCTATCTCAATTATGGGGTCTTAAGAATGATCGATATTAATTCCCTTGGGCAAGGGATTTTTTGTGTCAAATTGTTTAGTGCGCAGGATCGATCTCGCTCATCAATGCACTACTTGGACGCTTAACCCTTGTACTATCCGCTCTATCTCCATGGGTGCCGACTTCACCCCTTATAAGGTTCAAACCTCGATGCCGCATTTGGGTACGCATTTTTGAACTCGATCCGAATACTGACCTCAATAACATCATGGAGATTGCCAAAGTGCTCTTGGGAATCGCTTACAAATTGATCAACGCTCCGGATGGTTCTTTGGGTCATTTTGTCCAGGTTCTGTGACATTGATCTCTCTAAACCGTTGAAACAACACATCATGGTGGAACGCACGCAAGTGTTCTTTTGTTTTCCGTCGCTTATGAAAAACTCCCCGCTTTTGCTCGAGGTGTAGTGTTACGGGCACTCAACAGCCTTCTTGTCGCCTTAACAAAACGGGTAATATAGATACGGGAAGGACGTGCATCACCTACTTAGGACGCCAACACGAGCCTGCAACTTGCCACAATTCAAAGGCAAAGGGTGTTCCAGGGTTCATAGAGTTTATCGTCCCGTTGAGCAGACAAGGGCAAGGCCGTTGATGACTCAATGGGAAATACGGGTTCGCCTACATGTGCGGGATCTCCTCCTCGTGCCATAGTCACTTACTCTACAAACATCCATCTTGGTAACACCTTCAAGCTCTTGGTTCATCGACTCCCAGATCGGCAACCCGATTTCCAAGCCGAGTATCCGGCTAGGGAGTCATCTCCCAAGGCCAATACTTCCAATACGAGAACGGTCTCCACCATTATGCCTATCACGGTTCAAGATCCTTTGGGGGAAGCCTATTCGTGCTTTGAGTCGTGCTTTCTCGGGGACTCTTGATTCGCTAAAGATAGAATTCTCCGTAAGTTACGTCGGTAGTCGCCGCCGCCGCTCATGAAGTTACTATTGAACCGGAGAGTTCGAACCACACGAGATGAACTTTGCGGCTTCCAAGAGATGGGCAGACTATGCGGATGAAGTGGGTCATCCTCAATCGCCGACTCGCTACACACCACACGCTGTTTTCACCGCAATCGTCCACGGCGCCACCCCCCAACCTTCTCAATGAATTGCATCTTCCTGAACATCCGGGGATTGGGAACGTTGCATCTCGCAATGTTCTTAAGGCTTTATGTCAAAGATAAACCTTCTATTTTGGTATGCTCAGAGCCTGGTGGATATTTCGCCAATTTCTCGATTCTTATTGCGAGCTTGGGGCTGACTTTTGTGACTCAAAATTTTCGAGGAAATGGACGGTTAGATATTTGGGTTTTTCATGACTCCACCATCACAATCCTTAGCCAGGTTTGGTCTTCTTCCCAATGCATTGTTTTGCAAGTTCGATTTGGTGCTTTGGTTTATCATGTTGCTTTTGCTCACGGTTTGTGTGATTACATTGCACGACGTGCGCTGGTTGGATTTGAGGAATTTGGGTCTTACTAATGCTGATTGTTGGGGATTTTAACGTGGTCTTGGGACATCATGAGCGCCGCGCAATGATACTCTCTCCCAAGCCTCGTGTCGATTTCCAGGGATTTCATGGAGGATCTTTGACTGCTTTGTGGTGCCGACTACAGGAACTCATTTACTTGGTGCTCCCCGAAGGCCTCTATCTTTACTTCAAGCTAAGTTGGACCGAGCTCTTGCCGCTTGTCAATTTTTCTCTCTTTGGCAAGTCAGAAAGGGCTTAGTTCTTCCACGTATTGATCCGATCACCACCCCATTTTGGTTTTCTTGTTCTTCTTCAATTAGCAGGGCCGCCCTGCCCGCTTTCAGCGTATGTGGGTGCATCATCATTCATTCCGGATTTGGTTACCATTTCTTGGGCTTATCCATGCGACACGCCCAACCCCGTCTTTGCGTGTCATGTGAAGCTCAAACGGCCGCGACAAAGTTATCAAAGACCGGAATAGCGAAGTGTTTGGGGACGTTAATCGTAAGGTGGAATTCCAAATGGAGCAAGTTCGTGAGATCCAGTGACATTGAGACTTTGGGTTATTCCGATGCTCTGGGATAAGGAGCCGACGCCCACTCAGCTCTCCCCACGCCGCAATTACAATCCGAATTCTTTAAGCAAAAGGCCCGTTTTGCATGGCTTAAGGACGGGATCGTAATACAACATTTTTTCATCGGCGCATCCAGGTTCGTGCGAGGCGCGCAGGGATACTGAGGACTTATGGTGGCAGGCAGTTACACTGATGATACTGCGATCCTTGGGGATCATATCATTTCTTTCTACAAGGAGCTCTTCACGGATACCGGGTATTCTCGCCTCGGATTTCTCGTTAATCGACTAGGTTATTACTCTAAAGGTTGGGGCGCAGATAATGCCAACCTAACAGCCATTCCCTGGATTCGTAGATCAAGGAAGCGCTTTTAATATGGATTCGATAGTTCTACGGACCGACAGTTCAACGGGATTTTTATCGCCATTTCTCGATGTCATCTCACCGAGGTGACTGCAGCCTGCTCGTTTTTCTTGATGAATCACTACCTGGGCTTGAATGCCGTTTTATGGCGCTCATCCCAAAGACTAAGGATGCGAATGTCATTGAAAATTTCGCCCAATTGTTATGAGCAATTTCCTTTTCAAGATCATCACGAAGATATTGGCGACGCGTTTGGGTTCGATTATTGCAGCCTATTTATCTCCGACGCAGCTTTGGTTTCATCCCGTGACATGATTCATGATCAGATTGCCATGGTATCCAAGGGTTTAACATCTTACGAGGGACGTATTTGATTCAAATATGATCCTGAAAATCGATATCCAAAAGGCTTTTGACACATTGAGGTGGGATTCTTACTATACGTCTTGCGTCATTTCTTTCTCGTAGATCTTTGTGCATTTGGTTGAGGTGGCTCTTCTGGTGCGTCAGATATCAATATCATTGAATGGGGCGCCAGTTATTTTCCCCTGCTTTGAGAGGGGTCGACAAGGGGATCCCTTATCACCGTTATTGTTTTTGCATTGGGAGGAGGTCCTGGTCAATTTATTGAAGTGGTGATGGATCAATCTCGGTTATTTCCCTTCACGGCGCCCAGGGGTATTATCTTTCCATCGTCCATCTTATACGCGATGATATTGTCATCATGTGTGGGGCATCTTCTACCAATGCCCGGTGTTGCTTCAATTCTAACTAATTATGCGAGATATCTTGGGTCATGTTTAATCCACAAAAATCCAAAGTTTACTTTGGTTCGCAGGTTCGTCATATGTCCGCGGAGGGTGCGCAGACATTTTGGGATCTATCCGGGCGTTTCCTACCGTTTATTTAGGCGCTCCAATATTTAAGGGCGCTCCCAAGGTTGCGGATTTACTGACTATCTTTGACAAGATAATCCTCAAATTCGAGAGGATGGAAAGGTTTGTATCTTCTTGTCGGTAGAGTTTGTCCGGTTAACTCCTGTGATCACTAGTTCTTTTGTACACACCATGATGACTTACAAATGGCTTGAACGTTGCTTAAACAAATGGAAAGAGCCATGCGTAATTTCATTTGACGGGATGTGAATTCTAAGGGAAGGTGGTGGTCAATTGAATAGATGTCTTACGCCTGAAATGGAGTCAAGGGGAATGGCGTGAGATCCATTGTGATTGCTAACAAGGCTTTCTTGATGAAATTAGGTTGAAGGTTCTAAACTCGGACTCAAAGTGGTATACAGAACCCTCGTAAAACTGGTATTTCAAGGAATGGGGAGATTCGGCGGTCTTTATTCCTTCTTCCATTTGGGGTCGGGATTAAACCCCGCAATTCCGATTGCTTGGATGATGCTCGTTGGATCCCCAAGTCTAATTCCGAGTTTTTATTCTCGATTGATAATTGGTTGATACTTCTATGCGATGCAAATTGGCATCCCGTGAGGACTATATATACTTATTTCATCAACGTATTTCGACTACTTATATGATGGGTCCCTGCACTTCACATTCTCTTTTCGTGGAGGCCTATTTGGAGCCGGTCCGTGCCTTTGTGCGCGTCCCCGATAGCGCCGTATACACGTGTTTGGTTGAACTCGGAAGATGGCTCGGTTACCTCAAAGCGGCTTACAACCACCTACGCCCCAGCCGCCCGGCGATTGGTGGGGCTCTTGATTTGGTCACAACATATCCCGAATGGAGATCGGTGGTTGCATGGAGGGTCATACATAATCGACTAGTCATTCCAGGATTCATTACGAGCTTGGGGAAGTTTTACCGTCCTTTCGGTTTGTGTTCTTTGTAGGGAATCGGAACAATCGGTTGATCATTTATTTGTCTCTTGTGCTTTTGCAGAAATATATGGCGATGGATCTTCCATGCTTTCAAGTTCACCCTTTTCGGACATATAGTCTCAATGAGTTCTTGGTGTGGTTAATGTCTTTTCATTTTAGTGACCAGGTTGCTTTCCTTTGCGTGTGGCGATACTTTCATGCATATGGCTCATATGGCATATCCGAAACGAGGTGATTTTTCACAACAAAATCGACACCGAGGCGCGATCATTCATCTACAAGTACTCATTGTAGAATCATCATCATTGGATCGGGATGCATGAACAATGATCAACATGACTTATTTATCTTTATGCGCTGCCAAGAGTTCATGGAAGAGGCTGACAAGCTCAAGATCGTGGAGGTTCATTGGCAAAAGCCCCTTCCGGGTTGGATCAAGGTTAACACGGATGGCAGCGCCTCGGGCGCCGGAAGTCTCTACGATTCCGAGTCTTCCGGAATTGTAGAGGCTTCTTCGAGGGTGCTTTGTTCATCACCGTGGGATCGGGTATGCGTTTGAAGTCGAATTGATGGCGGAATGTGGGCGATCCAAAGTATGCGTTTGCTAAGGGTTGGACACAACTTTGGCCGAGTCGATTCAATGTATGTGGTGAATTTGCTGGAGAAAAGATCAACGGAAGTCCCGTGGCGCCATCTCGAGCCATCGGCGCCACACACTACACCTTCTCGGGCACATGGATCTCGTAGTCTCACATATTTTTCAGAAGGCAATCGGGTTGGACATGCTTTGAGCAAGAAGATGGATAGCAATGCACATGGTGGGGCATCCCACCCACGGAGCTCTTACACTACCTCATCGATGACTATGTTGGCCAATCCAACTATAGGTTTGTTACTTAGTGCGCCTAACGCTTTCTTGATTCTTTTTCCTTTTTTAAAGCGCATTTTGTTTCCCTGGGGTACTCTTTTTCCTTCCAAGGGTTTTTCCCACAAGGTGGGTTTTACCTTGGAAAGTTTTAACGAGGCCCCAACCATTCAGCCATTTAGTCGGCTTGTGACCATTTATTTTGGATTTTAATATTATTTCCGTGATTATCTTTGGTTACCCGATCACTTTGTGATCGACTACTCTTTTTTCATTTATATATATATATATATATATATATATATATATATTCGAACTTATTCAAGAAAACATTACGAGATGCAATGTTCCAAATCCCTGATATTCCGAAGATGCAATTCATTGAGACGGCGGAGAGGTGGCACCCGTGTCGATCGCACGGTAAAAATAGGCGTGTGGTGCATTGTGGAGTCCGACAATTGGGAGTTACCAACTTCATCCGCATAATCGCCCATCTCTTAGAAGCATCCATGTTCATTTCATGTGG